>JAMWET010002422.1:222500-407500 GCA_024036415.1 Prochilodus magdalenae
AACTATACACCTTTCTCAAAGGTCTCTGGGAAAAAATGTGGAGCCATCCCCATTCATAGTAGTTTGGTTTGACCTCGATGGATACCGCCTCTGGTAGCTGGTTATAAACATGGTTGGGTTCTGCTCTCTCTTCGCCAGACTCTAACCCACCGACATACAGTCACTGGATCAGACAAGTCCTCTAAATTGGACAGGACTAGATATACTTTGATGGGGGCCACCAGGAGGTTTTATGATATTTGGGAGCCTTTTTGACCTCTGTTGAGAATTTGGATGCAGACAGTAAGACGATGTAAGCTTTTTCTTTTTTACCCGTCTTAATAAATATATTTTTTGGTGTTATTTATTGATTCATACATAGCTATTTATTATCATTACTATTTTTTTTTAATTACCTTATTATCTTTTTATATAACGTGGCTTTACATGTATGTATAATGTTACTATGTCTGGAATCCTGAGGGTCACCAGACAAATTAAAACAAAATTATGAATAAATAAATAAATAAATAAACAAAACAAACAAACAAACAGTACTTGTTCATTAAAGCCTGCAGACGTGCTGAGACTGTTTGTACTTTTACCTAGAAAATCAACAAAGCATGTGATTTAACCAGGGTGCCCAAAGTTGTGCATACGCCCGTATGTGAAATACTGACGCAAGAAAGTAAAGTTCTGCCTTTTTCATAGCAGCTGTGGGAAGGTAGTACAACCGTCACAGAACAATGGCAGAAGTTCTATTCACATTTATGAAGACTTGTTAACGCTGCTTGAGTACTGCTCTGTGAGCTACATTACCAGGGCATCCTATGATAATGTGTGCTAACACTTAAGAGCTTTCAGTTTTTGTTAAACTACATGAATTATTCATACCGGGCTGCTGCAGTCTTCTTCAGAGTCAATGCAGAACACTTCCAGTTTAAGATACTAAACTGCCCAGCTGAATTATACAGGCAGGTTAGAAATTTACCACTATGCTAATGTTAGCTCAGTCGCATGATTGAAAACAACAACCTGTATGTTCCGATAATGTGACCTTCCACACAACAATGGACTCCCTTCCTACAAATGCACTCTAAATAAGAGCATTACATTTTGGTTGGGACTTTTGCTGATGTTCGTTTGTACTATGTTGCAAAAGTTATGATAAGAAGGCTTTCCTGGGTAAAGCATGAACAGCTGTATGCAAAGGTTTGGGTACCTCTGGTCAGATTACATGGTTTGTTGATTTTCTAAGCAAAAACTAAATTAAAAAAAGCAAAAAAGAGTTTAGAAATGTTTAAATTAGGTTAACACATCCGCTACCACAAACTGACCTCCTTACAGTTTAATGCACAGTTACCTGAAATAGCTCATGCTAAATATTATGGTATATTTTCTATTTTTGCATTCATATTTTGCATTCCTATCCCTATATGTTGAACATAAATGAATATCAACTTATATACTTATATATCAACTTTGTATAAAAATAATCAGATTTTTTAGGGGTGGTGGTTGGAGGAGGTGTTGAAGCTTTTGCACATGTGCTGTACATCCATGGAAACCAAAACGAGAACTTGTCCTTAAAATTTGAGTCACAGACATTACAACAATCCACTACTTTAAAAAAAACAACACTTTATAATCTTTTCATATGCACAATATCAAAGTTCTGCAGAAAGCCAAGCTCTTTTTCACCGCTTACTATAAACATCAGCCCCATGTCACTCAAACTAGGCTTGTAGGCCATAGAGGCAAAACGTCCTCTAAATAACAGTCACTGGTGATCGACCTGCATACAGCTCACTATTTCCAGTTATACTGTCTGAAGCACGCCTGCTCTTTATATCGGTTTGGATCTGCTCTCGAGTCTTCGTGGCTCTGTTTCAAAATATGTGTGTCAGTATGTCTGTCTGTGGGTTCTGTGCCAGCAAGCCCACATGCCAGCCAACCGCCTCACCTTCCTTGGACATGCCAACCTCGAAGCACTTCTGCAGGCGGCAGTACTGGCAGCGGTTGCGTGTGACCTTGTTGATTTGGCAGTTCTTGTCGCGGTGGCAGGTGTTGGCATGTTCTTCTTGTGCGCCGAAGTCGAAGAAGCCCTGGAGAGAGAGTGAGACAGAGGGAGACATGTTCTTGGAGAGAGAGAGAAAGAAAGAGAGAGATGCTGTCGTAGAGCCGAGAGAGAGATACAGAGAGAGAGAGAGAGAGAAAGAGAGAGAGAGATACGGAGAGAGAGAGAGAGAGAGAGAGAGAGAGAGAGAGAGAGAGAGAGAGAGAGAGAGATAGAGACTTATCAGACAATCACATTCCCTTATGCTTTTCTACCCTCCTGGTATCTTTTCATTGGCAGCTTTTCCAGTGGACGGACAAATGTTCAGCTTTGCTAACTGTTCAGCTCTCCTAACTGTTCTAGACCTCTCTATATCAATATTATCATGATAGGTTTTCGTTGATAGTCACTTCGGCTGAAACACTAAATGTTTACATGCATCATAAAAAGGGATAGACTAATTGTAGAGAGCTGCAAGCTGGAGACAGACCGTGGGCTACGGCCACCACACATTGGGAAATTGCTATAGTCAATTAAAGGCTAATAAATCAATCAATAGAGAAACGTTGCCCTATTGATCCTGTGTGAATGGTTAAAATGTCCCGGTTAATATCTACCAGAGACAGTCAGTCTGACAACCCCACATTCAATCTGTATATCTCAACAGGAGAGGCTAATTTGCAAGCGAATGCTAGCTAAACTGCTAACGATTAATGTAGGTATTATTCAGGAGTATGGGCTTTTAACATTAGGAAAACGCAGCACGTTATACACAACATATATACACCCACCCACCCAACTTCCAATACTTTGGAAGATATTGGTGAATAAGGTCTATGGCTACTTTGTTAACCTTCATAGCAGTGTGCTTTATGACATTGCATTGGGTTGCACACTTCCATGCTGTAACTGTATCAGGTTATCTGAGGGTCATGAGTGTTAACTATTCAAAGTGCACATGTTGCTAGCTAGACTCCATTCGAGGTGAATTGCATTTTAACAAGAACAGGTTCATGCTAAAGCCACCAGCCTTTTCGCTCCTATGGTTATTTTACACTTTGCTTGACTAGCGTGAATCATGAGTAACATACGTAAGCCACTGATGTTGCTTAGCGACAGGCATGTTTTAGTTAACGCTGATGTTCTAATGACTGAATAAAATACATTCAGTCAACACAGTTTTGTCTTTCGGTTTTGGCAACACCTTCAATGTTTGATTCATGTGGATATTATGTCCAGGTTCATTTGGGCACACAGTAAATTCAACGGATTACTTTCTACTCTCTTTTGTTTCAATGTCTAGGGTCTAACCCGGCCACCCCATTGTGAAAGTTCTGGCTATAGCCCTGATGGTAACAAGCATTGCAATTACTTTTTTCCCCTGAAAGAGTTATTTTGGGAATAGTGAATTTAAAAATGACCCTTAGACTGGTTAAAACCCATTCCCAAACCCATTCCCCTGTTACATATTATTGCTTGTATCTCTATATTCATCATTTCTCATGTTTTGGCATTATAACAACATTAGTATGAAAATGTCTTGATGAATGAATCAATAGAGGCTATGTATGTACAGTATATTGAGAGAATAAATATATATAGCCCTAACTCAATACCAGCACCCAGCAGTGTCCAGCTCCAGTACAGGAGGCTCGGTGTGCAGCACAGTTTGACTGTTGCTCGACTACAGTCCTACCGGACCAGACTTGAACACCCCTGCTCTACATTACCCACAGTTTTCATGTATCCGATACTATGGACAATGTTTTTGAACTCTGGATTTCTGGCTGGAGGCTTGACATTGTAACCGTATTCTGGCCTTTGATATCCAGGAAATCAGTATTTGGACTGGTAACACTCCAGAGGAATGTGCACATAAGTACTTATATTGGGTCAGGCTGTTCTCTCTTACTCGTGCCAGACCAACTCAGACTGAGTGGCTACAGTCACCTCACAGGGTTGAAGTGGCATACATCCAATGCGTTCTTTTTTTGACTTAATGTGGCACTGTGTGATCTTTGCAGATCAGATTTTCTTGTTGCTGTTGTTGTTTCAAATCTTGATGGACTTCATATCGTGTGAACGTTGCATGCAAGAATCAAATAACGCAAATGATCCGAATTCACTTTGCATCTAATCTCATTATTTCAACATTAAGAACGTAGAACTATGGAGGTTCAAAGTTTTGCTAAGGCAGTGACTATATATGGTCCTTGATTGGACACATAACCAACACATGGCCATGTTATAAGAGCGGCCAAATTGGACTCAAAAAGACCCAATGCTCGTGTTATGTGCATGCAGTCGGGTGTGAAGTGAAGAGTTAGGGTCTGTACCTTGCAGCCCTCACAGGAGCTGACCCCATAGTGGTAGCCTGAAGACTTATCCTGGCAGACGAAGCAAGGCTTATAGACCCGGGGCGGTGGAGGTGGAGAGGGAGAGCTGGGAACCATCTCCTCTGAGCTGGTGCTCTGGGTCTCCACCGCTAGAATGAGAAAGACAAAGAGGGAGGTACATTAGCACACAATGTCTAATCGGACCAAAATATCAACAGAGGTGTGATGAATGGGTGCAGTGGAAGTCTGATTTCTAGAAGCTGATAATGTAGAATGCAGCTCTAAAAATATTCTGAGAAGCCGAAACTTCCACTGGATAGCCGAAAGGTTCAACGCTGTGTATCAGTGCTACATCATCAACTGATTAGATCGGTTCAGTAGTCTGAAATAGACTTGGTAGACTGTGTGGCATACTGTTGTCTCCAAAATAGACAAAGTAATGGACAGAATTCAGCCCAGAAGACGGTGACGGTTGTTTTGAGCTATACGAGTGTGTCATACACTGTCAGGAACCACATAAGCAAGTTAATTTGAGATTACTTAAGAACATGGTGTGAGGCAAGGGTTTACTGACTTAGCAGTTTGCACAATTCCTTAACTGCTGGTATATAGGCTTCCACTGCTACTCCCTAAAGAAGCGAACCTCAGACAACAAACATGTCTCGGCTGATCGGCCACATTTGGTATTTCTTCATTTACATCTCTATTTTGTGTAAATGGTGACAGATTGGTGGGGGTTAAGTGGGGAGTGACATGTCTGTAGAATTCATTGCCACCCCTCATCCCAACACCGCTCCCCCCTTCCCCAACCAAGCCCTCTCCTCAGGGGGTGGGATTGCAGGAGGATTAGTTTGGCTTGATTGACAGAAAGACAGAAAGAAAACAAACAGTTTAACACTGAGACAGATAAGCGGTAGCCCTGACAGATGTTCTGATAAGACATGTAGCTCAACTCAGCCACAGGCCGTGTGGCAGGCCTGAGGCTTTCTCATTCTTACCCAACCGGCTGCCTGGCTCCTGTGTTACTCAGCTTTATAGGGGCGAATACCTTCTCCACCTTCAAGACATACTCGGAATTACACACTCAGCCTCTACAAGGGACATCTGTCTTTCCCAAGACACTATGACAAATTGCTTAAGCCCTTGAACCCATTGAGCCCTAGGCTTATTATCCGGTTACTAATTTTAAAGAGCATTGTTATGTACCCTGCCTGAAATATTTAGTAAGTGCTATGAAACCTAGACAACCCAGTGGAAAAAGCTTGGGATGTGGGCCCATATACATTAGATGACGAAGGTTCTCTAAAGAACATTTAAGCGGATGGTTCTTTAAGGAATCAGATGTCGAAAGAATTGTGAGGAACCTTTTTTAGAAGTTGAAACCACTTCCACACAATGTTTCCTAGCACTACACATATTTTTAGGACTGTACAAGAATACTTCTTAGAGCTCTTTAAGGCAGAGGTTATCAAGCCGGTCTTCACCACATGTCCACTCTCGTATGCCGGTCCTAAGTTCATGCAACATACATGTAACTGCCAATAGCTATTGCGTTTCCTGAATGTGCAAAGACCCCAGAGTAACACTTTTCTCAACTTTCACCTTGCAGTCACCCTCAAACTTCACCCCTTCCACCCTGCCGCCACCCCCACTGACACACAAACCCTATTTTTCTCTTGTTTCCTGGCCCTAAATTCCTGAGTATGGCCCTGGCGGTTTTTACTAGAGGCCCAGGCTCGTAAGCCTGGCCCATAAAGGTGCTCTCAGGACCGGGGGGCGGAGGCCACAGTCCGGCTGCCGGGGGCTTTACAGCGGCTCAGTCACCTCGGGCAGCCATTCACACCACCAGCTGTAGCCCGGGCTAGTAAAAAAAAAAAAAAAAAGGGCCAATCATAAAACGAGAAACAGGGAGGCTCTAAAATTCAAAGTTTTTACTGCATTCCCAGCCCCCCAAGCCATGGTCAATGGAAAGCACAGAGGCTAGCCTAAACTTAACCTACAAACCCCCTCTCACACACACACCACAGGGTTCACCCAAAGCACCAGCTTGGCTTTTTACAAGAGCTGGGAGACTTCAAAAAGAAGAAAAGGGGGCATAAAAGGAGGAATTTGATAGAAAACAGCGAAAAAAGGGACAGATGAGGGAACAGGGCCGGGAGGGTCAAACGTTCTGAGCTTGCGTACAACATCTCTATTCAGGGCTATGGTTATCCAAGGCCAATGAAGTCTGCTGGCTTATCTGAGAAACATCTAACCTAAAAGTAAATGTGTGATTACCAATGAAGTCAAGTATCAAGTGTCAGCAGAGCACAATTCTGAACCAAAAGTGAAATACAAAAGAGGAACAACTGCAAATAACACTTTGTGTTTGACTTTAGTTATCACACTAACAATATTACATAATATTCTCATGCTGTGTTTATTCTTTTCCAGCTCATGATGTTTTAGGAACATTGAACCGATCACAGTCACCTAAAGACTTTCACATGGCAAAGGGGATGTTTGGTAATGACACCATTGGCACCATGGAAAACACACGATTAGCACATGCCCTTGGTACACGCCCCTGGTACCATCAAAACCACAGATTATCAGAACAGCATCATGTTTGGAACATTTGACCTGCATTTCGTCACTGTAACAAAAGCATACAGTACACAGAGTACAAGCACGGCTATGGGCTGAACCAAGCATGAACCCGTTTGTTTATTCAGCAAGGAAGGCAATATGGTGGCTGCAGCACAGGTGCTGACAACTGCTTTGAAAAGGCCAAATCGTGGGTGGCGTCGAGAAATGACTGCTGACTGGCACCGTCTGACAGGCTGGAGAGAGGAAGAGATAGAGAGAGCAAGAGATTGGGGCGGGGGTTGGAAGAGAAAATAGTACAGGAGGAGCAGAGGGCCGAAAATCCATCAGTGTCCGTCAACAGCCCAAACTGGTTCCTGCCGTAAAAAAAAAAAAAAAGAAAGGGCTTCTCTTACACCTCATTCACACACCCTCGCCAAAGCTCACTCAACACTTCTCCCCGGACGCACAATGGGACGGGCCGTCTTCGTCTGGACCCCCGCCTCCCCCTCTCCATCACACGCATTTGCGAAAACGCCAGGCCCGCCTTATCAGGGCCCGAGGCAGGGACTCTATTTGCATGACAATCTGCAGGCCAAGCAATGCTAGCTGCTAGTTGATGAAGGGACAGGTTGGGGGCAGGACGAGTAGGAAGGGGAGGAGGTGGGGGGGGAGGTTTAGTCAAGTTATCAGTAGCCACTGCTCATTTCCTGTTAAGTGTCATTTTACTCCTAATCCTCTCTTTCAAAGGCCTTTGTACACAAGTGCCGCAGCTGAACAGGCCTGCGCTAATTCCACTCTTGACCACATTTGGCACACTTCCCGCTCCGAGACTCACAGAATGCAACACGATGGGGAAAGTAATAAACACTGTAATATAACATACACCGGCCACCTTTCTACTTCCAGTTTAGCGCTTCCCACGCTGTTCCCGCAGCATACGTGCCGATTGAGTCCTTCAGAAACGCACAACTTGGACAAAACACATGGAGGCACATGACCGACAGGTTGTGGACTGTGGTTACTGGTACCGCCCTTATTTTTGTTAAAAGGAATATACGGCCTGCTGCATGTGTAAAAGCAAAAGCTTGGCGTGTTTCTTGTTGCAACATTACTTTTAGCTGAGCAGCATATGACGCATTGGCTGAGGAACAAATATTCTTTCACAATAGAACAGCAGATTTTGTGTACGTGACTGTGGGTGTGATTGAATCTTCAGTGGAACACTGTTCCCAGATCTAGTCTTGGCATGCGTGTTTAGCGCGTGCATGCATGTGTGTGTGTGTGTGTGTCTGTACACAGTTGTCTGTGTGGGCACTGACACAGACAGAGTCTCTACCCAGTCTCCAGAGCGGCCAATTTGATTTGCAAATATAGTTCTGCACTCGTCTCAATTCCTTTTTAAGTGTTTCAGTGTGCTCAGCATGTGCTTGTGACCTTGCTGGCTTTGCATTTCTCAGCCCAAATTCCCCAAGCCCTGCTCTGAAAAGCTGCAGGCTTTACTGGTAAATGTGAAGCACCCATGAAGCTGGCTTGTAGACACACACTGATATGTAGCAGACTAAAAAGAGGGGTGGCCACTACTGGCACTAGCTTTTCTCTGCATCATTGAAAGGGAGGAAACTTACACCAGAAGGATCCCACAAAGGCAAGTATGTTTATTGTTGGTATACGAAGTAAAAGGCCTGAAACTCTCTGGGGGAACTGGGACCGTCGTATTCACTATTTGCACCTCGTGAATGTCTCGTAAAATTCAGGGTTTACTCAAAACAGACTATTTTAGGGTCTTTGTTTCGCTGCTTCACCAACAATCAGTAAGCTACGGTCTTAACGTCTGGAGCTGCATGGTGGCTCTATAGCAAATTGGTTCACCCATTTGGTACTTTAAAGTCTAATAACGGTAACCATTCCCGGGATACCTCAAAAAAAAAAAATCAATAGCCAATATTTGCAAATCTGGAAACTCGCCTAGAAACGGGTGGAAAGACTGAATAGTTTCTCATTTCTCAACCCGAAGACAGAGAGAGAAAGGTCTCAGGTAATGTGTGAAAGAGTGCACTCCCAAATAGCACTTCCGGCAGAGCACTTACTAAACCAAACACTCTGCTGCCATTGGAGCTAGCACTATGGTGAGTGTGTTGGCAGCCAGCACTGGGCTAGCCAACCAACATGGGACTCCCCAAACATCAAGGGGATTTCGCACACTGACTAGATGTACAAATGGCATGGATGGTACATCCTATAATGGGAACCCTACATAGGCGCTTCATAGAACAGGCACAGGCATTGTTTAACATCAGTTACACACTTAAGTGTCTATGCGCCGTTTATCCCAGTAATTGCAGCACGGTATGATAATATTATGACACCAGAATAAATAGCACTGAAGTAATAAGGCCATTACGGAAATCATTGTTAGCTGACCTTAAAAATGATGCTTTGCATCTCTGACACTGTGTGGTCAGGCTTGGAGCACAGGCTGCTATGTGGCTGTGACAGCCAGTGTGGCAGACGGTTGCGCAGATTGGGCAGGTCGTCTGGAATAGTGTGATTGATGGGCTGGCTGGCAGAGGTAGCATGAGCAGGAGGCCCCGCTCGGAGCCATGCCCGATGGGCAAGGACGTGCAGTTTCCTGATGGGGTGGACCAGGTGGGGCTCTTTTTCTCTCACTCTTTCTCTTTCTCTTGCTCACTCTTTCTGTCTCTGCCCACAGTTTCCTGCCATCTCCAGCACATGGCTGTCATCACCACACTTCACTACAGCACGACCACGCTTCCTTCCTCCTTTCTGCTTCACCCTATTTTTTTTTTTTCTCCGCTGGATGTGTTTTCTGATTGCAGACTATCAGAGAGGCAATTCCACTATTAGTCAACCTAGCGAGGTGTGTAGCAGCAAGGGCCAGCACCACATCAGATAAATGTCTTAATGGACTAACGCCCTTGAGTGCTAATCGGAGACTTTGTAAGTAGTTGCCCGTTTTTGAATACGACTGTCTGCTCTCACCACACGCTTATTCAAATGACTCTGTCTGTTTGAACTGTCTATAGCCCATAGTGGTTTCATTCAAAAAAGAAGATGGCCTGGTGTGCATGTTCCTTTACTGAAGCTATTGAGGAGTAGCAGGTCCTGTCAACAGCTGTCTTGCGAGTTCATTACCTGAACCCCCAGCCTTTCTCCCCTCCATCCCTCCTCCTCTCCTCTTCCCCTTCCCTGCCTTGGCCTGTCAAGAGGAGGAGCTCTTCCTGTCCCAGTGAAGCCCTTTCTGAAAGGAAGCCCTGTGATAAAACTGGGCTTCCAGCCAAGAGATGGCTCGGAGGGAGAAAGAGAGAGAAAGGGAAAGAACCCTTACATACACTCTAAACTGGACAAGACCAGGGAATCAGCCTCGAGGAATTTGCACCCTCATGTTGTAACCAGCGCACAGGCATGAATACACATGAATACTGCTGGGCCAAGTGCTGGCTGGCTGGTGTGCATATAGACCCTTCAGGTTCTTCAGTGTGTAACTGTAATTTCAGAACAGAGCGTTTAGTGGCCAGTGCTATCTACAGGAGGTGGTCAGTAGGTTTGGGCTCCTAGCCTTGGACAATTAGAATCCCCCCTGACAACAGCACACATTCGACATTGTCCGTCTTCTTTACAGCACCTCATAAACTCCTTTAGACCTCCTTTTTTGATGTGACATTTGTCCACCAGAGTCGCTTCTCGCTGAACAACACCGGGCCTTCAAAGAAACGTGGAGACCATCACCCACTTGGTCAATCCCAGAATCCCAGACAGTAGGGTCACCCCTCACCCATGACCCAAGTCTCTTATGAGCAATGGTGCTCAAAGCGACCTTGCGAGGCGAGGCACCGTGAGACCTATCCTGGCGCTACCACAAAAGCGAATCATTTCGACACTGGTGGATGGAGATCTGATCCAAAAGAGACAGATTTCTGGCAACGAGACCAGCGCCATCCGCCAGGCAGAGTCTAGGGGAGACTGTCTCCTCCGATTCCTCTCCACTCCAGTGGCTGGATCACTCCTACATGGACACAGACGCTCGCTGCTGAATCCGTCTGCAAGCACAGGAGCCAACTGGTCAAGGCTCAGCCTGGTCTAGCATTCAAGCTTTGATCCCCAGGCTGCTGCTCATCCTAACACACTTCCTTCCTCCATCTGTCTAGCTGCTTGCACTCACCTGCCATAAGAGGGGGCCCCTTTTACGTGTGCCCCAGTGTGTCACGTGGCCCTGCACTGCAGATTTGAGGCTGAGGAACTCTTTGTTTGGCTCCTATTGCTTCCTTCCCCAAACAATTGAAACCGCAAAAGTAGAAGTGGCAGGTCGGTTGACGCCTTGGTGGCAAAAATAAAGGCAGCAAACAACACCAGGGTTTGTTCTCATGTTGTTACTATATATATAAATATAAAGAACACGAACATTTCCTGTCATGGCAGAATTTATATCGGGCTAGTTAACTGCCTGATGGCATCTTAGGCATGATCTTTGATGCCACAGACATTCAGAATTTTAGTTTAGTAAACAATACTAGCAGTGGGACAAGCTATATGCAGAGTCATACCCTCTACAGCAGTTCCTCGGAGACAACAAATAGGACACCAGGGTCTGTAGGACTACAGCAGGCACTCTCTCCACATTTCACTCTATGTTCTAGCTCGAGGTTCTGACTATTACCAGCTGAAATACCCCCATTGTTTGGGCCCAGCTTCCTGCAGCACTCACAAGCTCGCAGACTTAAGCTTCCACCACTCGACAGAGCACGAGGAGCCAGCGAGACTGCGGCTTCCTGTTGTCTGCATGATTTGTGGTCAAGGAGAACCGGGCACACAATGTGATGCACAGGAACATTAAGCTTTTCAACATCACACTTCATGCCCTGGCATGGCCCGGTTCTCTGTAATGACACTCTGGAGGGGGGAAGTGTGAGAAACTTCTGCTTTGAGTGGAAGGAATCAAGAAATGATGCACGATTACGCGGGCGGAATTTTTTTTTTTTTCACTTCTGTGGGGCAGCGAGCTCTGAGAAAAGATTGCCCAACAGTGAAGGGTGTGGACTGGCAGTCTTGAAAGTACCACGTGTCAAATGATATCCTGTTGAAGAATTTCGTAGAAAAGAAAAGGCTCTTCGATTGAAATGTACTCACAAGTGACCTTGAGGGGGAAAATCCTCCCTGCCGTTCGCTACCACAATACCACTACAGATTTTCAAAACAGGGCAAAGGTCATGAGAGTCTCAGGTACCTTGTGCCCACTGGTGGAACTGACTCATAGCTGTTCGTCAAAAAGGCTACACAAATCTCTTTCTCTTGACCTGTTCTGAACAGATGGCATCTTTTTGGCCTTTCGTTTTGATGCTTGTTTAGGACAGTGTAGTTTCACAAGTCTCTGACTTCTCTAGAACTATGAACACACGAGACCCAACCAAGCTACAGCACATATACTGTCCAGAAAGCTGACGGGAACATCGCAGAGACCGAAACAGGTGTTCAGGAGGTCATTCAAAAATGTATTTGCATTGCCCATGATGGCCCAACTGTAATATTTCACCATGCCAGACAAGCAGAGGTGATGTTTGCATGGCAAAAAAAGTTTCTATGTATCTTTGCCTTGCTGCCCGGGACTCAGACTGTACTGCAGTTCTGCTGTTGACTCGAGGTTTGACTTAACATTAAACATCGAAACCTGCGATGGCAGCACGGGCTCTCGCTCTGCCACGGCTGGAGCCGACTCTGCCGCAAGCCGTGACCCTTCAACGCATGTTCACGATAAAATGCCATGCCAGTGCCAAAATGCCACCTGCCATGTTTGTCATTTACCATTTGACTCCTGTCCGACTAGCAGTCCCATCTTCGTTAGCATATCTCATTCATGTGGTCCGGAGGTGTTTGTGGTCTGCATTGGGGTGGTTGGGCTGTCACACGACAGCAAGCCCTAGCAACGCTGAAGCCAAGCCGTCAGTCAACAACACGGCGGTAACAGAACCTCTCCCCTCACACGGAGCTCACACATGGTTTCAGGCTGACAAAGATCCTGCCAACGCCTTGCCTCCAAAGGGAAACTAGCAGGCGCTGAGCCTTTCAGTAAACAGTCACCAGAGCCAGGGACAGAACGAACACGCTGGCCAAGCTGGGAGAGCCGAGGAGCCTCGCCCAGAGATCCTTAAAGCGTGACGCTCGGCCCAGTTTGCGTCTCGCAGAGATGTGAGACACGGAAGAGAGGAGACAGGCAGCTAATTAGAACACGCTCCAGGGTTGAGCACAGGTAGGGCTGATGACTGGCAGTGCCGGCTCGCATCCCATCCAGTAATGAAATCTGCAGCAGGGTGCAACAAGCTAATCTCCAAGCAACAATTTGCTCAATCAACTCCCCTTTTTGTTCTGCCTGTCCTTGAAATCCAAACACTGCCGTTAGTAAAGACGCTTGGCTTGATCAGGCTACTGCTTTAATAGCTAAGCTAATGTCTGGCTCAGTTTGCCGAAATCAGGTCCACCACAGCATTTACGCCCCAATCTCGTAGCCTCATACTGTAGAGTCACGATCATGGGGTCGTCCAGGATAGCACTAGCTTTTCGACTGGGCTGATCTCTCTTATTTACAGTTCCCCGACCCCAGCGAGAGTCTCTAAACTGCCATTACTGCAGCAAGCCAGATTCCGGCGGCCCACTGTGGAATCTCAGCGGCCATGTCGGGCCTCTTTTCCGGAGACTGACAGCGTAGCGAACTCCCTCTACAACAGGGATCAGCAGCCAGGTACACCGCATACTCTTCTAAGCATTCTCCATTAAGTTCTTCACAAACCTCATAAATAAGAACTCGTGTGCATGTAGAGCAAAGCCTGAGTCAACGATAGAGGTGGACGAAGGAGCGGGATGCTGATGTAAACATGCAGAAATGGTTATTGTGAAACCAGGACCACGGTTCATAGCCAGCTGATCAATCAACCGGACGGTATAGTCTTCAGGTAGACTTTACACCTCTGAAAACTTGGCACAGAACCCCGAAGCACTGCGATAATTATTACCATATGTTAAACAATACCGTTCTACATTACACCCTTAACAGTAATAACAGCAAAACCAGAAATCCCCCCGAAGCCTCATGAGCTCACACAGTACAAACATAGACCCTGGCAGGTTTAACAAACCAGACAGAAGACCAAAGCCACGCCACATACGAGTGACGAATATGGTTCAGATAGGAAAGACTGGACAACAAAACACCAAGGGCAGTAAAGACGTCTAGATCTAGATCAGCGGCTTCATAGTGGATGAGCAGGAATATCATTGACCCGCACTTTCTCTCCACCTCATCCTCTTGCGGCTAACCAGTTGTTCCTCTTTCCTGGCACTACCCTCCAGCCACCACTTCACCCACTCCCCCCCCACCCCCTCACTTCTCATTCCTCCTTCAAATTAGCCTTCTATCTAATTCATACGCCAGACCCTTCAGGCATTGTAATCATTTAATTGAATCTTTTGTAATTATAATGAAATAATTGAAGACGTCCATTAAAACAAAAAATGAGAGGGCGAGCAGGAGGGTAAATATGACAGCGGGCACAGGAAGCTCTCATTTCCCCGTCTGTCACAAACAGTCCTACTCGCTTATCAAGCCCGAACGCGGACGGCACAGTTAGGCCGAGACAATGGAGCAAGTGTGTGCGCGAGGGGCGAGAGGGAGTAGGAAGGCGGCAACACAATCAGGAACTCCGACCGTGGAAGTCGGAGAAAAAAAGCTGTCACTGGAAAATAAACAATGAAAAACAAAAACGCCAATAAGTGTTGGTCAGCAGGGTCCTAACTGATTAGGAGGGTAGGGTGGAGCTTGAGATGCGCTGATAAACTGCGCTGCTCCACAGCGAGCTCGCTTTAGCTTCTGTTCTCTTAGCAGTCTGACTTAGTAACTCTGAGCTACACTTTTCACCGGAAGACTGGACACCCACCAAGCCCTGCACCGTAGTCTCGTGGCTATTTTGGCAAGAGGAACCTTATGTCTCGTTGCTACCCAATATGTTACCAAATCACTGCTACGTTTCCTTTGCACTAGTGGCTTCATAAGTGCAATACCGGCTCCCTCCCTGAAGCCTGCGTCGCTGTTCAGAGCGTTACACAATAAAACTGAAAAAATAAAAGGGCCTTTGACTCCTCTTCCTTTTCAAGGCCTTAACAAGAGCAGCACACATGGTGCAGGAGAGCTGACGCTGCCCAACGTGTAACCTCCCTCTCACCTTTGACTCTGGGGTGGGGGGGGGGTGGAGAAAAGGATGCACAAAACAACAGGAAAGTCAAGAGCATATCGGCGCTGTCCAAAGTAAAACATGGATCTCCGTTTTTGGTCCGTTTTCACTTTTATGCATCGTTTGATGGCGGCAGCTGGCCTTTACATTGAGCGGGAATTTCATGAGGAAGGGACTGACAGAAATGGCCCAGGTACACCTGGAAAAAAGTCCGGTTCCTTTGACTTACACTGACTCTATACGAGGTTTTTGGCCTCTCTTGTAAAAGTTGGTTTTCTCTGGACAGCGACGATATCCGAAGGTCTGAACGTGGCCAGTGATGGTGGCAAACAGCTAAGGCTTCCTGCATGACACCATGACAATGGCTCTTCATTGTCAGTTCCAAGAATCCCTGGATGCCATTATGGGGGGCTCAGCGTAAACAATTAAGAAAAGCTTGGCTCAAGCCTGTGCGCATGAGAGTAAACCTGGAGGGTACCTTACAGAACAGAACGTCTGAGAGTCTCGCTGGCAAACCAGAGAACTCTTTTTTTACGAGGGAAACTTCCTTCCTGCAGATTACAAAGACAACGTTTGAGAATGCAGAATGCTCAGACAGAGCAGCCAGCCAGCCAGCCAGCCAGCCAGCCAGCCAGCCAGCCAGCCAGCAGCAGCAGCAGAAGAAGTCAATCTGCTGAAGCCCCCTGAATGGGCCGTGGGCTCAGCAGCTGGTTTGGTCCTAATGAGATATCGGGCTTGAACGTCAATTCATCTGCCTCATTGAGGGGGACAATGAGGCAAGGGGGCAAGGCGGCTGCTGAAGAAGGGGGGAGGGGGGTGTGGGGGACAGGCTGGCCTTGTTTACAGAGGCCTGAGTAGGCACGGAGGGCTGAAACGGGACACCACTCCGGTTCTTCCCTCGGGCCGTCCTGTGCTTTTCCCACTGCATTTCTACCCCCCTCCCCTGTTTCCTGGAACCCAAGTGGGGAAAAAGAACTTGTACGGCGAGCAGTTGAGGGATACTTTTTCCTATGCACGTGTGTGTGTGAGTGTGTGTGTGGGTGTTTGTTTTCATACGCTTGCAGGACTAAAATGGTTGTAGGAAACCCCAAGAAAAGCAGGAGTAACCTACCTTGACGGGACCAAGGAAACATTCCTGACTGTGTTGCAGAGGCCACATGTCTTTTCGGTTACTGAGCTTGAGAAAACGGGTTAGGTGTAGGTGTAGACAACTCTTATTATATACAGGCAGCCAGTGTCATCTTTGAAATGGTTCCTAAGGTCAGTGTACCTCAACAGAACTGGATATGCTTCAGTGGGGAAGCCATTTCTATCAGCCCCTTCATTCTCCACTCCATATATATATTCATTCAACCATAGAAATGCATATATGTATACATATATACATGACTAAGACCCCCCCAGGTCCTGGCAAGGTATAAAAACCAACATTTTGTGTCTGTCTGTGAAAGTGTGGGCTTGCTTAGGGGGTTGAAATCTGATTGATTAAATAAACAGATCTCATCGTGATGCGGGTTGTGGCTGTGGAGGTGGGGGGGGGACGCCCAGGCCAGGCCCTGACAGGGCATCTGTCTTCATTAAAAGCGGCCCAGTGTGGCTGACAGCCACTGAAACGTTGATGTCTTCAGGATTAATGAAGACAGATGACTCTCCCCAGAGAGAGGCCAGCACCAAGGAACAAAAAAGCAGAAGGTTGAGCAAATTAAAAGAACCCACACTAGTGTAGCAACCAGCGTCCATCTGAAAAGTCCGACGGCCAGAGGCGCTTTTTGCACTATTCTTGTTTCCCAGATTTGCTAGTGGGTTTCTGCTTATGTGGAACCGTTCCCTCGAAAGACAAGGCCGTTCCTTCTTTCTCCCTCACATGCACAACCGCCCCCCCCCCTCTGCTAGCCTATGGAAATAGACCCCAGTTTTATCTGTGCTGAGACAGGGCCATTGGAGGAGCCAGAAGACTGTCAGAAGTCTGGAACAGAGGGAAGAGTGGAGGGGGGGGGGAGAGAAAAGAGAGCGAGGAAAATAAGCAAGAAAAAGAAAAGGCCTGGCCAGGCCCTTTGGCACTCATACACATTTCTGCTGCTTTCCACTCCAGCCTGGACTTCCCACTTAATTCACTTATCCCATTTCCCTGCTCCTTTATTTCATTTCATTTCTTAATTTATTTATTTACTAAACTCCGAGCCAGGCTGCTCGCGCGTTCCCAGGGACACATAATGTCTCATCTGAAAGGATGCGGGATGGGAGAATCCTTCTAAACATCTCTTTCCTCCAGCCATTTTCAGGTCCCGGGATGACAAAACAGGGTCACGGACAGGCATACCGGACCTGTCCACTGCAATTGTGAGGCTGAGGAAGACAAATGCAGTCTGCATGACTGGAATTATAGCAGAGTGTCAGACCTCTACCTCCCCCCTGCCCCCCCAACCCCACCTTCCACCAATCCCCTCCCGCCCACCTCTAACTCTTGCTCTCTCTCTCCCTCTCTCTCTCACAAACACATACTCACTTTCCCTCTTTCAGATTTTACCCCTCTTCACCTTTTCAGTGGCTCACGATGCCAAAAACTGTCTTGCTGAAACCGGACACCCCCCCACCGGCCTTCCACATACAAATGATCAACAACTCCACACACGTCCTTCTGACCGCTCCTGTGGTACCCACATGCTGAATGTTCCCACACACAAACAACTACACCTTTGATGGAACGGTTCCTAGCTTAGGCACTTATCAAGCAGAATGCCGGGCTCCTGTCTCGCTGTGGTCAGTGGAGAAGTTGTGAAAGCTGTAAACAAGCGGCTGTCAGGGACTTGCAGTACAACAGAGTGACCGAGAGGACAGAAAGAAAGAGAGACAAGAGAGCGAGAAAGGAAAACAGTCTACTCACACTGGACGCTGGCCGTCCCGGGCCAGGCAAAAGGGTCCAGTCCCGCAAAGAAGGGGTTCGCCTTCCTTAGCATACAAGCACCCCGGTTGGTGACATCATACAACTGGCGGGGTCCCATCCCCAGTGCCTCCATGCAGTCGAACATGCTGCGCCCCGGACAAGCCGACACTGTCCTAGAACTGCCTCAGCCTGCCTAGGCTTACTTCCCCCAAAACAACAACAACAAACGACAACTGCCGCCAGAGCCCCAGCTTGAGATCGGTGCAGTGCTAGGCTCCTGACGTTGCCTTCTTTTCTTCCCCCTTTGCTATTCCTCTATCTGTTCCCACTGCTGGTCTCTTCTGTCTCTTTCCAAGGGCTGGAATGCAGAGTTGGCTGCTGCTCGGCTTTCTCTCTCTCGCTGTCTTTCTCGGTCTCTCGCTTTTTCGCCCTCTCTTCTCCCGATGCCCTTGGGCAAGCTGCTCTTAGTCTGCTGTAACAGACCTAAATAAGCGCTCAGCATAGCACTCAGTGAAGTCCCAGCCACAGCGGAGCGAACCAACTGCTTCTGTGCCCATAGAGAGGGGGGTGGAGAGACACCGAGACACACAGAGAGAGAGGCAGGGAGGGAGGGAGTGGGAGAGGGGAGGAGAGAAAGAGAAGAGAGTAAGGGAGGGAGGGAGAAAGGAAGGCAGGGGGTAGGGGAGGAGGAGGGGCCAAACTCAGTATGTTTGTGTGCATGCGAGCATTGCCAGCCCTGATCTGCTGGTTAGAGGACAAACTTTTATTTTCTCATTTTCTGTTTTCTGCTGTTCCTTTCTTTCACGATTCACGTTTAAACGAGCGGGACAGGCGCAAACACAAGCCCTGACACACACACACACACACTCACACACTGCTCAACGGAGTCCATGACTCTGCACCTCCCCCATTTCCCCTTGCAGTAAATATGAGACACCCCCCCCCCCCCAACTCCGTCTCTAATCATAACCATATTAAAGTCCAGAGTGAGTGAGTGAGTGAGAGGGGAGAGAGAGGGAGAGAGAGAGAGAGAGAGAGAGAGAGAGAGAGCGAGCATTGTGCATTGAGCAGATGCCAAGGCAAAAAAAAAAAGCCCTCTCCTCTTTTGTCTCCACAAAAGACAGAGAAAATGACTGATGGCCACTTCTGCGGTTACTTCATTAAATATGTGGGGAAGATTCAAAACAGCCCCCTGACGCTTTCATCTGACTTCTCTCGAGTCAAGAGACCAAGTCGGCGCACCCCGGGACAGTGAGCCATTAAGGATGAACGTGGAAAAGAACTTGGCTGCCGTACGACCGTTTGACCGGGAACAAACCCCAAGAATGAAAATAACTTGCAGCACGGTCACCCCCAACACACCTCAAATCAAAGTTCACCTGAAGGCCGAGACGCCGAGCTATGCAATGACCGTGTAGAAATGTAGCCGCAAGATTACTGACTACAGTACTAATGCAAGGCTAGAGGTATTGGACACCAGTGGTCGTAACGCTACAGACGGCCAGGCAGGGTCAGTGTTACAGTCATAAGAGAAGGAAGTTAAGGCAGTTGAGTCCAGCAGCTCGAGCGTTTAATCAGTTTATAGAGGTCATAAGGTTCTTGTTATTACCAACAGTTTGACCGAGATATGATTGTTCCTATCGTGACCTGATTTATCCTAACTGCCCTTATTTCTAAAGAGCATTTGTCCTGAAAACATGCAAGCCTAATAAGATGAGCAGGAGCGGAGGGCTTGAAGCATAGTTTCAAAAGCTGTCTAACTGGCTTCTGGAAAGCCAGCCAGGAAAATCACATTCTGGTGGATAGACAAGGATTCTGCAGGGACGTAGGAAAAGGAAAGCTCACGGATCTTAGGAGAAAAGACTCATCACCAAAAGAACAGTGGCACAAATAGCTTCACCCAGAAGACCCCCAATCGGCAGGAAAGGAACTCGGTGGGTAGGTCTGACATGGTGAGATTCCATGCAAACGATTTAAGCATCATGCACGGCTGCACATGTGATGTAAGCAAGGGCGGGGCTTATCACTGTACCTGACCGGCCCAGGAGCCACAATTGCGGACATTCAGCGAGCAGTGATACCCGCCATAAGTCATCAAGCAGGACTACATGACAACAGGCCGATACAATGACTGCCCTTATACCACGTGAACGTCAAGACATCCGGCATGTTGTGCTAGCAAGCATGACGGCCCAACGCCATACTGAGGGACACTACTGCTGTAGGTGTAGCTCAATAGATATCGGAAAATGCGAACGCGAACACAACGGTTAGATAAGGTCTTTTCCCTGCTCTTATGTGACTACCAATCCAGGGCTTCCACCCCAACCCTGTAAAACCCAATCCCTGCTTGATGATTTTTACAAACTCAACGGATGGATAGCTCTGCTCATGGAGCAGCTACATATGCTAATCATCTTAGTTTATTTACATTTACGGTATTTAGCTGACGCTCTTAGCCAGAGCGACTTACCAGGGTAATCATATTACAGGTGGGCCAATGTAGTGTTAGGAGTCTTGCCCAAGGACTCTTATTGGTGTAGCACAGCCTAGTCACCCAGGCTGGGAATCGAACCCCAGTCTCTCACATGGGACAGTAACTTCCTGGTTGGTAGTGGTGTTATCCGCTGCACCACACCAACCACCGCTAGTTACCAAATCAAAGTGCTGCCTGATGCCTAAACATGCACCTACATTAGGGGAACATTTGCCTGGACAGAAACAGAAGCAACTTGAAAAAACAAATGACCATATAAAATGGATATTTTGTGTCCAGGAGTGGCTCGAATTTCTTTCCTGGACCGGCAGCCAAAAACCTAGGCTATCCAAAAGAGAGACTAGGTTTGGGTAACCATCCAGGCGTTGACCCTATCCTCAGGAGATCATGAGCAATGCCACAACCATCCATGGAAGGAAGTCTGAGAGATCGTAATTGACTTCTGGGTGGTTTTGGTGGCCCTCCCTCTCACCATCTATTATCATGATGCTAGCCTTTGAGGGCATCTGTTAGCTGGTGTAACAGAATCGGCAGTTGGTGTTTTTCTCTAAGCGTTTTGAGCTGTTTGAGAAGTTTGGTGGCTTTGAGGAAACGGCTGCAAACCATCACCCTATAAGCTTCGAAGCCTAGATCTCTAGATCTTCCTTATCACATGGTGCTACACTGTCAGGAAGAAATGGTGCAGGTACTACAACGGCTTTAAGACCCAACTATGTACCCTGAGGTTTAGGTATTTCTTAGGGGAACTGGTCAAATCAAAAACAACTTCAAAGGAATATGGTCCAATTTTGCTCTTGGACTAAGGACACTGAAAAGGGTACCACGTGCCATCATTCAGTAGTTGTATACTACGGTCATTCTTCATCGTGATGCTGAAATTCCATTATCGTCCCACCAGTACCCACCGCCTTGGCCTTGCCCTACCCTGTCCTCCCCAAGCCCTCCTACCCCATTCCAGCCCTGAATTTCCCCACCATCAAACACCCTCATATAACTCTGGCAACATACGGGCCCTCAGTACCGCATTACGTGGGGGGAATAAATAGCTTCGCTCAGGTCCATGCCAATGGCTGTCAGTGGAAGAACAGCTGAGAGCCGGCCGGGCCTACAGCAGGGTTCAAATCCAGCAAACAGCTGAACTCGGTGCCAGAGGTGGCTGAGAATGCCGTGCTGCCACATCTCGCTACACGCACACACACCTCCCCCCCTACACTCGGTGGAAGTGGTACGGCCCAAGCTGCCTCAGAAAAAGGCACCATTTCCTGTCAATCTGTGCTGCCGCTTAGGCTCTCTGTAAACACACATACACGCCGCCGTTTCTCCTCTTTCACACAGAGTTATACTCTCGTTTTTTACCCACTCTCAGGCCGGTCTGCCTTTTCTCTGTCTCCTTCTTTTCAAGTGGACAAAGGGAGTTTTTTTTTCCTCTTGCCACCCCCCAGCATCGTGTCCAGGCCTGTGCTGAGACTGGTGCTCATTAGGGCTTGTTTATTGATCCTGCAGCTTTTGACTTTGTTATGGTTTTCATTTATTTTCTTTAGGCAACCTTCATACACAAAGTGAACGAGAGAGAGGGAAGGGAAAGAGAGAGAAAGAGAAAGAGAGAGAGAGAGGAAGAGGGAGGAAGGGAGAAACAAGGCGAAAGAGCTACTTAATAGCCCTTTTGTTTGAGCTGATACTAAACTACATCAGTCGTCCTGCTCTGCAGCTTCAAGCAATTGTCACGTCTTAAGGGAGGATGGTGGTAAAAGGGCAGATCAAAAAGCATGGTGGTGGAGGGGCTGGCTGTAAAACTAATAAAACGAAACCTTTTTAAATCTACCGCAAAGGCGAGAGCTCACTGGTGTACCACCTTCTTTACTTTATCTCTCAATCTCTCAAAAAGGCTTAGCCTGAAATGAAGCCTTCATGCTGACAACATACATACACCAACACAGTTACTCATATCCGATTTAGAATAGAATAGAATAGAATAGAATAGAATAGAATAGAATAGAATCCTTTTATTGCCATTGTACTTGCATACCACGAAATATAGTGCGACACTCTCTAAGAAATTAACAATAAACAAATATAGCCATAAGCATTAATTTGCAGAGTCCAAGCTATCTTTGCAGGTTTGCTCAACATTGCTCTTGTGGCTAGGGCCCCTTGGGGACATGCAGGTAAAGTTTTGTACATAGATATGTGATTTGCAGAAGTTTGCTTCTCAAAGTTGACCCTTTTGATATTCATGACATAATGAGGCACAATGGACCATAAAGTGAAAGTGAGTCAGAGTTTATCATTAGTTCCCCATATGTTATGATTAATGGTCAGGGGCCTTCAACAAAGTTGTATGCTGAGTTTTATTCAGATTGACCTTTTGACCTCTATATAATAGACTGCAGAATTGGAAAGAATCAAAGTCCAAATACAGGTTAGAGAACTGAGATTAACTGCCGAAAAGTTATAGCAAATTAAGTTGGAATTGCCATGGCCGTAAGGGTTTGTTGACAGATGAAGACCCTAATGAGCACAAATGAAAACTTTTCATAATCAAACTTTTCATAATTATTTACCTAGAGACACCACCAGAGTAATTCTAGACCGATTTGAAATAGTTAGGGTTGAAATCCAGAGACTAGTTTGAAAAAAGTAATGTTAAAAAAGCTAAAATAAAAACTATTATACACTTCAGATTGCAAAGTTGTTTGGAATACTGTACTACATGACATGAAAGCAATTATGTGACCATCAGTAAAAATATGTGAATGTAATATGTAATAAATTTCCATGAAGAGCGCCCCCCAGGGGCCAAATCATATAAAACCTCACTGTTTGTTAGCCATTACCTCTATAGATACACCGTTCAAGTTTTAGGAAGACTGGTTAAGCCTTCTAGAATAGAGATAGTTAAGGCATTTACACATGGACAGTGCACTCAATGTGAGAATGAGAATAAACTACCGCAACAGTTACAATATACATATAAATAAATAAGTTATGAATGTGTGAAGTGACTGTGCATGGATGTGCCATATGTGCAGAATGTACAGTATATGGAGATAGAAGACACTATATGTATAACATAAGGTGACTGTACATAAATGTGCGTAATGTCCAAAGTGAAGAGGATTAGTCCAGAGGTAGTAATCCGATCGGGCAGTGAGGTGTTGTGGAGGCCACAGCTCCTGGGAGAAAGCTGTTTCTCAGTCTGCTTGGTTTTGTTCGGATGGCCCTGTACCGCTTGTCAGATGGTAACAAGTCTTTGTGAAGAAAGTTGATGGAGAGAGTAGGAGGTTACTGATTTCTGCTTGATTGAATGATCCCGGTGTGGAGAACGTCAGTAAGAGTGGTTTAGTGTGAGTGGCTCCATCATTCTAGAGAACCCCTTTGCCCAGGCAGAGCTGCTCACAGTGGTGGTGATAGGATCCAGACCTCATGTGAAATGGTTATGGATATGCTGCCGAAAGCCCAAGATGTTGTATAAACAACAACAGAGAGATACAGAACCAGCCAAAAGTTTAGACGTGGATACTCATAGCAGGTTTGATCTATGTTAAGCTTATTTAATCTAGAATACAAGTGAACACATCAAACTATAAAGTAGCCTCAATGGAATTATATGCAGTCCACCTTAAAAAACTCCAAAATTATACTTTACATGAGGACAAAACAGCTTTCTTAACTTTTTCAGTTTTGGAGCAGATCTGTTGGTCTGTCCATCATGGATATTCACAACACTGAAAGAGTAAATAGCTTTTGATTTTGATTTTTATGCATCATTTGAACACAACAGCTGATGTTTACAGTGTATGATCTCTGTATGACCAATCTCATGATAAACTGACCAACAAAACGTATTGTAAATATGTCTGGTTCTATTGACTTACATTCAAATGAAATCAGGTTTTTGCCCTCTCCTGTAAAGTTTGGGCGCACCAGTTTTTCTCTGAATACAGCCCATAATACAATATACTTTATGGCAATCGTTAACACAACTGCAGTTTTTGCAAGGGTGTTTTTTTTTATCCTTTTACAAATGAATGAACAGAAAAAAACGAATCTTGCCATGACAGTTCTGAAACACTAGTGTTAGTGAGTAGACGGGAGCCTTATTTTAGACACGTGCATTTAAAAGCAGGAAGTGAGACTGTATCCCAGTCTCTCACGGTCACATGGTGAGCAGTTAGATCCCATTGTCTTGAAGAAAAATGTGGCCAAAGCGGTATGTGACACTGAAAACGGTCACTGAATACGCACACGAATCAGGGCTGGATGATAATATATATGCATATATATATATATATATATATATATATATATATATATAGTCGCTGTCCAATGAAAAACATGTATCTCCACTTTTGTCCATTTTTACTTTTATGTATCATTTGAACACATCAGCTGCTGTTTACACTGAGTAAGAATCTCAGGATGAATGGACCACCCGAAGTGGCCCAAAACTGTTCTGAAAGACCTCTGGTTCCATTGACTTGCATTAAAGTTAAATGAGGTTTTTGGCCTCTCCTGTAAAGTTGCCATTTTGGAGATACTTGTTTTTCTTTGGACAGCGACGATATATATATATATCAGCATCATCATTGTAATCGCTGAACACACATACTATCTGCTATTTTTTGTGTTTTCATGAAAACTACTATGATTTTATGAACATACAACTAGGTACACAAAGCAGGGCTTGCGAATCATGACAGAAACATTCGGTAAGGCTCAGAATCTGAATCTTTATCCACCAAATAGTGGGTATACAAGGAATTTCTTTTTTTGGTGGCATCAACATAAAATTCAATTAGAATAAAATTATATTTTGTATAAATATACAACAGTCAGTACCCAAACAAAGCCCGGTAAAGGTCTGCGGGAAAAGCACAGATACAACCAAACACTGCTACACTGAGGTAAACAGAGCAGTAGGTAAGTGTAAATGTAAAGACATGGTTATGGTATATGGAGGTCGCAACAAATATAAGGGCGCATGCGCACTGACTACAGGAGGACTGTGGGAAGGGTCCTGCTCAGAAGCACGGTGTTATACATACACAGGGCAGTGTGTGTAACACGGCTTTTCCGAGAGTTCCTACACGACTGGACAAAGGCAACAGATGGCCGGCTTGGACACATATGGAGTGCTATGAGCTTTCTGTTAGTGACAAATCATTGCTCATTTAATTATTAGGTCTAATAATGTAAACGTGAAGGACGTAATTAAAGCTAGATCAAAGTATTATAGGTTTTAGTCTGGAGTCCAAGACCATAGCGATTTGGCAGAACCTTTTTTAAGGGGTCTCATTGTAAAACCTACCAAGTCGACTTCTCTTCCTCCATGATGTACGCCAGGCTTTACGCAGACATGAAATATGAGTGGTGTGTTATGATCAATTCCTCCTTTGCCCTCACTTTTTCTCCGCTCCACTGTCTCTAATCGCAGTGTTCTGTAAAGCACGGTTCTGTCTGCATACCTGGAACAAAAGGACAGGAAAAAAAAAACGACTCCACTTGGACATTTAATCCACACCAACTTCATCGTGTTGCTGACCCGAGCCCCCGCCCTCTCTTTCCTTCCCTGGCCAAGAGGAGTGAACTCCAGGAGAAACCCCCACAGGGCCACTAACTTTTCCCCAACTTATCCTGCTCTCTCGGTCTCTCTCTTTCTCTTTTCTCGCTCTCCTTCATTTTTCCTTGCTTTGTTTTCTCCTTTAGAAGACCCTCCGTACGCGTCCCACCCGACTGCCTGCTGCCTCTTTTCCAGTCATGCAGAAATGCTTCGAAAAGGCAAAAGTTGGTTCTTTTCTTTCATCTTTCTTGAAAACCAGACTCTACGAGTCTCTCGTCACCCTCCCTCCCACCCTCCTTCTTTTTTTTCTCTCCCGCTCCCTCCCTCCCTCTTTCCCTCCCTCCCTCATTCGCTCTCGTGTGACAAAACTGCAATGACAAACAGGCCCTGAACTGCAGGAAATCCATCTCACTTAGCTGGCGCTCTGTCATCTGCCCTCGGTGCGCTGAGCTCAGGCCTATAGCTGAGGCTGACTGCAGAGCAGCGCTGCATTCCAGTCAGGTTCAACTACTGTGTGGCCCAGTGATAGAGAACAAAGATAACAGACGCAGTGCATTAAAGACCCTCGCCGTGCGGGGCTGAGCTATAGCCGAGGAGGCTTGGCATGAGAAGCCCAGAGTTAGCCTTACTAGTGTACGTTGTTATATTAATGTAATGACAAATCTATAACCTGCTCTCTAACTGTAATAACAGTCTCTGAACTTTGATTTAAGGATGACTTAAAAAAAAAACAGTTGTACATACACTCAATCATCAAAAGAACACAAACAGCTGCACCCAGAAGGAATCAACTGATAGGATGTGGTGCATGTAAGCAAGGAAAGGCCTTACCACCTTACCTGACTGACCCAACACCCACAATTGCGGACATTCCCCAACAAGTAAAGCCCTACATGAGTCATCCTGTACGTGCCATCACCACTGGCAAATGGCTGCACTCTGGACTACATGATGGCAGACTGTTACGATGACTTCCCTTAACACCACCATAACATCACCAGAGACTGCAATGGTGTTGAACCAGACTGTCACGGAGTGACTCAGAATGGCACCGGGTCATCTTCAGTAACAAGTCCCGCTTTTGTCTTGGTTGAGACGACCAACTAATCAGTGTGTGGAGGCACCGTGGTCAGCACCAAGATGTCTGCAGACAGCCTGGTGGCCCTCCATGCCTACCACACAATCTGCAGGAGCTGGGTGAGAATATTCAAGCTGCATGAGATGAATTGTCACAGGACACCATTAGGAACCTCTACAAGTCCAATTTGCCTTACTGAGAGACACTCAATCAGCCCATATCAGTCTAAATGTATCATCATTTATTGTTCCTGGTAACCTTTATCTTCCTTCCCAATAACACGGCAATCCCACACTTCATTCTTTCTATTCTTTTGATGATGAATGTATATGCATTTTCGTCAAATTTTATTTTTATGCATCATTGAAACACAGCAGCTGTGGTGTACCCTGTGTGAGAATTCCACAATGAATGGACCAGCAGACATGACCTAAAACTGCTTGAAAAAAAGGGCTAGCTCCATTGACTTGCATTAAAATTAAACAAGGGTTTTGGTCTCTCCTGTAAAGTTGCTAGATTGGAGATACCTGTTTTTTCTTTGGACAGCGATGATATAAATAAATCTAAATATATATGTATTTATATATATATATATATATATATATATACACACATACAAGTCAAACATACATATATATATATATATATAGATAGATAGATAGATAGATAGATAGATAGATAGATATATATATATATATATACAGGGGGTGGACAATGAAACTGAAACACCTGTCATTTTAGTGTGGGAGGGCTCATGGCTAAATTGGACCAGCCTGGTGGCCAATCTTCTTTATTTGCACATTGCACCAGTAAGAGCAGAGTGTGAAGGTTCAGTTAGCAGGTAAGAGCACAGTTCTGCTCAAAATACTGCAATGCACACAACATTATGGGTGACATACCAGAGTTCAAAAGAGGACACATTGTTGGTGCACGTCTTGCTGGCGCATCTGTGACCAAGACAGCAAGTCTTTGTGATGTATCAAGAGCCACAGTATCCAGGGTAATGTCAGCATACCACCAAGGAGGACGAACCACATCCAACAGGATTAACTGTGGACGCAAGAGGAAGCTGTCTGAAAGGGATGTTCGGGTGCTAACCCGGATTGTATCCAAAAATCATAAAACCACGGCTGCCCAAATGACGCTGTATTGGCTGCAAAAGGAGGCCCTACACCATACTAATAAATGATTGTGGTCTAAAACCAGGTGTTTCAGTTTCATTGTCCAACCCCTGTATATATATATGTATATATATGTATATATACAACTTATTTACAGTACTATAAACTGTTTTGGCCAAGAGTGTAACTTAATCTCCATTGAAAAAGTTTGGAGGTCATCGTGCCTAATATCCAGCATCGACTAGAGGGGCATAACGCCCCCTGGCACTGGGCTTTGGAGCAGTAGAACTGCATTCTCTACAGTGGTGGAGCTCCATCCAATACCTTTGGGATGACTTGGAGTGGTGTTTGTGATCCAGAATTGGTCGTCTAACATCAGCACCTGACCACTAATGGCCTTACGGTTGTAATTAAATCCTCACAGCAATGTTCCAGCATCTGGTGTAAAGCTTTCCCAGATTAGAGGCTGTTACTGTAGCAAAGGGAGGCAAGCTCCCTATTAATACCACTGATTTCATAAGAAACACTGAATGAGCAGGTGTCTACACTCCTTGCCTACACCTGGTCTGTCCCTTGTTGTTCTTGGGTACCAGAATTAGATCTTATTATATCTAAGGCCACATCACATATAACGTATAATACTAACATAATTATATACATATAAGGTATATGAAGGTATATGAAGGTACTGTAGGTCAAAGTGTAAATCCAAACAACACATATTTAAACAGACACAAATCTGAAGCAATATGCTTAATGGCAACATGGCTACTGTGCTAAACAACCTGCAGACGACTAAGAGGAACAATGGGATATTCGACTGAGGGCATATCCCTCCCACACAGCAATCAGATTTCAGTCCGGCTAACCGGAGACACATTTGACTAGCAAGTGTAAAGGCATGTAGCATATCAGGATGCAATCCAGATACACGTTACAAAGTAAGCAGATGAAAACAGGGCTGCAGTCATATGCAAAAGCTTGAACACTGGTTTTGTGCTGAGTACATTTACGGCATTTAGCTGACGCTCTTATCCAGAGCGACTCACAAGGTAAATCATATTACAGGTGGGCCAATGTAGTGTTAGGAGTCTTGCCCAAGGACTCTTAGAGGTGTAGCACAGCATGGTCACCCAGACTGGGATTCGAACCCCAGTCTCCCACATGCGGTGGTGGCTCTCTGGCGGGCAGTGGTGTTATCCGCTGAGCTACACCAACCACGTACATCCTGTATGGGATTTGTAGTTTAACACACAGGGGAAAAAAACAGAACCTTAAATACAAAACATGCCATTACTTTTGCACAGGCCGCAGTATACGCTTAATAGTCTCGTCGTGCGTTTTAAGGAGTTGTGCTTTAAAATGGGGGCAGCAGTGCGTTCTCTGTAGAGGCTGTGTTAACTCATTAGGACTTCAGTGAAACATCCCATGTGACCAGGTGCACCCAAAGTTATGCGTTATGACCGTATTGAATAATGTCTGTGTTATAAATGATAGCTGCCCAGATATATGGCTTCACGTAGTGTTTTTTCAGATGGCCTAAGACTGCGCAACTGCGTGTGTGCGCCTGTGTGTGTGTAAGAGGAAACCTATTGCTGAAACACATTACCAGCGATGACAGACACACTGACCACTTCTCTTTAGCTCTCTCACTCAGCTAAATATGCACACACACACACACACAAACATACACACACGCGTCACCACAGGTCTAATGCCAGAGCAAGTCTGAACACGTGCACACACACACACACAAACATACTCAACACACACCACAATTCTCAGGAAATGAGGCATACATGAGCAATGTTGTCACCAACCTATTACACATAAAGACATGCATGTCAAATACATTCCAGAAGTGTTTGTGTGTGTCTGCGTGAGTACGTGAGTTCAGTTCAGGATCAGACAACACAGCACAACCCAACATCACAATCACTTTTCAGACACACGATCCCGACCACATTGTTTCATTATCCTGAGATCCATACGTTGGAATGAGGCTCACACGCTCCCCAGTAAAACTGCAGAGCCACACTGGACTACCTAAAGCTACAAAGACCTTAAAACCAAAACTACAAAGTTAGCTGCCGTTTACATTGTGTGAAAAACGTTAACTGGCCCACAATTGCTTGGATAAAAGTCTGGCTCCATTCACTTACATTAGAATTACCTTAGGTTCTTGCCCTCTCCTGTAAAGCTGCCATTTTGGAGATACTCGTTTTTCTTTGAACAGTGATGATATACTGTATGTATGTCTAATAACTCTTTTTCAGTACTATATACAAACTGTTTCGGCCAAGAGTGTAACTTAATCTCCACTGAACAGCATTGCCAGTAGAATAGGATGGAGCTCTGGAGGTCATCATGCCTAAAGCCCCCCGACACTGGGTTTAGAGTAGAACTGCTTTCTCTATGGAGTCAAACGCCATGTATAATTGGTTTTTGTAGTAAAGATAAGTCACTTATTTGGCAGTTTTATCAAATATAAATGCTACAGTTTGTCGCTGCCCAAAGAGAAGTGTGTATCTCATGTATTTCTGATGGTTTTTAGTTATATGCATCATTTGAATGCAGCAGACCAATGGAAATGGCACAAAACTGCTGTTTACCGTCTCCTGTAAAGGTGCCATTTTGGAGATACTTGTTTTTTTGGACACCGATGAAATCCTACATTCAGCTAATAAACACTAACTGTGAAGAAAAGAGTTCACTTCTGTAACCAATGATGTTCAGACTTTCATATAAGACTCTGTGAAGCTATGTGCTGATTGCCTACACCTCCATGAACATGCGTTTGCCTTAGTGATAGTCATTTTAATATAAATGCTTCCAACTAATGCACAGAAAACTGTACGAATAGTGAAGATGATGCCTATGTTTGAAATGATCCCCAATTTTTTACTCATCAAACCACCCCTCAGTTGACCCATCCTCCATCACAGTGTAACGGTCACTTTAAGCGTGTTACAATAGCACCCACGCTGCTCATTTCTCCGGGAGGTATCTCTAAAGCGATCAGATATGAGATAACCCCCCTTACATAAGCAAGGTGAAGTCAAAGGAACATGTGACTGCAAAAAAAGTTTCCAAAACTGGAGTTCCACAAGTGATTCAAAGATACAGAGGCCTGGTAGACCACTAAAACTGTCCCCATCAGATAAACAGTACTCAAAGCTTTCATCTTCCAGAGAGAGGAGAAAAACAAGCTCCACTTTTACTAAAAAAACCACCACAGGTATTTCTGTCCATCCCTCCACTGTGAGAAGACGCTATGGCTCTGAAATGATGTGTATCTAGTAAACAGTGCTTGAAGTGGCGGTGCTGGTGTGTGTATAGCCTGGTATCAGCCAATCATTACGATTTTCGGAATATCTACAGTGAATAAAAGACGCTGGAGATATTATACCAGGAGATACAGGAGCCTTCTCACTCTCTGCGGACGTGACAGCATGCCAGAGGTCTCAGCATGGAGTTGTAGAGGTTCCTAATGGTGTCCTGTGATAATCCATCCCATGCAGCCTGAATATTCTCACACAGCTCCTGCAGGTAGGGATGGAGAAGAAGTGACACCGGGACTTCTCCTTCTCCGTTCACCTTGGCGCCGAGCACGGTAACACCACGCACAGATTTGTTGGTCGTCTCCACCAAGACAAAAGCGGGACTCGTCACTGGAGATGACCCGCTGAGTCACTCCATGGCAGTCTGGTGCAACACCACTGCAGTCTTTGAGGGCAGTCGTCTCAACAGTCTGCTTGCACGTATGCCAATGGTGCTGGCACTAACGTATGACTCATGGAGGACATCACTGTCCACAATAGTGGCTGTTGTGTCAGTCAGGTCCAGCAATGAGGCCTGTCCTTGGGTTAGGGTTAGGGTTAGGGTTAGGGTTAGGGTTAATGTATTACTACATGCATGTTCAGGGTTCTAGATGTACTGCTGATACAGCAAATACGTTTGGCGAAGCTTATATAGTGGTGATACACCGTGTCACACTGTCCTCCCTTATATCACTGCTTAGTAGTGGCGATTGTCCCTCCGCTCCTACATCTCCGGACAATCTTCCCTCATCAATCACCTCATACACGCACACAACGCCAGCAGACACTTGTTCGAGCTCCGAGGGGGCATGTAATCTCATGCTGCCATCTGACTCCTGCTAACAGTAGACTAGCGTGTGAGCCTTGAGGTGTCAGTTCAGAAAAGAAGCCGGGAGGCGCAAGGCATTCTGGGATGCACTCAGCATGCACGAGGAGCCAAGCGTCACATGCTCAGCCCTTAAAAAAACGAGAAAAAGAAAGGCACCCAGTGAAATTCCCGGCTTTATCAGAACTGGCCATCTTTCAGCGAACAACTCTCTGTCAAGCTTTTCCCTCCAACGCTCTGCCTCGCTCTCTGTCCCGCTCAATCACATGACTCCACGAAAAGGTCGGCAAATAAGCCAAACTTACAAAAATGGACAAAAAGTACGGACAACATTCAGGCTTCTGGCTGTCTGTCTGTCTGGCTGGCTGGCTGCTCCTGTGACAATCCTGTTAACCGTATTTACGAAAAACAGAAGGTCTTTCAGAGACAGAAGCCACCTTAGCATGCCCCACTGCTACACGACTTAATGTGATTCCAGGCAGGCTTGTGAAAACTGGCAGCCATGAACTTTCATTAGCTGTAGTAACGAAGATGCACGAGCTGCCTTTTGACACCAAGCACATTCTGGAAGATCAGCTGTGTGGGTACAAAAAGGTATACTGGCCTTATAGTAGCACTTACATGTACGCTCTTATCCAGAGTCACTTACAAGGTTAATCCTATTACAGGTAGGCCAGTGTAGTGTTAGGAGTCTAGCCCAAGGACTCTTATTGGTGTAGCACAGCATAGTCACCCATACTGGGATTTGAACCTCAGTCTCCCACATGAGGTGGTGGTGGTTACTTGGTGGGTAGTGGTGTTATCCGCAGAGCTACACCAGCGTACATTTACATGTATGGCGTTTAGCTGACGCTCTTATCCAGAGTCACATACAAGGTTAATCCTATTACAGGTAGGCCAATGTAGTGTTAGGAGTCTAGCCCAAGGACTCTTATTGGTGCAGCACAGCATAGCCATCCAGACCGGGATGGGTTTAGTATGGCCTATTCATCAGTTTGACCATAAATTATGATGTAGCATCATTTTTTTTGTGATGATTTTTGATTGTGATGGACTGGTGGCCTGTCTCAAGTGTTTCCTGCCTTCTGCCCAGTGAGCACGGGAATGGTTTCTATCACCCACTTTGACCTGTAAAGCTAAGAGGCTCAGAAGATCAGGAATCAATGTGTTTTGAGTTTTTAACCATTCATTTTCTCTCAGTACCCAGCATGCATTGCACCATATGACTACTTTAAAAAAGCCCCATGATGCAATAAAGAACATCCACATTCATTCACGACATATATCTTCAAGCAGCCCACACTCATGTGTCCACCCCAAACAGTCCGGGGTAATTTTCACATGCTCCGCCCACCTTCAAAATGCATCACCAGAAGGGGATTTTCCTTGGCCTTAAACTAGAAAACCACAGTCTCGTAACTACGGTAACACCACTATAGGAGGCGAGTAGGCATGTTTACTACACATGTAGAAAAGGTTACGTCCTTCATTTTGGCCGGCGTCGCTCTTTAAGGGGAACGCTAGGTAAACTAAACGGCCTGCTGGACTATGGCTTTGAGCGAAGCCATTCAAAACTGGAAACACAGCAACAAGTCTGGCTGGCAGAATTCCCCCTTCTTCCTTGTGTTTGTCTTTTAAGCCACACCCACTGCACAAGTCCCCTCCCTCTTTAAACATGAAGCCCCGCCCCTCTCTGGTAGCCATGGTTTGGTCCTTGTCCTGCACGTGCCCGGGCCTGTCTGTTGGAAACTCAAACACTCCTCCCACACTCGATGCTAGCTTCTTTATCTTCATCTGTCATCGCATTAAGACACCAGTGGCCTAGTGTACTCGCTGCCTCCAAACGCTCAACCACATCCTACTGCTCTCTCTCTCTCTTTTTCTGTCGCTCTGGAATGGTGAGATCGGGATAGGATATCCACAAGAGACCAGAGAAGGGTGGAAAGGGTGAAAAAGAGGAGCGCAAGCCGCAAACGTTTTAAGGGATAGCGTCAGAGGAGCCCAGATTCCATTTGCTAATAATTTGCTAAATTCCCTCTCTGAGATCTTAATTGCCTGGCAGTGAGAACACGTGCTTGCGTGTCTGTTTTTTCTTTTTTTTCCGTCTTTTTTCCCCCTCTCTCATGCTCCAGCTACGCCTAGCCTCTTTAAAACAGACAAATGTGGGAGATAACCCGAGCCAAAGTCAAAGGAGCTGCCAGGAAATCTCCCCGAGCATTTAGGGATCAAGCAGATGGGTATGGAAGTGTAGCATGTATGAGTTAGCAAACCAGCCTTTGACTAAAATCAGGGCCACTACATATATAAGTGTGTGGATCCCACTTCAGTACTCTAAGAGACGTTCAGTCTGGCAAATTATTGTTGCTATCAAGATGATGTGCGTTTCCAATATGGCTGCTGCTACATTGGTTTAGTTTGTTTTGTTTGGGTCTCTGGCCCAACTGGTGGTTGGTGTAGCTCAGCGGATAACACCACTACCCGCCAAATAGCAACCACCACATGTGAGAGACTGGGGTTCGAATCCCGGGCTGACTGACTAGGCTGTGCTACACCAATAAGAGTCCTTGGGCAAGACTCCTAACACTACATTGGCCTACCCGTAATACGATTAACCTTGTAAGTCACTCTGGATAAGAGCGTCAGCTAAATACCATAAATGTAAACTCTGGTGCAGTTATTTAATGCAAGAGTGGCTAAACATTGACATGGCCTACATCCAGAAACTTGTCCAGTCCATACCAAATCGAACCCCAGCTGTTATTCCTCCGCTCTGAGGTGTTACCTGCTGTTAGCTAATGTTTTGTGTGCTAAGCTTATGCTATATGTAACTAATATGCCATATAATCTCCAGCTTTAAACATCATAAAACATGTGGTGCCTTCAAGTCTTCGGGTATCATAGTGTTTTTCTCATATTGCCCATTTCTAAAGTAGTCCTGGGTCTGACATCCTTTAATAACAAACCAGAAACAGGGTTCCTGGACTCTGTGGTTCTTTTGGCTGACCGTACCTTAAGCTCGGAGGCGATGATGAGGGCGAGCTCAAGGGCATTCATTTCCAGCCACCAACAATGAGGATGAATCATTTCAAGCGTCACGTCTTGATTGCATTGTTTCCTGCAGCAACAATTTATTAGCCAAGACTTCAAAGAAACGGTAAATGGATTGGCAAATGCATCAAGGGCTCGCGTGCCTGATTCATTCAGTATGAAGTCGAACAGAGCTGTTTACAAAAGGAGCTTTTAGCACAGAAAAAAAAACGGACTTCGGTTCAATTCCTGGCTTCAGGCTGAGGCGGACGGAATGAAAGCGAAGGTGGAAACAGGAAATGATGGACTGTCTTCGGGCCTATGAGGAAGTGTCCAGAGCTCAAACACATACATTGCTTTCATTCCACATCTCTCTCTCTCTCTCTCTCTCTCTCTCTCTCTCTCTCTCTCTCTCTCTCTCTCTCTCTCTCTCTCTCTCTCTCTCTCTCTCTCTCTCTCTCTCTCTGTCTCTCTCTCTCTCTCTCTCTCTCTCTCTCTCTCTCTCTCTCGGATGCTCGCCTGCTCCCTCTCTCACATGCACATTCAGTGGGGCCAGCACTGGCCCTGAAACCCAATACTTCAACTGAAATTTTTCAGAGAATAAATAATCATGGCCGGCAAGCTGTTTGCACTCAGGCCCTTAACCGCCACTCTCCTCTTGATTTTTCCTCTCCCCCACTTTTTAAACACTCGTTTCTCAGTCCCCCTTTTTTCCTCTTTGCCTGAGACGGATTCCCATCAAAAAAAAAAATCAAATAAAAAGACAGCTCAGCATGTGTGGGTGTGCGAGCTTGTGGCAATGTGGGAAGAAAGAGGGGGAGAGAGAGAGAGAGAGAGGCGACACAACTCATCACTAGGTGTGTTTTTAATTATGTAACTGCGTTTTTGTGCTGTTGATGCATATGAGGTCTTTTCAAGTCCTGGCTTTGCGGTCTGAGTGTGTAAGTGCATGTGTGTCTGTGTGTGTGTGTATAAATGTGTCCATGCATGCAGATTTTTATGCACAGCAAAGCAATTATACCACTTCATTCCTGAGGGGGCAGCGTTGAACAAAATGTGAGGCCCCCTTTTTTCTAGGCAACAAGCTGGAACATGCACATCATTCCTTCAATACACCGCAGATCACAACACAGTTTAAAATAAGGGCCTCGTATGGTTTCAGGAGAAACATTCACTTGGTGAGGAGCTTCTACATGCTTTCACTGCTTACCAAAACCCTCCCTTAAAGAACTATCCATCAAATCAGAAGCAAATCTAGTTTTCCCAAGACGCTCTTGTTCACAAAGGGCCTCTGTGGCTGCAGGTTTTCCCTACAGCCAAGCAGAGGCTCACTCAAAAGCTCTGGAATCAGCTGATCTCAGTTAGAGCACTGACAAAAGTCAGAGATCATCTTGCCTTTCTTTACAGTCAAAATGGACATTAAAGGAGCAATGTGTAAAATGACGCAGCCTGACCAATTCATCCTTTAAACAATACGGGGCCACATATTACCAGAATGTTGCGGTGGCCACACATATTTTTCGAAAAACATGATCCATCCTTCTCAAAACTAGCATTAACAGCTGCTGACTTCCCAGTCTATAGGAGTTTAGCCTTTAACTACATACCTTTACTCACCAAGAGCATCAATGTCTCTTGTTTTACTTCTATTTTGACGTGGTGTTGTAAAGCCATCTGCCAATGGTGCTGGCACTAACAGGATGACTCATGGATGACTTCACTGTTTGCGAATAGCTGCAATCGTGGCTGTTGGATCAGTCAAGTGAAGTGATAAGGCCCATCCTTGCTTATATCACATGCACGGCCGAGCACAAAACTTTTCTTCTGAATCATTTGCATGTCTCATAATAGCAAACCCACCAACTACCATTCCTGTCAGTTGATTCCTTCCGAGTGCTATTCTTTTGACGATGAGTGTATATTTCTTTTTCAGAAAGAGCTTCTTGACAGCTACACATCCTTTCAGCCCCATAGCTTTGAGTGTGGCAGAAGGACAGAGGAGCTGTTGGGGTTTTCTAGATCTGAAGCAAGAGTGGACATTGATTTTTCTAATAGACGAAAGCTATAAGTTGACTACTAGTATTGTGTAACTGATATATGGGGGTCTTTTTGGTGGTCTGGTCTACCATTTACAGTTAAGGCATTTAGCAGACGCTCTTATCCAACACGACTTACCACCACGCTTAGTGTTCCGTTGGATAATGTTTTCCAGCTACTATGAGAAGGTTAAAGTCTAAAACTTGGCATGAGCTCCGACACTGCCTGAACAAGGGCCAGTGCTGATACCTACCAGGTCTAGAATGGTGGTCTTCTAGTTTTTTTTAAGCCCCTAATGTTTTTCAGTCCTTAAGTGAGTGAATTATCGTACATCCCCTCAGAATGAGATGTGCTAATGCCTGCATGGAATAACACCACCCCAGCCCTCTGTGAATAAGACTGCTCTATGGCATTGCTCCAAAGAAGCTTTTTTTTTGGCACCTTTTTCTTGAGAGTGAAAACAAAAACACCCACAAACCGTCAAGCCAAAACTGTCTAGCATAAGCTCCTAGCTATTGCAAGGGCTCTGACCTTGGAGAAGCAGTTATGAGGAGATCTTCGGTGTTAGCTTATCCTTAGATCCTTAGCGTGAGTGCTAGTTAGGCCCATGGGTCTCAGTACACATGAAGGAAATGAGGGAACAGCTTTTCAAAACACCACCGGGCCGGGCCTCCTCTTACGACTGCCCAAACTTTTGCAGGAGCGTTTCAGGGCTCAGTGCAGATGTTATCACCCGGTAAGTGCTGCTAATGGGCTTCTAGCCGTTTGGTGGAAGGCCTCTGGTTAATGACGGGGATCAGCTGATAACTGGACGAGGGTATTGAGGGTATTTGTAGGGGCTCACACACACGCAGGGATGAATCTGCTATGAAGTGGAAGTGTACATATGTGCATATACACCGCTGAAGAGGCCTGTTAAAGTACCTCTGAGGAATTACAGGACTGTACATGATCTTCACAGTTACTCACGGTTACTCACCCGAGGCCGGCGGGGCACTTAATAATGAATTAACCTCAATTAATAACCGGTTTATGTCCTATTATCCGTCTCTCCTCATCACTGTCAAGTTCCAGGTCCAGTGATTTCTTCTTTTATGGTGGAGCAACAAAAGATAGATCGCCCTCTATGCTTCATATAGTGCATAGCCACCATACTATTCATGCAGTAAGCTTTGACCGTTAGGCTGCTTGGCATCCATAGGCCTTGTAAAAAATTCTGGCAAATCCAGATTTTATCCAAATTGATTTTTATTAGACTGGACAGAATAAAACCCCACATAAAATCAGATAGCCAAAAGCATATTTGAGGATGCCTTGAAATGTGATTCCAAATGTGGAGTTATACAGATCCATCTTAAGCCCTATTTGGACAGGATCAGTTTTACATGGGGAGGTGGAGTATTGTAGATACTACCGGAGGTCCTCAGTGATTTTAGTCCTGTCTGAATGTTCCATGTTAGTCATTCATACCGCTTTCACGTCAGTAAAGATTCAGGAGAGTTTTACTGTCTGTTAAACGAGATATAAAACTACCTTCAGGTTTTATAAATCCCATGCGAATCAACAAGTGGGTAAATATTCCATCTTATCCTGAGGAAAAGGAGTTTTCCATGCTTTTGTATGGAGGCGCATGAGGAGGCATTTAGTTTCGGCGTGCATGGATGTACACTCACATCCAGAAGACGAGTCAAGGGACTCCTCAGAATCTCAGACATCAGCCAACTCATGGTCATCGTTCTCTACCTCACCAGGTGATCTCACAACGCTGCCCACAGGATGCTGTAGAGTTTAGGTTGATGGGCTGGCTAGGTTAGTGAGCACACTTTTTTGGATGTGTGTAAGTCAAGCAGCCACTCCCATCTCAGTCAGTTATGTTGCGATTTCTTCTCCAGTGCCTTGTACCTGTTACAGACATCCTGTAGTACAATTACATTACTCCACCTCCTCACGTAAAACTAATCCTGTCCGAATAGGGATTCAATGTAGCCACTCAACAAACAATCACAATGTCAATTCCAGAGTGACGGAGTGCTGGGATTTGCATGTAGTTACGGATGCCTACATCGCTAGCACAGTAACCCATGCCGATTGATTGGTGATGTCTGGATGCGCTTATCCGATCTAATTGCTTGCAAATAACTGTGCGGGTGGTCGTTTTTTAAAACGACTGAACACAGCCAAAGTCTGCTGTTTTTTTTTTTATTTTTATAATAATTCATTTAACCACTTTTGTGGTTGAGAACAAAAAAATGTTGTGGCATTTTACAACCGGCAATGCACTTCGGTTATTAATCCATTCTCAGAACTATCCATACCCTGGTGGCATACCTGTTCCAATGTCCCAGTACAGAATGATTTCTTAGGTCACCACAAACAAGAGCAGTAACAATGGAGGAGCTTCAGCTTCTGCTTTCGATTTTACTCTGCATGCGGTATTCTTTAAAGAGTCTAACTAAGGGTATATACTACAGCAGATACCGTACACCCCGTCCCATGCCGTAGCCGATACCGTACACAGCATGCTGCCATTCATTGTAATACACAGCACACATTTACGGCATTTAGCTGACGGTCTTATCCAGAGCGACTTACAAGGTTAATCATATTACAGGTAGGCCAATGTGGTGTTAGGAGTCTTGCCCAAGGACTCTTATTGGTGTAGCACGGTGTAGTCATCCATCCATTTGTGGTGGTGACTCCCTGGTGGGTAGTGGTGTTATCCACTGAGCTACACCAACTGTGTATCACAATATCAGTGTGCCGTGTTAGCGGACAAGGGCACACCTAGACAGCCAAAGTCCAGGACTGAGCCAATCAGACTCATCAGGACTCACTCTATTTGCCCTCTGCTCTGCAGTCACTACTAGCCGCTTTTCAGCTTGTATCTGCACCATGTATTTCGGTCAAGAGACATGCCTGGTGACACCATGATGGAGCAGGAGGTTATTTGTCAGTGTCAGCTCTGGTAAACCTGTGTGGTGTCCATACGCACATACGTCTCCCTCCATTTGTGAATCATTTCTTTTACACCATATGCATATTATGGGCCATCTGTACATGACGTGTGTCTATACATGAGCCTAAAAAGCCGAAGCTGTGTGCATTGTCTGGTTGGTACCAGCTTTATCTTTTTAGTAAGTAAACTTTATGGACAAAGTAAGCAAACTCACCTCAAGGCCAGCAGATGGGGCTTCAGTGTTGCACTGAATGCAGCTGCAGGGAAAGCGATTTCTTTACTTCCACTTCATTCATATAAATCAGTAAAAGACATAAATCAGGGTTGTTAAAGTGTGTGAAGCCAAGGAGACGGTCATGTCAAAGGTTATATCCTCTCAAAATTGCCGTGTTCCATTTTGGGATGAAGCTTGTAATAGCTCTGCCCATGTACTGGAATGTGTAATAGCAGTACATCGACCAGGTATCTTTGGCGTACTGGGGAAATTCATGGTGGTCACATACAGTGTAGTACTGACTACTTTAGGGCACAAGCAGTACACAAGCATTTTGTAGCAGGATGTTTCTGACGTGCGTCTGGTGTTCTCCTGTGCCGTCTTGGGTGGCGATGCATGATGGTTCCGTGATTGACCAGTTGATGGTCTTCAGTGTTTCTAGCTTCAGCTGTATTCGATGTAAGGTGAGCTGGCACCCATGGAAAGTAAGTTTGGGTATTCGGGTACAGTACAGCTGACTTGGCAGTGAACATGCCAGCAAAATGCTCACCCACTGATCACCCATTTACAGGCCGGTAGAAAGCCACGTTTGACCAATCATTGCAGGCCTAACTGAAACACAGTCCTGTGCAATCTCTGTCCCTGTGTTTGTAACAGGTAATGATCTGTGCCCACGCTGTGGATGCTGGGAGGTGCTCAAACCTGTCGGCACAGCTGCACACCGCACGCCCAACAAAGGCAAGAGCATGTCTATGCTCTGCAGGCAATTACACACAAGCCTGAGGAAGAATGCAGAACACACACACACAAATACACACACACACATTTAGAAACAGGCTCCTCTTTGCACTGGGCCCATTATGAGACGGGGATTTTTGCAGTCTGGCCAACAGACAGCTTTGACAACAATGAGGAGGCCTGTTAGTCCCAAGTCCTTCAAAAGCAAAAGCAATGGCTGGGGCCAAGGCACTGCAATGGCAACGTGTCAGTAAAACAACTTGTGACATGTCTGTCTAAAAAGAATGTCAAACGCCATCCCCCTGCAAAAAGAGAAGCGGCAGCCTCCGCTGGCCTGGGCTCTCAATCCAATACCCCATGGGGCAGCCTGGTAGAAAACAGTCCACCAGCTTTGCATACAAAAAGCAATAGGAAAAGAGATGTGAACGCTTACACTGAGAAACGAGGACGCCGTGTTTACTTAGCACTCTCTTTTTTACTACCCAGTGATATCTTGTTCTTCACATCGCTGTACATACCTCACCCATATTGTACCTTCTGTGCAGTATTGTTCTTCTATCTGTGTAATATTTGTGTTGGTTCATGTACCGAAAACACAACTCACTTCTACATGATCATTCCCATCCTCTCTTCATCCCATAGAGATAATCAGGCTATGTTTGGTACTGTGACCTTAAAGGAGCGATATGTAAAATTTTTAGTTGGAAAAAAAATCCAACATTAACTAAAATAATCAACAGAATGGGTTTCGAAGGTATGTCAGAACGTCTGTGTGTTATGTTGCCCAGATATCTACTGAAGTGGGCATGATAATCAGCTACCTCCAAGTGAGTCAGTGTTAGCATCGAGTCTGCTTTTAGTGCTTCCATAGTGGGTGAAGACGAGGCAACTCCACTAGTCCACTAGTGCACTCTACGAGTCCACTCTCGTATACAAAACATGTGCACAGAAATGTAGCTGAATATATTTACTATTGTCAGGACGAGAAGACTCCGGAGCGACGCTTGCTGAGCTAAAAGCCAAGACAGTTTTATTTGATACAACAGGGAACAATCCAATCAGCAACACCGAATCAGCAGAGACGGTAGGGCTTCAGAACGTAGTAAGGCAGAGGTCTAAACCAAGATGCGAGGGCTACCGAGATGAAAGGGACGAGGCGAGAGGGAAGTCAGAGAGAATAAGCAGAGATCGAGAACCAGAGTAGTGGAATATAGGGAGATCCAAAAGGATTAAACGAGGGACATTTACGTGAACCTTAATTGGCTATTAGAACTCAGGTGACCGGGAGCGAACAGGGCCTGCCGATTGGGAGCATGTGAGTGTGACGTCATCGAGCGTAGCCCTCTGGGAAGTGGAGTCCAGAAGGGCGAAAGGACCAGAGAGACCCTGAGGCGTGACATCTATATATAAACTGCATGCACTGCAGGGTGAACGGTAGTGTTTACATACTACATGAAACTCTTATTTACAAAAATAACAAAGGAAGGAAGTTTATATTTTGCATTATATGTGTGCTTTGAGATCGTATGTAAATGACCTCTGTTCTGATTGTTTGCCTTATATTGGGCCTCATTCAAAAAGCAGCATGAGTTTATAACTTAGTGCATTCGAACCAGTACTGTAGGGCACAATCAGTGCGCAAGAATGATGTAGTGGGCTATTTCAAACACAGACACAGTTTTGGGCCCCTGGTAAGAAAGGTAACCAGCTTCAGTGAGAATGTGTGGGGCTGGACTGCTATAGTCTAGATAGGCATGTATACAATGTGTTGGTTTTCATGACATCACAAAAACCATTTGTGTAAAGGGAACCATTTATTTTAAACTCTTAAAATAATAAATATTATTTTAATCATGTTTATGTCCTACAATATACTAAATGCAGGGAAATTGTAATGACATAAAGCCTTTAAAACTAACAAGAAAATATCATCACTGTCCAAAGAAAAACTCCAAAATCTCCAAAATGGCAACTTTGCAGAATAGGGCGAAGTCTCATTTAAATTTAATGCAAGTTAATAGAAAAAAAAAAAATCTTTCCAAGCGACTTTGAGCCATTTCTGTCTATTCCTCATAAAATGTTCATACAGCAGCTCATGTGATCAAATAATGCACAAGTAAAAATGTACAATAATGGAAATACATATTTTTTACAGACAGCAACAATATGCAAGATACTGTCCATAGTGTAAACACTATCCAAGTGTTTGTTTCTGTGCAAGTACATAAGTAGATTTCTGTTACACAAGTATCATGAATTACATGGCTACGATTATAACGCTAGCAACCTGAGACTACACTACCCTTATGAAACGATAATATATGGCAATGTATTGGAAAATATAGAGCAATATATTAAATAATACAATGTCATATATGGGAAACAAGTGCATATATTTATATAGTGATAAATATATTACAATATATTGTATAATACATTCAAGGATTCAAGGATTCAAGGAGACTTTATTGTCATTCACATCACATGTGGTACATGGGGTGGAACGAAATTGTGGTGCCCAAGGACCCAGATACATAATACATAAGGAATTGCCGCTTTTCATATATTGTATGTATGGTAGTATAATATATATTTACTTATATATTGTAATATATTTCATTTTATATGTAATAGACATCATATGTATTTCTCCATATGTGTTTGCATATATGATAATATATATAGTTTTATATATGTGAGAATATATACATACTGTATATTGCCACATGTATGTATGAAAATATTCTCACATATATAAAACTATATATATTATCATATATGCAAACACATATGGAGAAATACATATGAGGTCTATTATTATATATATATATATATTGTAAATATATTACAATATATAAGTAAATATATATTATACTACCATACATACAATATATGAAAAGCGGCAATTCCTTATGTATTATACAATATATTGTAATATATTTATCACTATATAAATATATGCAAAATATATGCACTTATTTCCCATATATGACATTATATTATTTAATATACTGCACTATATTTTCCAATGCATTGCCATATATTATCGTTAAAGGGTATACACTTTCATTAAGCCATCACAAGTCTGCTTAACCAGGCAACCTCTAAGTCCCGGACTACAGAGGCTTCTGAATAACATCAAATACCATCTCAGACTCCCCGAGGTAAGACGGTGTAAGACGAGGACACTGACGTGGAAAAGCCCTGATTTAATATCATAACTACCAACACAGTAGTCATAACAACGATGAATAATAGTTAATGAATCTCCGGCCTTGTATTGTGCCATAGGTGATTCAAAAAAAGTTCTAAGCGAGGCCAACAAAGGGAACTGTTTTCAAAACAAGCTAAATAAGACTTACACTCAGTGCCCTGTAAGACAGGTTATGTTATTCGAGATCAAACAAGACACTTGCTGCCTAATACGAGATCATTTGGACTCTACTAAGAAACGAATCCAGTGGCTGAGATGGAAACAGTCAGTCAGAGCGGGGTGATGTGAAATTCTTTACAGGGTATGAAGTCGTGTATACACCATTTAAAAACATAACATATAAAAGAGTGGAAACCAACTGAACCTACAGACGTCCTTGTAGCTGTTAGATTAAAACCTTGTATGTGGTTTTCGTAGCTTATGGTAGCTTTAGTTTTACCAAATTACCAAATTTGAAGGTTATCCTTTACCTGAGAATGAATCAAAAAGAAACGATCAAAATTACTTGTAAAAAAAAAAAAGTCTGGTTACACTGAGAGTACCAGTCTATAGTTTAGACACACCTAACTAAATGGAAGTGTGTGGTTATCTTAAAGGCTCTACAGGCTCACACTTAACAGTCCCAACTGATGAGATGTCTGAAACTATACCAATCCTGATGTACCACATATACTGTTGATGGATCACAGTCTTATATGATGGACATATGGCCACCTCTAATATATATTTTGTTGTGCATAAAGAAACTTGACCTGTTGTTTCCAGACTATTTAAAAGCTCAAATTCCCCTTTTAATTTAGTGGATGATGGACAGACCAATAGGTCCAAATTGGTCCAAAATAATTAGAAAGTTATGTTGTCCTATTAGCCTCCACTGGAAGTTACGAAAGTTGTTTCGTCCTCCTGTAATGGTCCACTTTGGAGGTTTTTAAGGTGGACAGCAGAATAATAATTCCATGAGTGCTTTTGATGATACTGTACATTTTTAGTAAAGTATGTATACAGTAAATATATCGTCGCTGTCCAAAGAAAAACAGGTATCTCCAAAATGGCAACTTTACAGGAGAGGCCAAAAACCTCATTTCATTTGAATGGAAGTCAATGGAACCAGACGTCTTTCAAAGCAGGTTTGGGTCATTTCTGTTGGTCCATTCTTCATGGAATTTCCACACAGTGTAAAGAGCAGCTCATGGGATCAAATGAGGCATAAAAGTAAAAATCAACAAAAACTGGGATACATGTTTTTCTTTGGACAGCAGCGATATATAAAACACCTGAGTTATATAAAATGTCTTTGGGGACTATTGTACATGTAACTCTCCACTAGGAATGAATTAAAAATGCTTTTAAATTATTTTAATCACTAAATAATCATAAAACAATGTTTTAGGCATCATGCAGCAAATGATTAACCACTTCATATTTCAAAATATAAGTGTTAAAGGCATAAACCCTTCAGACGTCTGGTTCCCATCACTGTGAGCATTTCTCTAAAATGGGGCATTTCGCATCGAATCACTCTGAATGAGTTTGTTTACTTTTCAGCCTTTTATTTCTGCAGAGATGAGGAAAAACACTCATCAGAATTCCCCTTTAAAAGATTCTGGTTTTCGCCTTTCTAAAAAGTCCGAGCCAGAGTCCAACATTCAAAACCACATTTGGCCCATCAGCCCGCCTGTGATGGATTCGCCCGGGTTCTCCGCGTTCATATGAACATTTCACAGAGCTGCTTCGCGTTCACGCTTTTATGCCGGTCCTCAAGAAAAGGGGGGAAAAAAAGAGAAAGAAAAAAAAGAGAAAAAAGTGAAGTATGTTTTTAATTTTCAAGAGACAGAGAGGCTCTGTTGGTGTGTGTATGCGTGTTTTCATAGCAGGGTGTGTTCTTGGATTCCGCCACACTAGGACGTCACCCCCAGGTGCTCTCGCACATACACACACATACGGCACCTACCCCTCCCCTTCCCACCTCTCTCTCTCTCTCTCTCTCTCTCTCTCTCTCTCTCTATCTGTGTAAATAAATACCTACAGGATTAGACTGGCAGTGTTGGGGGGGGGGTATTGATTGACATCTGAAAGGCTGGAGTGCTGTTCAGGCATGCTGGAGACGAAGAGACACCACAAACTGAGTGAGTGTATGCCTAAGCGCGGAGGGGGGTGGGTGGGGGGGGGGGCTCATTGTCTTTTACTTGTTGCCACCCACACCCGCAAAAACTCCCCCAGCACCCAGATAAGATTTCAAATGACTGTGGCTCAGCCACAATGTCTCAATAAGCGGAACCCACCCCGTTCCCTGTCCCCACCTCACACCCACTCAAACACTCATACCCCAATCCATCTACCAAATACCTTCACGGGTTCACTACACCTGTGCAGGTAAACCAAGTCTTTTCCCATCAAGCGGCCTCCATCACGTGGTACTGGATAATCACTGGTTAAGAAGGCTTGTGATTATTCTGGAATGCTTTTAACCTATAAAAAAAGTTAGAGCTGGTGATTAAAACAACAACAACCAAAAAAAAAAAAAGAAAAGAAAAAAGGAGTACAACTGTTTTCTTCTTTTCTTTTTTTCTTCTTTTTTTTCATTCACACGCTCCTCTCTTTCCCTTCCTCTCACAGGCTCTGCGATTCAGTGTGCAACAGTGCCCCCTAGGATCTCACAGACATGCTCTGCTGATGTAAAACGTTTCAAACGTCCAAAAATAAATCCAATTCATTCAAGTCTACGAATCCCTCAGGATATGGCGTCAGGAACGTGAGTGGGAGCCAGAGCTGCTGATTCTCATGGACACTCCTAAAACACTAGTGATGTTCCTACACTGGTTAACTCAATAAGGTTAAGTGTCTCTGAGCTTCTCAGTCAGTGGCTTAGATACCACGGAGCCCAGTCTCACTGGGGCCCATGGTGCAGAGGCCCCACAACCTCCCCACAGGAAACCGATCCCCCGGAAACTGGCCCCCTAGATTCAAGGGTAACCTGAGAGATTTTCTTGACCAGAGGCAATCTGACCTTTCATTAGGACTACAACACTGCGCAGCAACATCCATTCAGACACCACCCGACCCCTCTGCCCCTTAATGAGTGGTCTGTTTAATGCACATATGTGGTACACAGCTAAGAGTCGGATCTGAGATGTGTAGTACAACCAGCTGGCCAGTGAATTTAGCTAGTCAACTAGCCCATAGCATCACAGTCTGAGTTCATAATTTCACAAATTAGATTAAAACATGAGAGATGTGTGGAGCTGGGGGGAAAAGGGAATGTGTGCTCACAATAACTAAAGACAGCAGCTGGCTAGTCTCCTATACTCACGTGATCACACTGGCTAGCTGCTACTGCTATAGCATAGGGCTCTTATATCTGAGAGCAACAGGCTAACCTTTAGCATCCTATACTCATCTAATCACACTGGTTAGCTGCTACTGCTATAACATAGGGCTGTTATATCCGAGAGCAACATGCTAATCTTTAGCTTCCCATACACGCCAAATCACACTGGCTAGCTGCTACTGCTATAGCATAGGGCTGTTATATCTGAGAGCAACAGGCTAACCTTTAGCATCCTATGCTAATCTAATCACACTGGTTAGCTGCTACTGCTATAACATAGGGCTGTTATATCCGAGAGCAACAGGCTAATCTTTAGCTTCCTACACACGCCAAATCACACTGGCTAGCTGCTACTGCTATAGCATAGGGCTCTTATATCTGAGAGCAACAGGCTAACCTTTAGCATCCTATACCCATCTAATCACACTGGTTAGCTGCTACTGCTATAGCATAGGGCTCTTATATCTGAGAGCAACAGGCTAACCTTTAGCATCCTATACTCATCTAATCACACTGGTTAGCTGCTACTGCTATAGCATAGGGCTCTTATATCTGAGAGCAACAGGCTAACCTTTAGCATCCTATACTCATCTAATCACACTGGTTAGCTGCTACTGCTATAGCATAGGGCTCTTATATCTGAGAGCAACAGGCTAACTTTAGCATCCTATACTCATCTAATCACACTGGTAAGCTGCTACTGCTATAGCACAGGGCTCTTATATCTGACTGCAACAGGCTAACCTTTAGCATCCTATACTCATCTAATCACACTGGTTAGCTGCTACTGCTATAGCATAGGGCTCTTATATCTGAGAGCAACAGGCTAACCTTTAGCATCCCATACTCATCTAATCACACTGGTTAGCTGCTACTGCTATAGCATAGGGCTCTTATATCTGAGAGCAACAGGCTAACCTTTAGCATCCTATACTCATCTAATCACACTGGTTAGCTGCTACTGCTATAGCATAGGGCTCTTATATCTGAGAGCAACAGGCTAACCTTTAGCATCCTATACTCATCTAATCACACTGGTTAGCTGCTACTGCTATAGCATAGGGCTCTTATATCTGACTGCAACAGGCTAACCTTTAGCATCCTATGCTAATCTAATCACACTGGTTAGCTGCTACTGCTATAACACAGGGCTCTTATATCTGAGAGCAACAGGCTAACCTTTAGCATCCTATACTCATCTAATCACACTGGTTAGCTGCTACTGCTATAGCATAGGGCTCTTATATATCTGAGAGCAACAGGCTAACCTTTAGCATCCTATACTCATCTAATCACACTGGTAAGCTGCTACTGCTATAGCATAGGGCTCTTATATCTGAGAGCAACAGGCTAACCTTTAGCATCCTATACTCATCTAATCACACTGGTTAGCTGCTACTGCTATAGCATAGGGCTCTTATATATCTGAGAGCAACAGGCTAACCTTTAGCATCCTATACTCATCTAATCACACTGGTAAGCTGCTACTGCTATAGCACAGGGCTCTTATATCTGACTGCAACAGGCTAACCTTTAGCATCCTATACTCACATGATCACACTGGCTAGCTGCTACTGCTATAGCATAGGGCTCTTATATCTGAGAGCAACAGGCTAACCTTTAGCATCCCATACTCATCTAATCACACTGGTTAGCTGCTACTGCTATAGCATAGGGCTCTTATATCCGAGAGCAACATGCTAATCTTTAGCTTCCCATACACGCCAAATCACACTGGCTAGCTGCTACTGCTATAGCATAGGGCTCTTATATCTGACTGCAACAGGCTAACCTTTAGCATCCTATACTCATCTAATTACACTGGTTAGCTGCTACTGCTATAGCATAAGGTTGTTATATATGAGAGCAACAGGCTAACCTTTAGCATCCTATACTCATCTAATCACACTGGTTAGCTGCTACTGCTATAACATAGGGCTGTTATATCCGAGAGCAACATGCTAATCTTTAGCACCATATACTCATCTAATCAGACTGGTTAGCTGCTACTGCTATAGCATAGGGCTCTTATATCTGACTGCAACAGGCTAACCTTTAGCATCCTATACTCATCTAATCACACTGGTTAGCTGCTACTGCTATGGCATAAGGTTGTTATAAATGAGAGCATCAGGCTAATCTTTAGCCTCCTATAGGCTACTCGTCTATAGGCTACTCATCTAATTACAAATTCAGAATAAGGATCTGAATAAATCACTTCTGATTAATGTTGTTCTGTGTATTTACTATGTAAGGAACATGATGTGACTAAGCTAAAAAATCTGGAGCTGTATATTTAGCTTGTATCAGAAATAACATTTCTGAACAAGAACAGGAACAGGTCTATCTTCAAACTATGCAGACAACGGATACTTAAGTCGTTTAGCAATTTTCCATTGCAAGAAAATAAATGAACAATGGAATAAACAATAAAAAATAGTCCTGGACCCATAAACCTGCTGGTCTGGAACCAAGGACCGAACACAAAGCGATCACGGAACAAGGTTATATCACCATGTAACAGTGTTTACAGGAACTGATCCATCATTTTCCAAAAGAAGAAGAAGAAGCACAAAGAAGAGATGAAACTTTCCATGTTTTTGGGAAAAAAAATAAATGAAAACATCAGCGACTCCAGCGCTCAGAGCCAGGTTCCCCAGAACAACCCAGCAAATTATAAACAAACTGGAAAAAATAGAGACTACAAAATAACATGGAACTGGACATAAAATAGAGGAATACGCTTTGATGAGAGGGTGAAGGAGCGTACTCGGGACATCAAGCTTCGCCAGTGCAATCAATCTGAAGATTAGCTTTGACTGCACCAAATGAAATCATCGATGATAATATTCAATAGTCAAGTGTGAGCTTCATAAAAATAAGTGGACTTAAATGCAACAATACTTACCTATTGTGTTTATTGTGTATATTCCAAAGAGTGCAAAGCATTCCTACAGATAATACCAAAATATGAATGCAACACAGATATTGAATGCAATCGATACTAAAGTTGCCATGACCAATAGAGATGGTACAATACCATGTATATCTGATAGATATGAAAAATTGGAGATTCATATTTAGTTTGTATCAGACATTTCTGAATGAGACTAGGAACTGACCAGACACACTTTAATATTTAACGTTCATCGTCAAATTTAATCTAGTAGCTCGCTGTTATTTTGGTTTATTGTGTTCTTTTTTGTTTTTTTGGTTCATCAGGGTCATGTGGTTAGTATTTCTATTACCACAGTCAGCTTCCTAAAAGTACATTGTGAACCCCTAACCATGCTAGTCATCATAGGACATACCAATACTGATACTGAAACCTTCCGGTTTCGGCTGATAGGGATCCATATTTTCCTTATGTAAGCTAATTTAAGCATCTCACTTAAGAAGAACGTCTAAAAGCATGGCTCCAATACAGTCATAGGCAAAGGCTCAAATGACCCATTTGGTTGATGTATATAAGTGTGAAGTGTAAATAAGTCAACACACCATCTATAATGAACATTCTACTGAACATTTTAACGCACAATTAAATTATAGGGATTTGCTGAATTTAATATATCATGGGAATACATTTGATATTACATGTATTATTACTAATAATACATTATTTTACTATTTAAATAATATATTATAAATAAGACATGAATAGTGGCCTGTAAAAAATTACAGAACTCAGGAAACAGCATTTTCACCATCACCATTTCAACAAGGCACCAATTCTGGCCATTTCGCTTGCAAGCAAGTGTACACAGCTAACATCATCACATCATACAGTGTTAGTGTGTGCTACTCCAAGTTGATATTGGATTATTATTTCCTCGCCAATATCCAATCCAGGATTTTCTGCCACCATACAGATACCTGGCATCTGATTGGTGCCATCTCGCTGTTTACGGAGTACTGAATCATTTCCCAAGGAGCGAGACTCAACTGGACTCATTGAGAGGTCTGATATTTACTCCCAGAAAATGCCCACATCCAGCTACTTCCCTGGATGGAGATACTTCCCTACAGATGGAAACGTGGTCTGGTTCTTAAAAAGCTTCCCCAGATTCCTGGAATAAGCAGTAAGGATGAGCGAAAGCGAAGAGGGAGGTTGCTGTACTCACACAAGGCCGCCATCTCTTTAGGAAGGTCCGCCCCAAAGCGGCCGAACAGGCTGCTGTTGGCCATAAGGTCGAAGGGGGAGTGGCTGCGCATGGAGTTGAAGGCGAAGGGGTAGACGGCGGGCGGGAAGCCGGGCATGTGGCCTTGGTTGGTTGCCATGGCGACGGCGCAGGCCGAGGCTCTGGTCGGCTGGCCCTGCGGTCCCTGCCAAGCTGCCAGGGTGGGTGATTGTGGGGGGGGCAGGTTTACAGGGTGAAGATGCTAATCCAAACTGCTCCCGGTCCGGTCCAGTTAGCGCTCAACCTGGAAGAGACGGAGCAGAAACGCGTGGGTTATCTTTAGAGCAGTGATACGAGGGCGCCCGTAAGACTCATGCTGCTTCGCCACATACGTACGACAAGCTGACCCGCCGCTCCTTTTACCGGCCAGTGTGCATCCGTGTGCGGAAAGGGCATGAGGTACCAAAAGTGGCAGAGAGAGAAGGCGAGGAGTTGAGGAGCGATGAAAATGAAAGAGGCAGGGCAAGGAAAAAAGGATAAAGGGAGGGGAAAGGAAAATAAGAGAGTGGTTAGGAGAGGGAGAGAGAGAGAGAGAGAGAGAGAGAGCTGCTCTTGTTTCTGCAGTTTTTGAAAGGCGTCCAGACTTTTGCAGTGCTTCCAGGCTATGCCATATGATTTAAATCACCAGAAACTCCACAAGAAAGAGCCCCTCTGTTCGCGCTGCCAGCCTCAGCTCAGGCCCAGCTCAGGCAGTCGGGCTCCAGGCTATGGGCCCTGTGCTGCCCCTCTCATTCCCACTCCCCCTGGGGCCAGGGGCCCAGACACAGACCCCACCGCAGGAGGGACAGAGAGAGAGAGAGAGAGAGAGAGAGACCATAGCAGGAGACATAGCTGCTTTGCTTTAGATTTGCACCTATACAATCTTTCTCACCCAAACAGTGAAGGAACATTGCCAGTGATGTGTCCTATAGATTGCACTATAGATTGTTTAGATTGACTGCTTGTGTTTTCCGGTGCTTGTGTTTGTCTCCCAGTTGCTAACTCTCTTCACTGTTAAGTACATTAATATGACGAGGTTTTGGGCTTTTTATCGTAAAGAACAAACTACATGTTCAAATGGTGTAGAATAAATTATGACAGGATAATATAATATAATATAATATAATATAATATAATATAATATAATATAATATAATATAATATAATATAATATAATAGGCACACACACATGCGTACCGGGCACCTCTGGAACCGCCACCTCTCCCCAGCTTTGTGCTGTCCTGTTTGATTTTTGCCTCTCTGAAGTGATTGTATGAGCGAGTGAGGGACCAGCGGCCTGCTCTTTACATGTGGTTATTTTTTCTTCTACTTTTTTTTTCGACACGCTGCGCCAAGGAATCCAGAGTTTTCTGGAAGTGCTGTGGCTCTGCAGCCGGGGGGGTGGGTGGCAGAAAGCAGGGGAAAAATCCCACTAACAAATCAGACATAAACAAAGTCCTGAACTTACGGATCGGCCGGAGGGAGCAGCACACACTCCAGAGCACTGGGGGGCACTGAGGGGGGCAGTGTTAGGGTGGGGGGGTGGCCAGAGGTGGCCAACTGCCTAGCAAGGCAGTTACAGCTTTCCAACACACACACACACACGCACACAAACACGCACACACACACACACGCACACACACACACGCATACACACACACGCATACACACACAAACACACACACATGCACACACACACACATGCACACGCACACATACACACATGCACACAACACATGCACACATACACAACACACGCACACACACACGCACACACACGCACACATGCACACGTACACACACGCACACACACACACATGCACACACGCACACACGCACGCACACACGCACACACACACACACACACACACAACACATGCACACACACACACATGCACACGCACACGCGCACACACAACACACGCACACAAACACACACACACATGCACACACGCACGCACACGCACACACACATATACACACACGCATACACACACACGCATACACACACAAACACACACACACATGCACACACATGCACACGCACACGTACACACACACATGCACACAACACATGCACACATACACAACACACGCACGCACACACACATATACACACACGCGCACGCACACGCACACACACGCATGCACACACACGCGCACACACACGCACACACACACAACACATGCACACACACACACACACATGCACACACACATGCACACGCACACGCGCACACACAACACACGCACACAACACACACAAACACACACACACATGCACACACGCACGCACACGCACACACACACATACACACACATGCACACGCACACGTACACACACACATGCACACACACACATGCACACACATGCACACGCACACGTACACACACACATGCACACGCACACACACAACACATGCACACATACACAACACACGCACACACGCACACACACACATGCACACACGCCGCACACACACACAACACACGCACATAACACACACACATAACACACACACAACACACGCACACAACACACATACACACACTCACACACACGCACACAAACAACACACACACACACACACGCACACAAACAACACACACACACACACACACTCACACATACACACACACACACAAACGACACACACACACACTCACACACACACACACACACACACACACACACTCACACATACACACACACACACAAACGACACACACTCACACACACACACACATGCACGCATGCACACACATACACACACATGCCCACACACACACACTCACACACAGCCACACATAATATGATGTGCCATTTACATGCACATTTCTATTTTCTAAAAGCCAAGCTTGCCATTGTTTCTTCCTGCATATATCCCAGATGAGGCATGCGCATACACGGCACACCTACTCTCAATAGCAGAAACAGAAAAACCTACATGCACATACACATGCACAACAACCTAGAGCCTCATCAGTCTCCTGAAAAGGTCAGATCTACTGCTTTGTCATGTTTTAGCAACACACGCACACACACGCACGCACACACACATGCACGCATGCACGCGCTCACACACGCGCACGCACACGTTAAAAAAGTGCACACTCAAAAACACATTCATAAAGAGTCATAAAAACCCACACACATAAACCATTCTCTCTTTCTTTTACAAAATTAATTTTTTTTTTTTGCAATTTTTTAACTAGTTTTAAAAGTGAAACTGTTCCATTAGCAGGAACCTCTGCTCGTTTCAAGCCTTATCTCCTGAAGCAAACAAGCTTATCCATATTATTATCTTTATTATTTCTGGTAACTGAGTCATCAGTGGACTAGCTGAGTAATCTTCTCACAACCTTTTCTTTTTTATCACCGTTTTCTTTGCAACGCAGGCACAGAGTTATGTAACGGTTATAAGCCCAGGCCTATTAATTAATTCCATTTCATTCAATTAAATTTATTATCATTATCAACCAGTAAAAACTTCATTACTGTTATTATCAAATTACAAATGATTTTTCCTATCATTATCTCCTAATCTCTATGGATTATGCAGTAATAAATTATTCAGTCATTTCTGTTAATTATTTAATAACTATTTTACATTACCTATTAAGAAATCACTATGAATTATTAACTGACAACTCACTACTGTCAATGCTTCAGTACCCCCTATAAATAATATAAATATAAAATATTCAAGCTGTTATAAACGTTTCAGGGTCTACTATGGATTATTCCGTTATGTCTACAGATTATTCAGCAACTACTATAAATTATTTATTAACTACAATGGATTATTCTGTAAAAACTATTATTTTTATTCAATAATTTCTATGGATTATTTAGTAAATACTTCAGACTAATCAGTATCTTTTTTTTGGATTATTCAGTATCTACTAGGAATTATTCAGTAATTCCTATGTATTATTCAGTGACAACAATAGACTATTTAGTAACGTTTATGGATTATTCAGTAACTACCATAGATTATTCGGTAACATCTATGGATTATTCTGTATATACCATAGACTATAAAATACATTCTAGGGATTATTTAGTAACTACCATAGATTATTCAGTAACATCTATGGATTATTCTGTATCTACCATAGACTACTAAATACCTTCTAGGGATTAATCAGTAACTACCATAGATTATTCAGTAACATCTATGGATTATTCTGTATATACCATAGACTATAAAATACATTCTAGGGATTATTTAGTAACTACCATAGATTATTCAGTAACATCTATGGATTATTCTGTATCTACCATAGACTACTAAATACCTTCTAGGGATTAATCAGTAACTACCATAGATTATTCAGTAACTTCTATGGATTATTCTGTATCTACCATAGACTACTAAATATCTTCTAGGGATTATTCAGTAACTTCTATGGATTATTCTGTATCTACCATAGACTACTAAATACCTTCTAGGGATTATTCAGTAACTACCATAGATTATTCAGTAACTTCTATGGATTATTCTGTATCTACCATAGACTACTAAATACCTTCTAGGGATTATTCAGTAACTACCATAGATTATTCAGTAACATCTATGGATTATTCTGTATCTACCATAGACTACTAAATATCTTCTAGGGATTATTCAGTAACTTCTATGGATTATTCTGTATCTATCATAGACTACTAAATATCTTCTAGGGATTATTCAGTAACTGCCATAGATTATTCAGTAACATCTATGGATTATTCTGTATCTACCATAGACTACTAAATATCTTTTAGGGATTATTCAGTAACTTCTATGGATTATTCTGTATCTACCATAGACTATTAAATACCTTCTAGGGATTATTCAGTAACTTCTATGGATTATTCAGTTAGTTCTATGGATTTTTTTAGTAACTACCATTGACTACTTAGTACCCTCTATGGATTAGTCAGTACCTTCTATAGATTATTCTGTATCTACCATAGACTACTAAATACCTTCTAGGGATTATTCAGTAACTTCTATGAATATGAATTTGTTATTATTCAGGACACCTGTGAACACCTTAGCTACTACTGTTTAAACTATTACTACACGTTCAGTAACGTCTATGCGCTATTCAGTAACCACTGTTGACTTCTGTAAAAACATGCAAGTGACGTAGTTAAACAAGAGCCAGGAACTGAATTGTGGGTCCACACACAGTCCCTCAGAGGGTTAAAACACTGGGAAAAATAAACACAAATAAAACACACATCCCCCCACGCAAGACGACGCAACTAGCAAAGAATAAAACGAGCCTTTAGCCGTCTCTTAAAACACACATGGACTGCACAAATTTCATGAGCGTGTTAAAAACAACAGGCTTCAAGCTTTTCTCCCACTGCTTGGGTTCTTTCTTCTCATGGCTATATATACGTCCCGAAAAAAAGCACACACACACACACACACACACACACACACACACACACACACACACACACACACACACACACACACACACATATATATACCCTGCATGTCTTTCTGGCTCTTTCTCTTTCAACAGAGCCAGTTAATTACAGCCTACTGCTGCAGGCAGCTTCAAACCACCACTAATTTAGAGTTCCATTACAGTAAACTGTTCCACATGTGCATCCCCCGGCTCGGGCAGGCTCGGGTGGCCACGTCTCAGGAAGGAGAGGAACCCGCCCCCAGCCAGCCAGCCACAGGGCCCTGCCATCTCTTGCTCCCTCTCTCTCTTTCTTTCTTTTTTGCCTCTGTCTGGCTTTGCTCATGCCCCTCAATTTTGGAATCATTTTCCCTCCTTGACATCAGAAAATCCGAAACGTGCCCAGACTCACTTACAGCCATACATGTGTAAGATTTCAAATGTAGTCAGTTTACTTCTTAATTGTAGAATCAAGTGTAGCTAATCAGCCCAAACATCCTTAGTGTTGCAGTTTTGCTAAGGTAGTTTAGGCACTGCGGCTATGAGGCTAATGCAGCTAGCTAGTGAAGAAAGCTAACAGCCAACAGTTAGCAAACGGCATGCTAACACACAGTTGAGTTTCTAAGCAAATTCACTTGAATTGGCGTATGTGCTATCTGTAAGTTGGACCAAGTGAGTGCTGGCCTCTAGCTGGCTACTACTGAGTGTTTGTCCACTTTACATCACCTTACGGAGGATCTGGTAAAGGCAAGACGGCGCTGAGTCTCTTTGTGATCACTTCACAGCTTAACTCGCAGTCTTAACCTTATAGTTTGGGGTGAAGTATGATTATTTAGGCAGTTTACACAAAGCTAATCAGTCTGCCATTAGTTTTTAGGACTTGTTAGCATTAGCAGCTTCATAGCACCAGTGCACAACTAAAGAAGCTAACTTTGGCACCAAATGAGCCTTCACTGACGAAGTCTGTAGGGAAACCTGAGTGAGCTCGCTTTGAAACTCACTCCGGCCTTGTGTTTATGCGAGTTTCATGTCATCCTCTTTGTTCTAGATATATTTAACATGATCAGCCTGTCGTTCCACTTGGGTTCTCCATTGTGAACAACTTTTTGGAAAAGTCTACATTCTTCAACCCCTCATTCCTGCTTTCTTTCTTTCTGCCTGCCTCTTTTACTCTATCCACCTCTTTCTCCTTTCACTCACTCTCTTTCTACCTCCTTCTTTCCTTCTCTCTCTCTCCATGTGTCTGTTTTCCATCCGCTCCGTCCTCCTAAGGGCTCCTCGATTTTTTCCAGCCAAGACCGTGCCCTCACCCCATTTTTTTCTGCCCACACTCCCCCCCCCCCCACAACTCCTAGCTCCTTCACCCCCTCTCTCCCTCTCTGCTTATACAACGCCGCCCGTGACCCCATAGAACTGTTCCATATGTAACAGATATCATTTGGAAGTTGGAGCTCAAAGAAAGCACACATGGGCTGAAGTTCACACAGGTGCCTCGGAGACTCGGGCCGCTGTTACAGAACAAACACTCTTGAGCAGTTCCAAACACGCGGAGAAGAAAGCGGTCCCGAGGCCGAATCCACAGCCATTACAGAGTCATTACAAACAGACAATACCATAATTGTGTTTTCCTCACATCTCAGGCAGGGCCAGGAAACGCCTGTTTCAAATCGAATACAGACGCTGTCAGAGTTCGGAAAACTGCAGTGTGCTTTGGGGAATAGAGGTAAAGCTCATGATGAATAAGTAGCTCTTCATCACTTAACGTAATTACACCAAGCTCCAATAATAAACATATACACGTTGTGTAAGATGCATTACATAATATGGCACGCAGATTTTACGAGGCTAAGTGGCGGGGTATAAACTCACAGTACTGCCCAAATCAGTCACACCCAGTTCTACCCTCTAGCTAGGTCCCCCCATTCCATGATGCTACCAAGCTATCAAGGTGAAGGCTAGCATTTACGGTTTTTAGCTGACGCTAGCATATTACAGGTAGGCCCAGGTAGTGTTAGGAGTCTTGCCCATGGACTCTTATTGGTGTAGCACAGCGTAGTCACCCAGACTGGGATTCGAACCCCAGTCTCCCACGTGTGGTGGTGGCTACTTGGCGGGTAGTGGTGTTATCCGCTGAGCTACACCAAGCACAAGCTGCCTGGGCAGTAGGAAAGGCTAACAGACACCTGTGTTGTGTAGCATCATGCTGACAGATGGAGGACGAGGGAAGGCCATCCATCCCACCCAGAGGGCAAAGCCAGTTATGCTCTCTTGGTTTCCCACCCACGGACATTTGTGGTATGGGTTAGTAAACCGTGTAAATTAGATTGCTTGCCAAACTGTAACTTGAAAACCTATCATTATCATTGATTGTAGCATCAACCACACTCACCAGCTTGGCTCGGAGAGCTGATTTCTGCATCTCCAGTGCAAGTAGCTTAGCAAATGCGTAGTGGTGAGAGGCAGAAAGCAGATTACATCCCAGGATCTTTGAAAGAGAAAGAGGGCAGACAAGATGCCGAGATAAAGAGTGAAAAAGAGGCAGAGAAGGGGAGAGTCACAAGCAGGCCTTTAAAAGGGAACCGATTGAAAAGGGATACGTGTTCCTAGAATTTTCCCCCCCCAAACACAATAATGAATTAATAAAAGACTTGGCGCCGGCGCGTTTTAATGAGTCACATCGGCCGAGCGGCTTTTACGCAGGCTGCGCTGGGTTTATGGGGCGCAGGCTGCACCGAGTGAGCTCATTCCACCCCTCCAACACACACAAACACACACATACACACACACACCCTCAGCTCAGTCTCTGGCACAGCCCCCTGGGCCCCGGGGGCACACACACTCGCACTCATACATATACATACCATACTGCATACACCCATAAGTACATTCACATATGGTCTCTCATTACTGCTGTATCCTGGCTGACTCCGAGAGACACACACACACACACACACACATACATATACATGCACACACGCACACAGAGACTCATTCACCCTCTCTGGCAGCTCTGGTGGGCTTGGGGGGCACGCAGCAGGCAGCCCACCGCAGGCCCAGTGTTTGCAAGGGATTAGGAGCCCGGGCTGGGACTTTCCGCCAACCTCTGCTTTCACCACTGACTTTGGTCTTTCTTTATCCTACGCAGAACAAACTTTTTCAACAGATCATTAGCAGAGCATGCTGGGGCCTATTAGCCTCAGTATGCGAAAGAAAGTGAGAGGCAGAGAGGGGAAAGAGAAAGAGAGGAGAGAGAGATAAAGAGGATGGTAAGAGGGTAGATCCCTGCAAAGGCTGACAAATTCTTCGTCTAATCCTGGACCTGAAGAAGCCCCTGCCCTGCAATGCTGGTGTCTTCCCTACTCTAGGATACTCCTACTCCTTGTCTAGGATAACAGCTGACTAATACGGCCTCCCCGAGTTCAGAGCTGCCTGAGCTGGGTCATGCTGGGTGGGTATTGCTGTACAAGGCAGTGGGTACCTGCTGCCCTGCACAGTTTCAAGAACCCCTTGCCTTTACACACGTGGTCCGGTTTATGGATATGTCGAGAATTACCTGATGGATCAGGTGTACCCAAAAAGAGAACGGTCAAAAGTGTACAAGGTATTGGGTACCAAGGACTAGGACTGAGAGCCAGTGTGGCAAAACCTCTAAAAAGTGCAAGGCAAGGACACTCCAGGACCAGGGCAGGGAACCACCGATCTACAGTAACGTCAGGGCCGCTTGATTGATGGACCCGATGACGCACCCTCTCCTGAGGCGCCGAAGGTTGCCACAGTGAAAGGGTGAGCGGGTCGTGTTTGGGGTAGAGTATCCCAGGAGTAGAGTATCCTTTTCTTTCAAGAGTGAAAAGTACCTTGCAGGGATCAGGTGTCGCTACTCTCGCATTCTCCTGCGGCAAAAACAACCACTTGAGTCTTAACTGTTGAGCCATCACACAATTGGCCACAGTCAAATGTGCCACAGTCAAAGACAAACAAAAAAGAGACAAGAAGAAAAAGACGAAGAAGCAGGGCGAGGCGTCATGGGAGGAAATAAGAGAAAGAGCCGAGGGCCAGAGTTTTTCTCTCTCACACATACACACACATACTCTCTCTCTCTCCCTGGCTCTAACCGCCAGCCATTCTTGCCCTGGTGCTGTGACGGATTTGGGATGGTACGGCGGTTTGGATTCATTTCCTGCCTCGCTCTCTCCCTCCGAATATTTCCACCCTATAGTCTTAAATCTATGCCTTAACCCTACTTCAAATTTCCACATTAGATTTCCATTGCCTGCCATTCCTATAAGACACCCCGGCTTTCAGAGGTGCCTAACCACAGCCTGGAGTCTTGGAACAGGATGGGTTTGCATGGTTGGGGGGGGGAGGCATGGGATGTGTGGTCTCGAATCAAACCCGGAACGGGTGAGGCGTTTAAGGCTTCTGAGAAAGAGCCCCAGCTCATTTATTTTGTAAAACCACGACTGTTGCATTCCAAAAATGGATGTTTTGCAGGGAGAGAAAATTCGCTTCAGTGCTTTCGTGATGCATTGCTTCCACAGAAACAAGAGTGAGTGTGTGTGGTGGTGGGGGGGAGGGTGTTTGGGGGGGCAAGGAGGAGAGAAGAAAAAAGAAAATGCCATCAGAACGTTCACCTGAGGATATTCAGAGTAATGAAACCGAGTCTGGTATTGGTAACTGCAGGGTAGGAGACCTCTGGCAGACTCTGCCTTCTCCTCTAACACTCCAGAGTAAAACTTGCCTACTCCTGCTCCCTGTGTGCACACATGCCTCACATCCTTTATTGCACAAGATCCGCACAGTAATCCAGACAGCATGAAACACATGTGTCGACCACTGTGACATACTATTTTTGTTATTGTGCTTTTAAGACTGATATATTTAAACGATCTTTGTTCTGATTGGATCCCCTGGGGTGGAATAAATCAAGTGAACTGCTCAGACTGAAATCTTTAGGGCTGTGAGAAAAAAAAAAACACAACACTCGTACCCACACCTTCCAGATGTCTGCATCGTTCGGCAGGTTGCAATAATACGCTCGCTTTCTCGAAAGCCAGAAACAATGCACAACGTTTAATCATTATCCCCGCGTCTCCTGCGCAAGTAAACACTGTCTGAAGTAACAACGCTATCACTTCACGATGAACAGCTGGAATAAACTGTTGACCGCAGTAACAAACAGAGTACACTCACTGTCAAAAAAGGAGTTGCACCCAGAAGGAAGTGTGGGAGTGCAGTGCTGTTGGTTACCAGGAACAATAAACGATGATACATGTAGACTGATATGGGGAATATTTACTGAGCTACACATACAGAAGTAGTGTCTCAGTATGGTGTTGGACCACCAATACGTCTGGGCATTGGACCTGTAGAGGTTCCTAATGGTGTCCTGTGATAATCCATCCCATGCAGCTTGAATATTCTCACACAGATGTGCGGTAGGGCTGGAGATGGAGTGGCCTCAGGCATTCGGAACATGACAACAAACTGTTCATCTTGGTGATGACCACACATGGACTCATTGGGTCTCCAGGACTCATCACTGAAGATGCCCCACTGCCACAGTCACTTCATGACAGTCTGGAATGACGCCATTGCAAACTTTGGCGACGTTAAGGGCAGCCGTTGTGACAGCCCGTGTGCATGAAGTCCTGTGTTGTGCAGCCGTCTGCCATTAATGTTGGTGGAGGGCATCACTGCTCACTGAATATCCACAATCTTGGCTGTTGGGTCAGTCAGGTACAGCGATAAAGGCCATCCTTGCTTACGTCACATACATGGCACATGCATAAAACTTGAATTGTTCGCATGTCTCACAATGTCAGACCTTCCCACCAAGTTTCATTCCAGTTGGTTGATTCCTTCTGGGAGCAACTATCTGTGCAACTATTGGTCTTTTGATGATGAGTGTCTATCACTAGCAAAACAATCTAGTGAGCATAACGCTATCGCTTGCTAACAGAACCTCTTTCAGCTTGAGGGGTCTGCTTTTACCCTAAGTAGTTTGTTGTACGCACACACTACACACACCTTTACTAGGTGGACTTTCCAGCCATCATAACCTACATCATGTCCATAGGCTAACAGATTCGTTATCCATTAGACAACATTGACAAGCACTTCCCTGCCCCATCAAGACTTGGACGGGTCTAGAAACATCCCTGCATGGTCATGACATCACAGTCATGATTCAGTTGATTTGTAATATATGGGCTTTCTGATAGAGGACAGAACACAGCTGAAGGAGTGTGTATGGCTGATGTTTCAGGACTGGAACAAATGGTATTTATATCCTGCGTCAAAACTGGCGAGCACATGTGCGTTTAACATTTGGAGCTCTTGTTGGTGAAATAATTTGTCTCTGTGTTTTGCCAGGGCGGCATTAAAACAAGACGGCGGTGAAATCACAGCGCCGCTGTGTGCCATAAAGTCCCGTAAAATGCATGTGGATCCAATTGAACGAAAGATGCTTGAATGCGAAATGTGTTCCGTGAAACATTTGGCTTGGTGCAAGGACGCCTTGAGGCTAGGTGAGGTTGGTGCGGTCACGAGGTGGGTCAACACGCACACACCACTCCAGGCTTGAGCATGAGTAGCACAGGCCAGACATCATTAACACATGCACACCAATTTTATCCCCTCTTTTCATTTAGCGTTCCTTATTTTATGGGTTCTGCCTTCATTTCTGTCTTTGTTTATTTCGTTCCATCTGATTGTTTTTCTCACTTTCTCCCTTCTTTGTTTTTCTCGCAGGCTCTTTGCTTATGAACTACTAAATTACTTCCACTTGCTGTGCCAAGGGAGCTCTTAGATATTTACAAGGATAATGGTAGAATCTATTTGTACGCAAGATATTAATCTACATACTAAACGGTTTAACATATCACCGCTGTCCAAAGAAAAACATGGATATACATTTTTGTCATTTTTTACTTTTATGCATTTGAAAACACCAGCTGACGTTTGCATTGGGTTAAAAACTCATGGGTCGATAGAAATGGCACAAATGGGCTTGGAAAAAAGTTTGGTTCCATTGACTTACATTGATGAAATGAGTTTTTGTCCTCTACTGTTTCCATTTTGGAGATATTTGTTTTCGTTTGATAATATGAAAAATCTAAATTCATGGTGTTTTCTATCAGGAGGAGTCTGCCTCAAGCCCTAATCCCTTCATTTACACTCATCAAAATATTTTTTCATCCGTTCATGTGCCTACAGAAAATAAATCTGCCAGGAAAAGTGAATAGAACACACAGACATGTTGTATTTCAACACTGCTTATGTGTCCAATGTTAATTCACACACATCTGCATTTATATTTTCCATTTGCTGTCGTTGACATGCTCACAGACAAAATCAGCTGTGTCTCAATTATGCCCCCCCCCATTTATGCTCTGCCTCGTCATGGATGCTGTTAGCATCTCCAGATTCAGCTCAAACTGAGTTACAGACATCTGAGCTAGTTGTGAAAGCTCTCAATGTTCCTGCTGCTGAATGAGGTGGTGAAACTCTCTGTGCTTCTGTTACTTTTCCAAAATGGAAAGTTGCCCTTCACAGTCTTGTTGCATTCGGTGTGTGTTTTCATGGAGGAAAAAAAAATAGCATCAGAATATTTGATATAAATCAGAATTTAAATTTAACTAATCTGTACTTCAACATGAGCCCACCAGACCAAAAGTAAGTCACCTTGCGTGTTTAGGTGCAGATGGCACTGCACAAGGAAGGATGCTGGGGCTATAAATACCTGTGGGGTGTGAGTGATGGGATCCATAGATTGGGAAGAGGTGGAACAGTGCAGTGAGTGTCTCGTTCCATGTGCAGAAAACTGCTCCAGAGCAGATGTTAATGAGGGAGTTAATAAAAGGAGTGACTGTATGTGGGTGCTAAAGGCCATAGTGTGAGGAAGTAGCTGAATCTGCAGGTGTACGGAAGGGTACAGTCATACGGGTCTACCAGCAGCGGCTAAAATCCCGGTCTACAGGAAACCCCCCTCGGAACTGTGCCAGGAAAGGCATCCACCAAATCTGGCGCAACTGTGCAATTCTCTGATGCAAGAGTGAACACTCATGTGGCCCACATCCAGAAACTTGTCCAGCCCATGCCAAATCTAACCTCGTCCTTGTGCCGGTATTACACACTCTTAGATAGGTTTCAGTCACAGGTGACTCATTTCTTCTCTTCCCAGACTTTCCATTTCTTTCTTAGTGCATCTTACTTTATTACCACGTCATTCTTTCTTATTGTCTATCAGTCTTTCTCTTAGGCGCTCAGGCTGCCTAGCTTTCTCGTTGTCTTCCTGTCTTTCACTCTGTGTCATCTCCTCTTACAGCCTTTCACACTTACTGTCTGTCTGCCTGTTAAACCCTCTGTTTGCCTGTCTTTCTTCTGTTCTGCTCATCATCCTACCTTACAAGCCTTCTGTCCTGCTGTCTGTCTGTCTTTCCTTCAGGCTCTCCGTCCTTTCCGTCTTCAATTCTCCCCATCTTGTCCTGCCACTGTTCACCTGTTCTTCAGGCCCCTGTCTTTCAGCAATGATGAACCAAAACTAAAATATGGCCTCGCTTAATAGGTCAGCCTCAAAATGAAACAGAGCATCTCACTGTCATCTGCTTGTCGCTTCATCAGAAACCTCTTTACTGCGGGAGATAAAACTGACATGTTCTAATTCCTCCACCACAGGCGGCCTAACAGCTTCCGGCAGAGCCAATCGATTAAAACCGGGCTGACGCCAGGTCGGCTCCTAGTACCCGGCAAACGTTCTTCAAGCCCAAACGCCCTGTAAACCCGACTCTGGCACAGCAAACAACCCGATGCCATTCATCATCCGTCACTGGAGAATGGCTTGTCCCGAAGCGATAATTCAAGCAGCGGAGAAATCAAATAAATTGTCCTGTAATGACACGCTTGCGTGAGAGCTTCTATTTCCGTCCGCCTCCCGCTAATGCCAATAACAGTGTCATAACAAGCACTTCACACAATGTATCATTTTTCGCCAGGGTAGGGCAGGACGGGCTCCGTCGCCAGCGTACAACCTGTCCTTAAAAGCTGCTGTCAATCAAAACCTCCACAAACAAAACATTAACAGTCAGGATGCGACAGGGTGGCTCGGCGTGCTCTATTTCGGGTGGCACAGCAGCAAATGCACAAACGAGTCTCGAAAAAGACTGGAACGAAAAAGCAGAGAGAAAAAGGGAAGAATAAAGCACTTGGTGGCACCAATGAAAGTCATGACAGCTCTGTTCCATGATGTGGTCTTCATCTTTAGAGTGGGAGCGGGGGGGCGGGGGCAAAGCAGAGGACGAATGAATGAAAGGTATCCTTTCATTTTCCCTCGTTTACTGAAGAGCTGACGTTTGCTCCTTCAGCTTTGCGCTGCCGCTATGAGCCTAATGGAGCAAGTAATGGAGGCTTATGTAAACCAGTTAGCGCTGCACAAAAAAAATCTCACCTCGAAAGCTGTTAGACGAGCGCTGCAGCCTGAAATTTGCATTTCAGATGCCATTTGCTGTGCTATGCATTATACTGCAGCGCAGGGTTGCATGCCGGTTCAGCACAACTCCAACGCTTGTTTTGCCATGTACATGGGCGTGGTAGTGGGGGGAAAAGTGGACCAGACTACCCAGGGCCCGAGTAGGGAGAGGGGCCCATTTTTTTTGCTCAATTTCCTCGTGTACTGGCATGGATAGGGGCCCACTGACATTGAGAGTGTACAGGACCCAGAATTTGCTGCTACGCCCCTGGCCATGTAGCATCAGGATACACTACATGGCCAAAAGTATGTGGACACCCTTTCTTGGCTATTGAGTTCAGGAGTTTTAGCCACATCCATTGCTAACAGGTGTAAAACATCAACCACATAGTCGCTCAGTCACTGGCAGCAGAATGAAAAGAAATCATAGACTTTAAATGTGGAACTATGGTAAGATCTATGGTAGATCTGCCCTGGTCGACTGTCATTACTGGTGAAATGAAAGTGTCTAGGAGCAACAACAGTTCCGTCAAGAGAACATACAACACACAAATTCACAGAGAAGGACCACCAAGGTGTTGAAGGGCGTTGTAGGGTTTGCATAGATGAACCAACTTGTCAGCTTTACTGCCCGGCGATGACACTTTGGCAACATCGGAGGAGCCTGGTGACTTCAGCGTCTATAGCTTCATTTCCCTGAAAGCTAGCAATGGGCTTGTTGGGAAGGACGAAAGACACATCACGCTGCACTGACCTGTGGAGTTGGGCATTGTTCCAGGATTCCTCCACCAATCTACAGCTCGGGTGAGATACTAAGTGTTCGGGGAAGGCTAAGTGTTGTTAGTTAGGCAGCGTTAACGCCTTATAATACTAAAAACTTTCTAAATAGCTACCGTTATAGTAACGCCCACTGAACTGCTTGTGCCAGCTCACTGAGAAGGCCTTCTAGAGTGCGCCTATACGTCTAATACACAACTGCAAGATTCCGGGTCCATATCCCCGGTTTCCTGAAGGCTAGCAATGCGATCCATGGCTGTTTGGAAAAGAGACCATTACACTTCTCTGTGTAGTTTGGCTCAAGCACTGATTTTAAAGTTGCTCGTGGCAAGGTCTGTCTTTCTGCTTTGGTTTAATTCATGACACCATCAGCGATCCAGTGATGTAGGCCCCACTTTCATCCCATAACTCTAAAGCACATAAAATGTGACTATCCTCTGCTGCATCAGTCACTACAGAGCTCCAAAACTGCCTCTACAACATCAGCACAAGAACCGTGCAACAAGAGCTTTATGAAATGGGCCTAGATGGCCGAGCAGCTACACGCAAGCCTAAAAACACTATGCGCTGTGCCAAACATCGGCTGGATTGGCGTGAAGCAGGCCACCGCTGGACATTTGAAATGATCTGCAGCTTCAGTTGTGAGCCAGGCCTTCAGATCCAACATCAGTGCCTGACCTCACAAATGATCTTTTGACTGAACAGGCAGAATTCACAGACAGAAATACTTCCCGAAGGAGCGGAGGCTATTATAGCCGCAATGGGGGAACAACTCGACGTTAATGGCCAAGGTTTTGTAATGGGATGTCTGCTGTGCTTATATAGGTGTGATTAGGGTGGCCACTTTTTATAACCCCAAAAAGTAGGACAGCCCACCCAAAAGGAGGACATCATTAATGGGGGGGGGACAGAATTAAAATCATAACCTAACATATATAACACATACATGATTGCTTTGCTCATCTAAAAGGGTGGAACGGATGACATTTGAGTCAGACAGGAGTCTACTAATTGACTAGCATTTAGAGAGCTGACCTGCGGTAATCCGGTAGGCGAGTGACAATGCCAAATCACTTTGTTCAACCAAAAAAATGTAATTGTGTGAGCCAATGACACACATAATATTGTTCGGAAGTGAACATATCAAAGCCCGATTGTTACGCTGGGCGAGGGACTGGGATTTAAAAAGACTGTCTGATCTAAAACCGGACATGTGGCCACCCTAAGTGTGACGCTAAGGTGTCCACATACTTTCGGCCATAAAGTGGATCTGTTCAAATGGGGTTTACCTAACCTCTATAGTCCTCTTATAGACAAAGCTTCAATATGAGTGTATGCTAGTATGCTAACAACAGATGTAGCGGTGGTTACATTTTTCATTTTGACCGCAGCGTTCCTTTATGAAGTTCCGTGGTTTCTGGGAACGCTTGACATACTTGTGTCTTTAAGAACCATCAAGAGTAATAATGCCTTTAGCTAAAATGTGCTTTTGTCCGTTTCTCCTAAATGTGCTTTTGTCCGTTTCTCCTAAATGTGCTTTTGTCTGTTAGCTGCGCTAGCCTTTAGCTCCAGTGCTAAAGTGAGCAAACATGTCCTAGCTGACTGACTACCCTGGGAATAAGAGGGGGATACTGGGGCAAACCTGATCTTTCATGGAATTAACAGCTGTAAAAGATGAATGCAAACTAGTTAGAGAGAGAGGGAGGTTCGGTTTATTTGAGCTGTTATTTCCCCACATATATCAGGGGACAGCGGTCACTTGATGAACAGAATCCCTGTACGATGGCCGCTCTGATTGCGGCCATGGTTCGTTACATAGAGTGATCAGACAAGAAATCAGATTTAGGAAAACAAACGAGACGGCTGGCGAGCTGGGCCAGCCATTCCGGGGGAACACGGTTTATTTAATCAGGCCATCAGAGGCTAATAGATGGCTCTCATTACAGTAGCTCTGCCACAGAGGAGCATTCACACTCGCACGTATAAACACAGGCACAGACACCACACGCCTAATAGCAGTCTTAGCATGAACACGCACCTATGCACTTACAAAGGCCTTCTGAGAGCAGATGTTCAACTTTCACACACGCACACATAAAGCTTTACACACACACACACACACACACACACACACACACACACACACACACACACAGTCCAAGACACATTCTTACACACCTGCAAAAATATACAAGGGAAATAGTGATCTGATGGCTTCCTTCATAATTACAGAGTACAGACAGCATCCCCCGTCCAACCCCACCTCCTGTTCCCCTCATACCACCTGTCTGGCCCCTCCCTGCCACTTGCGCTCGATTGGCCCCTGAATTCCTAACACAGAAGAGAATACCCTGCTCCGCCAGAACGCCAAGAGGAGCTAGGCGCTCCAGCAGTGGGGTGGTCTCACCATAAAAATACCGACACTCAAAGTTAGTGTCAAAACAGCTTCACTCACGCAATGCCACTCCAGCTAGCAGTCTTAAAATCCAGCTATATGTACACCTGGCTTCACCTGTTAAAGGCTTTTAACTCAGTAAGAACCCATACGGTGGCTGAAATACTACAAACGCTGCTTTTTAAATGTATGTATTGATTGTTTTGCGGGGCCTTTGGAGGTTATACGCACACTGCATACGTTAGCTAACCATTTTCAGGCAAGCCATTTGCCTCCTTTAGATTTAAAGGGCTCATATCATTAAAAACTGAACTTACATTCCTTTTCCACTGCTAAATTATCATTCCCGCTTAGGCACATTTACATATTTCACCTATATGGCCTGCAGCTGTTCAGCTCCACCTTTTTGAGATCAGCTTCTGAAGTGTTTTAGCATGGGCTGGTGTTTAAATGAGTCTCAGTACCGAGCAGCCAATTAAAACACAGGTAATTTACATATGTCTATGTAAAGGTACGGTAATAAACACTGCACGTTAAATTCGTTCACTCGCTCATTCAGCTAAGTGGCTTATCCTTCTGGGTCGTGGGTCATGCCAGAGCCTATCGCAGGGTTTATTGTACACAGGGCCAGAAACACCCTGGACTGGCCGCCATTCCATCAGACATGCGGACATATGCAGACATTCACTCACACACACCCACACGTAGGGGGCAACATAGCATCTCCAGCTCACCTGGCTGGATGTATTTGGGCTGTTGAAGGTGAAGGAAACCCACACAGACATGGCGAGAACATACAAACTGCACATAGAAGACAGAAGGAATACTATAGAAGACGACTTCTGGTACATAAACCCACACAAACAATCCAAGTGGACCTCAAGAAGATGCAGATTATGGGCCTCATCATTTTTGAAACATTGATTATGACATCATTCTCTGCGCTGTGCAGTTTTCCCAATTGTGATGGAATCTGCTAACAGCAACAAGGAACGTTTTCGAATCCCAACTACTCAAAGAGTTACTATGAATTAATGAGTGGTTTATACAAAGTAATAATATGACTTACGAGTTAACTTCTTAATTAATAGATTAATCATTTTTACAGTACGATATTAGCACATTACTGACATTTATGCGTTTGTTGGTAACAATATTGGGTTTTGCAAGAAAAAATAAATAAATAAATAAATAAATCTCAAAATTAGAAGAGTCTAATAAATAGAAACCCAGCAAAATATATCTATAATATTTTTTAGGTTTTACCCAAGCACACAACCTACCCCCAGCACAGTCTGGAAAAAAACTAAATTAAATACATTTATCAAGTGCCTGTTTATTAAAAGCACAGCAAACGGCTGAACAGATAAATAGACAGCTGATTGTGATGTACGTACTAACCTGACCATTTTCTGAGCTCTCGCCTCAAGGGAGTCTAGTATTTACCAACAGTCCAGTATATCCAATACCTGCTTCAGCCAATCAGTTCTTCATTAAATGAACTCAGGCAAACAAACCTACGCAATAAGTGGAGTTCACTGTTACTCTTTTCCACCCACATGGAACGGCTTCCACTCTAGTTGGCGCACCAAATGTTAAGCCGCTTGGCACATTCCCACCAAAAATAAACAAAGTTCAGAGTCGGAAAAGTTTGTTCCCAGCTTGAACCAAAGATCAGTAGGTTCTTCAGCACGAACGGTGAAAACATCACGTCTCGTTTGTTGAGGAAAAAGAAAAGCAACAATGATGACACCCAGTGGTCTGCTGAGGAACCTCCTCTACGTCTTATAAGCACCAGTAGTTGAGCTGTTATTGCTTTATGGATCTAAACAAATATCTGGAAAACAGTACTAATGCTGGCATCTACGTGCTCCGCCATCTTGTTTGTACTGTGTACTACTGTTGTGCAATGTCCCTTGTTGAGGCTGACTCCATTGTATTCAGTGACATTCCGTGGTTCCAATAAAAGCTGGTGCCAACGCAGACTGGTTCCCTGGGGAGCCCCAAGGTTCTACAAAGCCTGCACAGAACCGGTTTAAGAACCAGGGTTCTTTTGGTCGAAAAAGGGCTGTGAGAGCTCAGAAACCAAATCCACCAACAGCTAAAACCTTCTCCCGTTCTACTCCACTGATGTACTGATGTTCATTTGGATGTATTCTAAGGTTTTACCTGCTCAAAAAGCACCACCTCAAACTGTTTTGCCCAGCTGCCTAAGACTGCGCAGTACTGTATATGCCGTATGGTGAGTATATTAAGCATATTAGTCATTTCTGACTAAGCGGATGGATGCAATTGATGATGCTATATTTAATCTGTTTACTCGCAATGACTTGAGGAATCTGTGCTGTTCCACTAAGCGGCAAACAGAAGCCACGTTTTAGCTGCCGGAGCTTTGGATCACGGTGGAACGTGAATATCTGGTTTGACAATAGTTTGTTGCTCTTTGTGACAAGGTCTTTTGTCCCGGCTCGTGTAAACTCATAGTTGATCTTAGAGACGTAAACAGCTTGGGGGGGAAAAAGAAGCAGAAGAAGAAAAAGCAAAAGAAGCCGGGGCATTCCATTAAAGTTGGGACCTGAGTGTTGGCCTGAATGTTTTTCTGCATGGGGTTGGACTGCTGGCTCTGTTGTTTGCTATGTGTTTGTCTCTCAGGCTCCTCCTCAGGCCAGATTGTTGCTGGATGTGTTAACCAGCATTCCGTCACACATTAAAAATAAACATCATATACTTTTGCGAAAGGGACTGCGGTGCGTATGGCACGCCGGAAGCATGGCACTCCTAATGGGAGCCCAAGCTTTCGTTTAGTTTGAGCAACCAGGAAATATGCATAGCCCCAAATTTCCTCTCGGCTAATTCGTCCGTCCTCGTAATTCATAGGTGGAATAAGTAATATGCTAGGGGTGCAGGGGTTAAGACATTTATGCTGGAGAAGCTTTAAGAGATCATAACAAACCAGCTGGAATCATTACACGGGTCACTGAAAGACATTCATCACTGTAGCTCCTGTTGTTTCGGGAGTCGGGAGTTGTCCCGTGTGCCGGTTTCATAAAAAATGATGTGGTGGTGGGGGGGGAGAATCAGACATAGAGGTAAACAGGAAGATGGTAAGAACACATACAGCTAGGCGTCATTCCAGCATTTTACTCTACAGCACATGCCATTCAAGCCGAGCACCTAAGTAGAATGTTGATGTACATGTCGGTTATTATGGCAGTCCGCCTTGTAGCCATGTGGTAGCTCGGTGTCATTCTGTTCTGCTGGCTCACTTGATACTTTCTGACTTGTACACTCCTTAAAATAATGGCTCCTAAATGGTTTTAGGCATGGACTGTTCTGGAAAACCACTTTAATTGGTACGTTACGAGGTTCTTTGCGTTCACACAGCTCATTTACAAAAGGTACACCCACTAGAAGATTAGTAGCGGGTGCCGAAAGCGCTCTCTATTTTGGAGAGAGTTTGTGCTAGACTACTTAGACTTCTTCATTTACTGTGTCAACAAAGCAGCGAGGAAGTATGGGCTGAGTACGGGCTTCAGCTCCTCTACCCACCTACACATGCAACAACCTGGAGAGTGAGAATCAAGCTACGGTGCCATACCTGGGCAGGTCCAGACCTTCAAACGACACCTAAATCCCAGCGAGCGCTTGTCTTGATCTGCAGTTCTCCCCAGACGAGTGTGAGCCAAACGGTCTCACAGATCCACGAGAGTTGTGCAATGTGGTTCAGATGCTGAGGAACCTGCTCACCTGGCTGTGCATAAACAGCTAGCAGTCCTAGCCGACGTCCTGCCACAGACTGACAGGTACAACGACACTGAGATTTACAGTCGCGCCTCAGCCGGCAGACCGTGGAGCAAAAATCAAAAAGGGTCTTTGGAACAGACACAAACCCCTAAACTGTTTGAGAGCACACACTCACAACGGCCAGTGCAAACACTTCCCACATATGCTGAGAGTATCCGCTTACACACGCATTGTGACCCTCACCCTTGGTTCTAGGTTAGGGGTCCAAGCACTAATTGTATCGTGATGTCTGGTCTTCGCTAACGGACCCTCAAACCAGGTCGGTAAATGCACTCTTGGTGATGTGCGCACACACACAGTGCCACAATCAAAGGGTGGAAAGTTGCAGTTGAGCAGAGACAGACGCTGGCGTATGGAAAGTGTGATCAGTTTTTCTCTCTCCTTTCAGTCTTTCACTCTCGCTCTCTCAATTTCTGTCTTTAATTAAGGCTGTCAAGTTTCGGTTAGCAAGAAAAAAAAAGGGGGCTTTCTTTCCTTTTCTCGAACGCTCGCTCTCTCTCGGAGCCGAAAGGAGAGAGGAAGTCAAAGAAGGGGAAAAAAAGAGAAGAAGAAGAAGAAGAAGGAAAAAAAAGGAGGGAAAACAAATGAAGACATTGTTTGGAAAGTTTCCTGAGAGCCAAACTCACCCACTCTTGCGCCGTTTCACTGGCCAGAGACTTTTCCCAGCTTGCCCCGAGAGTAGAGGAAGCGAGCACTCTCCGCCTTCACTCCAGTCCCTTTGGCTGCGGAGGCACGGCAGCAAACCAACTCATTTCTCTCTTTTCTTTCTCCCTCCCTCCCTCCCTCCCTCCCTCCCTCCTTCCCTCCCTCCCTCCCTCTCTCTCTCTTTCGGTTCTCCCTCCCTCTTTCCACAGGCACACACTCTCCATGTCTCTCAGTAAGAAATAATTACGCTCCCTGATTCATAAACGCTGCGTGGGTCACATGACCTAACACTTCAAATATACAGCTCTTTTTTTGTCTTTTCTCCGCAAGACACAAAATGCCTTGAGGGAAGAAAAAAAAAAGAAAGAAAAAAAGAGAGAGAAAAAGAGAGAGAGAGAGAGAGAGACAGACAGAAGGCACAGAAAAGCTTAAATTTCTGTTTTTAATCCCCCCCTCTCTCCCTCTCCTTCTCTATCCTGTTTTCTTCACCTCGTTCTCCCTCTCTTGGAGAAACTGACAAACACTGAACAATGCTCTGATTTTTTAGCATGCCAATAAGGAACTCATTTAGACGTGCTGGACTTAGTTGTAGCTGACCGAAGCCTCAGGGTTTTCCCTCACCCCCCTCCACCACCCCCCTTCACAATTCCGTAACAGTATTCCACCAAAGCACACCGGCTACAAAAACATATAGAGGAAACCACAGCCATAAAGTGTCTGCCGAATGCATTGAGGCACAATATGAACAGAATATGGAAACATACTGGGATAGAGACTTGTTAGAAGAAAGCAGTGTTCCCTTTACCTGCAATGCAGTGGTGTCTGAGTCTAACTCAACACTCAGATCTCTAAAATGCAAGTGTTCAGTCTCAGGCCACTCAAGTCCAGTTCACCTAAGTAAAGTTTTAAATCTCCAGTCACTGAAGTTTGAATCTAGTCTCGATTCTCTGGTGTCTAAATCTGAGTAAAGTCTCGAGTCAGTGAGGTTTACGTCCAAGTCGAGACACAAATCTCTAGAGTGTGAGCTGAGGTCAGTTTCTGAGTCACCAGGTTTTGAGTCAGAGTCTGCAAATTACTTTCACTTACACTACATTTCTAGTAAGTAAGCAATATCAAAGATGTTAACATGCCACCTCAACAAGTCCGAGTCGAGTCCAAGGAGTAGCAGTGGTGTTTGAGTCAAGTAGAAGTGGTCCGAGTCGAGTCCAAGGAGTAGCAGTGGTGTTTGAGTCAAGTAGGAGTGGTGTCTAAGTCTAACTCAACACTCAGATCTCTAAAATGCAAGTGTTCAGTCTCAGGCCACTTAAGTCCAGTTAAGGTTCACCTAAGTAAAGTTTTAAATCTCCAGTCACTGAAGTTTGAGTCAAGTCTCGATTCTCTGGTGTCTAAATCTGAGTAAAGTCTCGAGTCAGTGAGGTTTACGTCCAAGTCGAGACACAAATCTCTAGAGTGTAAGCTGAGGTCAGTTTCTGAGTCACCAGGTTTTGAGTCAGAGTCTGCAAATTACTTTCACTTACACTACATTTCTAGTAAGTAAGCAATATCAAAGATGTTAACATGCCACCTCAACAAGTCCGAGTCGAGTCCAAGGAGTAGCAGTGGTGTTTGAGTCAAGTAGCAGTGGTGTCTGAGTCTAACTCAACACTCAGATCTCTAAAATGCAAGTGTTCAGTCTCAGGCCACTTAAGTCCAGTTAAGGTTCACCTAAGTAAAGTTTTAAATCTCCAGTCACTGAAGTTTGAGTCAAGTCTCGATTCTCTGGTGTCTAAATCTGAGTAAAGTCTCGAGTCAGTGGGGTTTACGTCCAAGTCGAGACACAAATCTATAGAGTGTGAGCTGAAGTCAGTTTTTGAGTCACCAGGTTTTGAGTCAGAGTCTGCAAATTACTTTCACTTACACTACATTTCGAGTAAGTAAGCAATATCGAAGATGTTGAGTCAGGTTTTGAGTCAGTAAAATGCAAGTGTTCAGTCTCAGGCCACTTAAGTCCAGTTAAGGTTCACCTAAGTAAAGTTTTAAATCTCCAGTCACTGAAGTTTGAGTCAAGTCTCGATTCTCTGGTGTCTAAATCTGAGTAAAGTCTCGAGTCAGTTAGGTTTATGTCCAAGTCGAAACACAAATCTCTAGAGTGTGAGCTGAAGTCAATTTTTGAGTCATCAGGTTTTGAGTCAGAGTCTGCAAATTACTTTAACTTACACTACATTTCGAGTAAGTAAGCAATATCGAAGATGTTAACATGCTACCTCAACAAGTCAGAGTCGAGTCAAATGAGTAGCAGTGGTGTTTGAGTCAAGTAGGAGTGGTGTCTGAGTCTAACTCAACACTCAGATCTCTAAAATGCAAGTGTTCAGTTTAAGACCATTTAGGTTCAGTTCAGAGATTCGATACTTTGAGGTCTGAGTCCCGATTTATCGAAGCTCGAGCCTCAGTAAAGTCTTAAATAACTTACACACCAACCCAAGTTCAGTTTCATGTCTCTAAAGTGTAAGTCTGAGTCAAATCACTGAAGCCTGAATCGAGTCTCTAGTTTCTGGAGTCCTAGTCAAGTCCTTAAGTTTGAGTCACGTCTCAAGACTCCTGGGTTAGAGTATGAGTGTTTAGTCTCGAGGCACTGACATCCGGTTAAGAGATTTGATACTTTGAGGTTTGAGTGTCGAATTATCAAAGTTCAAGTCTAAGCAAAGTTTTAAATCACTGGGGTTTGAGTCTTTGGGGTTACGTCTCCAGTCACTGAAGTTTGAGCCAGAGTCAAGTCTTGAATCTCTGGTGTCTGATTCTGAAGTCAGTGAGGTTTGACTCCAAGTCACGACACAAGTGTGAGCTGAAGACAAGTTTCGAGTTACTGAGTTTTGAGTCAGAGTGTTCAGTCTTAGTAGACTGGAAGAGATCTGGGTTTTGAGTCACAACTGATCGTGGTTCAAGTCCTCGTTCTCTGAGGTTCAGGTCAAAACCAACTTGAGCGTCTAGGGATGCAAGTCCAAGTCTAGGTTGTGAATCAGTAGGTTTCAAGACAAGCCTGAGTCTCTAGCGTTTGAGTCTAAGCTGAGTTTTGAGTCAATGGCGTTCGATTCAAGTCTCTGAAGTTTGAGTTCAGTTCAATATCAGACGATCTGTGTATCATCAGATAGTAAAACTATTTGTTTCAATACTGACTGATACATTGTTTGGCCAGTGCAATTAGCTACATCTGTCATATCCATAGCTGTATAGCAGTCCATCTATATATAGAGCTCAATATTCAATCAGCCATTTAAACAGATTCCTCCAAACTCTCAACACAGTGGTTGAAAAATGCACTTTAGAAAAGTTGAACAGTTGTCAACAATATGTCATTATATGTTATATTATACGTTATAACTGTAATAGAAATTAGGTGATTAAAACACTGTTTGTTTTCTTTGCTATCCTGAGCCAGCCAGTGTAGTTTGAGAGGCAGCAGATCAACAGTGAGTTACAGTGTCGAACTATTTCATGACCCCAACACAGAATCTTAGACAGGGTCATGCTGAGTATCAAGTGTGGCTACGATGCCAAAGTACTTATTAACTACAGGTCTGACAAGCAGTGTGTAAAACAGTCTCTACTAGCATGTTCATGTCATCTGTAGTCACTCAACCCATTCCCAGTTTTCCAAGAACTTTGGAATTTAGAGTCACTACTGCAGCCTACATCTAAAATAATCTAATCTAATTTATTTATTTTAAGTATACATCGTTATTTGTTTTTCAGAGTAGCGGCCAAGTGTGTCCTGAATTTCAGTTTCAGCCAAGAATTTTCAGTTCGGTGCATTACTAAACGTAAACAGTTTATACACACGCATTCTCGAATCACTCTTACATGACAAGGTACATTAACGGCTCTTAACGCTAAAGCTGTTAGTCAATAGTATGCTGGAATAAATATTTAAAGAAGCTTTTTTGGTCTACACTGAATGTGTAATTTTTACATTTGCACAGCTCAGTATTGCATCCACCATAGATATGACAGACATCAGGATTTTATATTGTTTTCATGGTTCTGCTTATCAGTTTTCACTTATGCACTACAATACCCATCATGCAATTGGTCAATACAGCATACAATCAGGAATCCCAGTGATGCTGAAACAAATCTGACTACAAGTCTAGCCTCTGAGCTATACACTAACATGTGTAGGACTGCACATGACCATGGGAGTTCAGATTTCAAAGAGCTTTCAACTTCCTGTTGTCCTTCACCAGCTAGTAGAAAAAACTACCCAAAGCAGCAAGGCTCTATCTAGCTTCAAGGTACATCATCAAAACGAGGGTTTTCACAGTCTCTCCACTGAAATATCTTGCGCTAACAACTTCTGTGGCAGCCCTGAAGGTTATGAAGAGACATGATTGATGTACAGAAATAGAAATGGTTAGATTCTTATTTTGGCCAGAGAATCTGTTTAAGCTCAACAAGTGCACTGTGTGAATGGTGGTTACATCTCGATTGTGTACTACACACTAATACCACACAGTACATATTCTGTACTAAGCCTAGTAGTATGAGTTCAGGAGGCTAGACTTCGAAGTGTTAGCATGCTACGTTGTTTCTTACTAACAGTGATGCAGCTTACTCTGAAGGCTGCTTTGGCAGAAAACATAATAAATGCATTATTTATTAAAATACATTTATTTTTACAGACTGTTTTGGACAGATTTGGGTTAAACTCACATTTCTAAACCATTTCTGGTCTTTTTTTAACCAGTCGTTACTCATTTCAAACATGTATCTCAGTTAAACAGTGAATACAGTAGACTAGAGGGTCATTTTGTCCACAGTCATTTATTCATTTATTTGTTTGTTTGTTTGTTTTGGTTATTTTTGGATGTGATTGGGAAGACTGGGGGTGCGGGAGGGCCGGAGAAAGAGAGGGAGGGGTGATGGACTGCTGAATAAAGAAATACACCAATGAATACAGTTTTTGACATGAGAAGCTCCTCCCTTTCCATTCACTGTAGCATTGTGGGACAACGGTGTCCATCATTACCATACTCAAAAGTCAACTGGTGTACTGTAGTTCTTGAGTATATTAACTTTGACATTCATAACTGTACTATACACTGCAAACTCAAAAACTAGTTAACATTAGCATTAAATTAGCAATTGGGACACACCCTGGAGTCGTCTAAAGTTTGATTTTTAACCATATAAACTTATTTTTACTACGGTTACCAGTCATGGAATTTAGTACTGTATTGCTCAATATACCTCCCTAAACCTGAGCATCATTAATGCATAGAAAATACATATTTCAAGCAATATTAAGAGTCAAACTTAAATGAATAAATTGTAGGAAGCTGCTGCCAATATTATGCATGGTTCTATCAGATTTGGACATAATATACTACACATATTCATGATTTACCACAAATTATTTACCACAGTTATGTCCTGGTATGCCCAGTCAATGCTATCAATTCATCAGGATACTTTTATTTACAAAAGTTTACACACATAGATCTGTAAAGTCTGTCAAGTTTTTAAGAATTGATGCCAGCTTTTCCAAGATGCAGTCACGGATACATTAACAAAGGCCTATGAAGGAACTGTAAGGTTCAGAGTGTAGTGTAGTTCTACAGTTGAAAAGGGAGCTGAGAGTACAGGAAGTCCCCTTGGAGGTGGTAGAGAGGGTGTGCCTGTGTATATGCCACTTTCTGTATTAGCTCATACGGTTCAGATCTGTGCTGGTTGGAGATTGTGCTAGATCTCGCTTGTGTCGAGAGAGAGAGCACCCCATGATGGGCTGTTTGTGGTTCTGGGTGTGTGCCCTCGGCTGTTTCTGAATCTGAAGTTCTGAAATGGCTTTGGTTAAAACACCACCCCAAAAAACCTCATTTCAGAGACACACCTTAACTAGTTCCCCTTTCATAGTGCCACCTCGCAGAAGAGGAGGGGCATAGATGCTTGTTGGGCATGCCTCAAGGTTCCAGTCTGGGTCCCATTCTGAAATGAACAGGCCCTTAAAACTGATGATACTAAACAGGTCTTAAAAGCTGCAAACTGTAGTCTGGCAAGCAAAAACAAATGTACGCAGTTTCCTCTTATCCCGCATGCAATCAATCAGCCTAAATATGTTTAGTGTCTAAAGTTGGCTTCTTTAGTTTCGCGCTGGATGTTGAGTACTGTAGTTAACCGATAGGGAACTGCATGCCTGAAATTTGCTTGAAACCACACTGAGGTGTTAAGTAATGCTAAATAGACTTGCTGATGTGGTTGCTGGCAATGGGCAACATACTGTTACCTATAAACATAAACAAAAGTTCCTCACATTGCTGAAAGCAATAGTGGCAGGCATCTACAGGCCTGGATGTTGCAAGCTTCTTTGAGGTTCATCCATGCAGGGTTCAGGATGCTAACTGGTGGAGCATATGTTTCCATTATTCGCTATATAGGTGATTCCATGATTGAGGTAAAATTCATGTCGCACTGATGTTTAAATATGTATGTAAACCATGAGACACAAACACAGGTACAGTGTCCTGCGCACCAGCTTATGTGCATGTTTGAGATAACTTAGAAAACACCTTTCATAACACTCAGAAACCAGCATTGCTCCTCCCAGCCCACTACAGCATTACCGAGAAGCATCATCATAATTATGTACAGTCATCATCTAAAGAATAGTTGCACCCAGAACGAAGTGTGGGACTACAGTGCCGTTGGGAGGGAAGATAAAGGTTACCAGGACCAACAACTGATGATACATTTAGACTGATATGGGGAATATTTATTAAGTAGTGTCTCTTAGTATGGCGTCAGGACGCCATGTTTGTTAACACAACATGCCAGACGTCTCAGCATGGAGTTGTAGAGGTTCCTAATGGTGTCCTGTGATAACCCATCCCATGCAGCTTGAATATTCTCTCACATTTCCTGCAGATTGTCCGGTAGTGGTGGAGATGGAGTGGCACCAGGCCTCCTGGATGCTTGACACATAACAACTAACCGTTCATCTTGGCACTAACCACGGTGTCTCCACCCTGACTCATTACTCAAGATTGACGGTTGATTCCTTCTGAGAACAATTTTTACAAGTACTAAATAAATAAACCTGAGACACCAAACGTGTTACAGGTAATATCTTATTTCATAAGTTCACTCACAATTCCTCATAATTACCATGGTGGAGAATCACAAGAAACGTCAGTTAGGTCATCTTACCTTCCCCTAGAAGGAACCAGGGACCTAGCCAGCTAACCTGAAGGTAAGTTATGTCCAACCCTGGCTTTTCTTCTGCTTTACTCCACATGTTCATGTAAATTTCTTCTTCGTTCTTGAGAAAATGAGCCACTAGATTCTTCCTCATGTTTCAAGTGACCATCATACATGTCATGACTTCATAGGCACCTGTGTAGAGATTAATCAGGGAAAGCTGTTATCTGTCTTAGCAAAACACGTTAACAGTTGTTGGTTTTGTGAGGCTGAGAACTGTCAGGAGCTCTGACTGGGTTTTGCAGGGTGTGAAATATATAGGGGGTCCTGGGGGATGTCTGGGACACCCTATTTATTGTCATGGACCCCTGGAGGTTTTAAAAATTCTGGGAGGCCCCTGAAAAAAGCACACGATAAGGTCTGCCACTTTCGATAAACTTTTGCCTTTGGTATTTTTGACTAACTAGAGCCTCGGGGGGCGCTGTAGCACCCATCCTAGCAACTGTAACTATGTCCGGAATCCCTTTAAAAATCTCGGGAATATGCTGCAACATATCCGAGAACTTCTTGGACCTCCAAGGAGGAAAGAGTTATTGTTTTGTCAGACCGAAGAGGTGCAGGAACTCAATGTGTGGAAGACCTAACAAACCAAAAAAGAGCATGTCCAGAAGAACAACACTTCTGTATGCCACATTGTGTTTCTATTAAAGCCAGTATCTAATGCTGGAATTTTGTCAACATGGGACCCATCCCATGAGTATTCCTCACACTAATCTAAAGCATATCATCGTATGGTAACATGGTCTAATGCCATGGTCAAAAGCTAATTACTTAGTCTCTACTTTCAGTGACAGCACCTCGCATTATCCACTCCTCTCCACTCTAAAGCCATAAAGCTCTTTCATTAGTGAAAACCACTGATAACAAGCGTCAAGAGCTCCTGTCACCTTACAGATCGTAATCACCAGTTTCCTGAGTCGCTTTCCCCTTTTTGTGGTTAGAAATGTGCACCTGCAAGAGATCTACGCTTCTATGGTGCCCGCGTTGTTGTATCCTTTTTGAGTATATCATGGGAAAACTGGAGGAGCAGCACAAATCGGCGAATCCTCAGATTCAGCACAATATACTATATTAAGTTTTCTAATTTTAGGAGCATGCTAAGAGCCTTAAATGCCAAACTTCACTTATAAACATGTTATAACACAGCTGTAAAATTTAATAAATGGATGGTGTTGAGTGGGACAGTAGCTATTAAAATGGAGTTTAGTGTAAGGCCCCATTCGTAGAGTCCAAGTGCCTGTGCTCCACTCGCTCCCTGGTCACTACTTTCACTTTGACAAATGAGGACTGTGCTATGAGAACCTCATCCGTTCTGCGCCGCCCTCTCGCCCGCCATCGGTGGGCTACACGTACATAGCCCTATTCTATGACAGTGAGAACCAGGGCAAGCAGTGGCGACATCACCTATAGCAGGTTCTTAGATGGTGTACACAGGCTGGATAGTCCAACCCCAAGAGACTGGCTTTTCCTTACACCCTCTTTTCCTGATGTCTGTTCTTTCTGCACTGCCTCAAACTGCAACTCCCAACACAATAGGTGAGGGAATTAGCATGATCTGTATGTGTTCTCTATGTACCTTAAGCTATCTGAGCTTATTTGTGGCATACAGGTAATGATGAAACTAACACCTTAAGAAAAAGGTCAAACTATCACCACTACCACTGAACGTTACAACGGGACACATGCTAAACAGCAAATGATAAGCACTATCCCACATTCCATACTGATTCAGAAGGTTCGAATAACTTTCTATTATTTTCTTCCATGACCCAGTTATCTCAGCTGAATGCGCTGGCAGAGAGGGCGACCACAGCATTGGCTGGCATCAGGTCTCAGAACATTGTCAACAGGATGTGGTTGACTTAGCCGCACTTTTACAGCGAGTTTACTACTTTCAACACACTGCTATGGGAAGAGTCCTTGCAGGGCTTCGTTCTCTAACCAATAACACCAATCCGTTACACGTACAAGGCATCCCAAACTTGAAATAACAGAACTATAAAAATGGACCATCCTGGTGTTTTCACAAGGGCCTCAGGAGCTAGAATACTTCATGACAATGAAGTGTCGAGCTCCATCAGGGCCTTTAACCACCACATCTAAAAGGCCCCTCATATCTATGAAATCTAAGAAAGGCTGCTTTCCACACGTCTGTGGGGAAAGCATTACAGCCGTGGCAGCGTTTATGAATGTGAAGGAAGTGGATGCGCATGTTTTTATTATAACTTCATTTTACCACAGAATATGTTGTTTTCATTTCTAGGTCTACATCAAAAGCAGACTACTGATGCCTGACTGCTTCAGCACTGCATAGATGAGGGGTAGGAGCTAAAAGAGGGCAGTGGTGGTTATGGGTAGGCTATCTGGACCATATATATATATACAGGGGTTGGACAATGAAACTGAAACACCTGGTTTTAGACCACAATCATTTATTAGTATGGTGTAGGGCCTCCTTTTGCGGCCAATACAGCGTCAGTTGGTCTTGGGAATGACATATACTGCGTCCTGCACAGTGGTCAGAGGGATTTTAAGCCATTCTTCTTGCAGGATAGTGGCCAGGTCACTACGTGATGCTGGTGGAGGTTCGTCCTTCTTGGTGGTATGCTGACATTACCCTGGATACCGTGGCTCTTGATACATCACAAACACTTGCTGTCTTGGTCACAGATGCGCCAGCAAGACGTGCACCAACAATTTGTGAACTCTTTTGAACTCTGGTATGTCACCCATAATGCTGTGTGCATTGCAGTATTTTGAGCAGAGCTGTGCTCTTACCTGCTAACTGAACCTTCACACTCTGCTCTTACTGGTGCAATGTGCAGTTAATGAAGATTGGCCACCAGGCTGGTCCAATTTAGCCATGAGACCTCCCACACTAAAATGACAGGTGTTTCAGTTTCATTGTCCAACCCCTGTATATATGGTTATGCAGAGAGCAGCAGAGAGGAAAAATGCCTATCGATATCGTCTCAATATGTAAGTCAAACATATGTACCTTAACATGTCCAGGCTTTGTGTTGGTGAGGTCACAGTTAGCTAACGTTCATTAACATGTTATAACTGCTTAGTAATGCTTTGTAAAGTGTTTATGACCTAACTAATAACTGATAAAATGTGAACTGCTACACCATTTAAGCATTTCATTACGTTAGGAATATTACGCTAAAGTAAACACTGTCAAGTTAATAAGCTTAAAACAGGAACAGTGACCGTGTCACTTGACACTGTGCAAAACAATGTTACACTATAAATGAAAAAAATAAAAATGAAATCAGCCTTAACATTACGTGTGTCTACATGCAATTAATAATCTGATAACTACAGAAAATCAGTAATCCATCCACTATGTTTTATATCCACTAATCAGATCACAGTAATCTGAAAATGGGGATGCTCTGGGTCTACACAAGTCAGGTAGTAATTGGATTTTTGCTTTGCAACTAGCCAGAACTCACAGAAGGCGACATGCCGAACATACTCAAGCTCAAACTTCATGCCGTAGCTGTTTGGTTGCCATCTCACGACTGCCTTGTTAAACACCAATAACTGTCTGTTTTTGCACCTTCACAGATGGAGGGAAATGAAAGAAATCTGAGTAAGGGAATACATGCACTGGGAAATCTGATTACTGAGCTAATATTAAGATTTCCAGGCTTTATTCCAAACTAAGAAATGGGAGTATGCTGCTTACATGACCACTTGAGTAATCAGATACTGGCAGTAATCTGATTCTGATCAGGTTATTAAGTGCATGTAAACACACTGATTCCACTGAACATCTGGCAGTTTGAGATCATGAGAGCCTTAAGTTACATTCATGGACAAGCAGATCATTCTTGAAGAACTGTTTGTGTCAGCTGTTAAGCTTGCTTTTCTCTATACACAAAAACTACTCCACCCAACAAACAAACAAACAAACAAACAAACAAACAAACAAACAAACAAACACATTTTTCATGGGAAAATGCTAAACCACTTAATAAGCTGAGTCCTGTACGTCAGAGACCGTATAGAGGAGGCCGTTCTCTGAGATCTCACTGGCAATTCCCGTCACTACTGTGATGTTTTCCCTACTACGACAACTTCCAGTACGCTGAATATGGAAATGACCTCACTGTGTATCATCTACTTGATGAACTAATGTGCATGGGCAAGTGTCTACATTGTGTGCGCGCGAGCGTGTGTGCGTGTGTGAGTGAGTGTCAGTAGCAGCAGAGCAGTAGAAAGGTCAGGGGTCAGCAGTGTTTGTGTTTCGGAGTCAGTGGAGTGTGCTCCAGGCTGAGATTTATGATCCATGTGTCTGGGAGACTGCAGAGTGCAGGATAATGAAGACAGATCAGACTGCTATCTCTAAGCACCCCCCCACCCCTCCCCTTTCTCTCCCTCCTTTTCACTCTCTACCTCCACCTCCGTGCAGAATGGACTCTCTGCATGCGAGCTCACTAGTGCTCCATGCGACTGCATTTGGCTACACGGCGAGTAGGGCTGGCCCAACTACGTCATTAAAGCCAGATTTGACCAGTATTTCAAAGCAACGTCTGACGGCGTATTTATTAAACCCCAGAAAAGAAGAACGTTTAGCTGACAGCGGGTCAACATAGTAAAAGATCTGGATTTTATTCTTTACTGCATTGTCTACATATGTACGTCATATTTCTCTATAATCCAGATGGAGACGGTCTCAGTTCCTACATTTTATTAATGACTGCTGTCAAAATAAAAACGTCGTTGTCTGTGTTTTTGATCGTCTGAAAACAGTCCTAGAGTTACTCAGAAAGGAAGTCTGGTTACTTTGACTTACACTAAAAGCAAAGTATGTATTCCTTACTGCTGTAAAGCTCCAACATCACCAAAACGTTTATGTATCAGCATCAGGGGTGACGGGATAGAGGGGGATACAGTGGCCAATACAGTGGCCAATATATTGGATATCCTCATCAGTTCACAAGTCCTATCTGATGAGGCTTTCTCAGTTACTCAGTTATTACAATGTACCTTGTCAACACTCAGCGGTTACATGGATGTTGTTTTATGAATTTCATGCTGTGTATTATCTTCTTATATTTATTGGTACCACTTTAGAATAAGGCTACCTTCATAAAGAGTTTATGAATGGTTGATAAAGAGTTTACTAATGGTTATTAATTAGGTCATAAACAGCTTAAAATCATTCATAAGCAGTTACAGCAGTGGACTCACATTTGTATACTGCTAAATCTCAGCTTTTGATGTTTACTGATCATACTTCAGCATTTCCATGAGTCCTCATAAACGCTGTCAGCATCAATACAATTTCATAGACATCTTATCGGGCTCTCATCTGTTCCCCTTTCATTAACATGTTATAACTGCTTAGTAATACTTTGTAAAGTGTTTATGACCTAACTAATAACTGATAATAACCTATTTTTAAAGCATTTATGAATATATTATGAATATAAAGGTAGCCTTATTCTAAAGTGGTACCTATTTATTTAATTACTATTATTATTTTTAGATATACAGTATATAATGCTTTCCTATAAAAAGTTACTTACGAAGGCTTTCATGTATTCACACATCTTTGAGAGACTATGGCATGGTTGGGTATTGCTCCTCCAAGTCCACTTACCTCCCTCAAGATAAATATTCCATAAAAAGTCTTTTATATTCTTTAATATTCTTCAAATAGCTTAAATTAAGTTTTGACTTGCGTTGAGTTTTACCGTGTCAGTGTTCAGTGATAACTTGGATGCGCATTATGATGACGCAACTGTTGCTGTTTATCTTACAGTAAGATGGAAAGCCTGATGGACATTTTATGCATTTTATGCTGTATGGAATTTGTTTATTAATTTGTTTATTTTTGTTTTACAAAAACAGGCCATTTATGAAGGCCTCCATTACAGCAAAGCATTCAAGAATCTTTGAAAGACTATGGCATAGTTTGTTAGTGTTCATCCAAGTTCAGTCGCCTCTCTCAGTCTTCTTTAGAAAAGATTTAATTTTCCATGAAGTCTTTTTAAATCTTTAACATTCTTTAAATAACTTGACTTACACTGACGTTTATCTGGTCAGAGCTCAGTGATAACTCGGATGATGCAACTGATCCTACTGATGATGCAACTGTTCTCCTACTGTTTATTTTACGGTAAGACAGAAAGCCTACAATGTAATTTGCATGTAAAATTATTTAAATTATGTTTTTATATATAAAAAGTCCAGTTAAGCCTTAGAGAGTCTTTGAAAGACTATGGCATGCTTTATTAGTTTCTTCTTTAGAAAATGTTGGATATTCAATAAATAAATTTTCATCATTAGTATTCTTTAATATTCTCCAGATTTACTGAGCTCGGGTTCTAACTCAGAGTACGATATGTCTTGCAATATACTGTACTTATACATGGCGATTTACCAGTAAACCAGTGACATGGTTAAAGACTAGCCTGCGTTATCTTGACCAAATTAAATGACATGTTGTTTGGATTACATGAATAATTGGACTAATCAAAACTAGAGATGTGCATGGACACTTGAGAACTGGGTTAAGTACAGGCTCTGTACTTTTAATGAGGCTATAACAGTACTCTACAATACTGGGATAGTCTGGGATTCTGATGTTTGGCATTCAAACAGATTCCACCGCTGAGGTCAATGGCAACAGTCGGGAAAAATGAATATGCCACTCACCGTCTGCAGAAGGTTGCCACTTACGCCAGCTTCATTTTTCCTATAAAAAAATGATATCCGGGGATATCCAGCTTGCTGTTGGCTGTCTACCACCAACATATGAACATATGAACACAACATTTAGTAAACCTGCTTGTCTGAGTCAGGTAAACACTGCCACAGTCATGCCATAGATGCCATGTTTTCTATAAGCCCATGTGGCAAAGTCCAGTACGGGGTCTCTGCAGGCCTGCGCAAGTACTCCAGTTTTAGTCTTGCTTACAAAGGGTCTGTATTTCCATCTAGCATCTGAATGAGGAGCTAAAAGGTCCTGTGAGCAAGGGGCCTCATGCAGGACTGCAGCAATCCTTAACTCATGAACTAGGTGTTAAGTCACATCAGCTCTCAGACCAAGCTAGAGAAACATCTACCAACTGCCAAACAAATACAGGGGCTGAAAAAAATGGATACATGGCCAATCAATCCTTCCACCAATCAGGTTTTTATACAGCTAACAAAATTAATAATAATCACATTAATATTGTGTGAGAATTTTGTTTGTTTTTGACATATACATATATTTGATATACTTTGCTACTATGAAACACAAGGGCCTTAAGGTGAGCACACTGGGAAGGACATGTTGTTAGGGATGTGACAGGGAAGACACATGGTGTTTCTGCTATAAATACTTGTGGGATGTGTGACGGGATTCATAGATTGAGAAGAGGCCCTACAGTGCAGTGAATGTGTCGTTCCATGTGAGGAAAATGTGTTTCAAAGCAGATGTAAATGATTGGCTACAAGGAGGGACTGCATTGGGCGTGCTAAAGACCATAGGGTACGGGAAGTGGACGGGTCTACCAGCATTTTACAGGAAACTGTCATCAGAATTGTGCCAGGGAAGGCATCCACCAAATCTGGCCCAACTGACTCATTGTTGTGGCCTACATCCAGAAACTTGTCCAGTCCATGCTATATCTAATCACAGCTGTTATTGGTTCTCATGGAGGCATTACAGGTCACAAACCTCACTCACTCACCCACGTTTAGCAGGATGAAGATTATCCACTAGGGGGAGTTATGAGTGCTCAAATAGCACATATACACCAAATTTTGTTGGTGCTTTGTACCAGTGACACCATGCATCGTGTATGAAAGGGTATGGTCAGACGGGTCTACCAGCAGTGGCTAAAATCCTAGCCTACAGGAAATTCCCTTCAGAATTGTGCCAGGGAAAGCATCCACCAAATCTGCACCAACTGCACAGTTTTTTGATGCAAGCGTGGCTGAACATTGATGTGGTCTACACCCAGAAATCAAAAATGAGCTGTTGTTCGTGCTCGTGTCAGCATTACAGGTACGTTTCAGTCACAGATTACTAATTCTGTGTCCAGTGAGCTTATCTCGCTCCTGCCTCATTAACACTCAAATTCTCACTGTCAACTCTTTAACACCACGTCTCCTCCGGTTTCCTCAGCGTTCTAACTCTGCCTCCATCAAAGTTTTTTTTCTTCCCCTCTTCCTTTAATGCCTTTATTACATCAGGGTCATTTCCCACTCTGGGATTTGACATCGACCCCCGATAATGCTCTCTGACATCCTTCATTCTGTCTTACTGTCCCAAACGTATTGATATTGCTTTCTTCCCACAATCTCATTCATGTGGCATGAGTCACTTTCCCCCTCGGATAATTAGCAATGGGTACACGCTAATATGTGAAAAACAAAAACATTTCCACTGAGATGTGTATTTATTTGTGTCTAGGATGGTGGGAGGGGGCTGGAACACAAAATTAAAAACTAGAGGGAAGAAGAAGGAAAGGGAGGAGAAACCAGAGGGGCAGAAGAGCGGGTGGGTGGGTGGGGGGCTGAGCGGCGTGGCTGCGGCAGGTTTTAATCAGGGGCAAGATGCCTGTAATGAGATCACTATTTCCTCGCATTCAGATTGATGTCATGTGAAGTTGTGTGCCGGACCAAGAGATGCAGAAGAAGCGAGGTGGGCACGGGTGGTGCACAGCCTCCCTCTGAAACACTCTCACACACACCCTAGCAGAAAATAGCAGTTTTCGGTTTCAGAGTTAAACGTACATCCTGAGAAATGAAGGGGCTTATTCATTCGGCCTGGCCAAATGCACACACTGAGACTCCAACTGTCATGAAGTGAAAACATACACAGCAGAATACAACACAGAGGAGGCTTTGGGAAATGTCAGGGGAGTGGGGGGGTGTGGGGGAGGAGGCTAGTTATGGTGCGTACCATGCATAGGGGCTCGCGATTTCGCGAAACCACATGTCGTTTCACGTCTTGTGCCAACACATGTGCCTCTAAAGAGTCTGGTGTGTGGATTGGAATGGGATGAGAAGGCTTTGGTGGGGTCTTTCCAGGGTCCAAACGGAGTGGTCTACAAACTTATCGAGGGTGCCAACGAGCACATGAAAAAACGTACAGGCGGCCTTTTCCTCAAACACGGGTCCAATGAAAGGTGAATGGCTCTCCTGTCTGTACTTTCTTCGACCAGCCCATGATGTCACAATGAACCTTCTCTGAACTCGCTTGTGTCCAAAAAAATAAAAAGCAAAAGAGAAACACATTTGTCCTTTCCTTCTTTTTCTCCTTTACGTCCAGTTTTCCACCTCTCCCTCACGCCTAAACCGTACCACCTTCTTTTTTCTTCCTTTCTTCCTTTTCGTGAGTTGTTTCTTGCTTGCTGCGAGGCCCGTCCTCTTGCCCTCCAGCTCCATGGCGCATGCGCGCCCTAATTGAATCACAGCGGGCCAAGGCGCTGCCAAAAGTACCAGGATGTTCTGATTAAGCTGGACTCGGTTAAAGCAGCGGCTTTACAAAATTGCTAGCAGGGCTGAGGCGCTAGGGTGAACTGGAGAAGACAGGGGGAACGAAGTAAGCCACTAACAGAGGGGGGGCAGAGGGAGGAGAGAGAGAGAGAGAGAGAGAGAGAGAGAGAGAGAGAGAGAGAGAGAGAGAGAGAGAGAGAGAGAGAGAGAGAGAGAGAGAGAAAAGCAGCCTGCTCCACATGTGGAAGTGATTCTGTAATTACGGCAAATCTGCGAGCTCCAGAGGAAAGGTCGCCTTTTCCATGCCTCCTCCTCCTCAGCAAATAAAACTCCCCTTGTGCGAGAAAAGGACAAGCTTTCAGAGACTACCATTCTAAGCTGGGGTGGGCGGTACGGCAAAAAGTGACAACATCACGGTACTTAAGACTTTCACACTATGCTTGATCACAGTATTTCCCTTTCCTGGGGTTGGGAAATTAACTAAACCCAATAAGGTCCAAACATGTACACATAAACCAACAGCTACAGGTAAACTGAGTCCGAGTGGTTTGATGCAATATGCTCCCATTCCAGAAAACTGAGCCAAACCTGATAACAGCAGCGGTGACAAGACCCTAGCGTTCAAAGGGTCTCATTTCATGACATAGTGATGATTACGCTGCCTGTTTTACACTCATCGTTAGTGCTGGACGATATGGCCAAAATTTATATTGCAATATATTCCTTAATTTCGGTCGATACAATATAATTCCGATATCGATATAAACACTTTAAAACTTTACTTTACAAATTTACTTTAAAAATAAATTACTTTAAAATCTGTAACTACAACAGTCTAAAACTGTTTGTCATATGTCATGAATGCAACCACCGGTGACTGCTGCATGGGGTTCCCTTTGGCGGACGCAGTTGCTGGAGATGTTTTAGGGACAGGCTGGCTTGAACGTTTTTGGTGCCTCATTTTTTGACTCTCAGAATGTTCTATGTAGTGGAACCGCTTGAGGTGCTGGAACAGATTGGATGTATCACCGCAGCTAGTCGGCACCACTCTCCGGCACAATTTGCAGCAAGCTGAAACCTGAAGGTCATCAGACTTTCGATAGCCGAACCACGTCTACACCACTGAATTTGTCCCCCCTTTCTTATCAACTATGTCTTCTGTCTTTTCACTTGTGGAAGCTTGTTCGTCAGGGGCACTCATTTCGCATCTGAAATGTCCCGCACTGGAGCTGAGCATAGCCTAGCCTATCTGGCTGCATGCCTGTGATTACGTCATCACGCACCGACGTAGCCCGGCTAGGGAGGCCGATTGTGTTCAACTGTGCTTGAATGCAGCGAACCGATGGCGCCCTGTAAAAAAATGCTTGTCAACGACAGATTCCGTAAATAATCGCATATCGAAATATCGCATATATCACCGTTATTGAAATATTTCTTATCGCGGTAAATACCGATATCGAATTACTGTCCAGGCCTACTCATCGTCAAAACAAAAGCTGCACCAGAAAAGAAGTGTTGGAAGATGAAGGCTACCAGGAACAATAGATGATGAATTTAGACTGATATGGGGAATATTTATTAAGCTACACATACAGAAGTAGTGTCTCTCAGTATGGCATCAGGCCACCATGGTTGCTAACGCAACATGCCAGACATCTCGCCATGGAGTTGTAGAGGTTCCTAATGGTGTCCTGTGATAATCCATCCCATGCAGCTGCAATATTCTCACACAGTTCCTGCAGCTTTTGGTGGAGGTGGAGGTGACACCAGGTCTTCTGGACATGTGACGTATGACAACAAACCATTCACCTTGGCACTGACCACGGTGCCTCCACCTACAGATTCGTTGGTCGTCTCCACCAAGACAAAAGCGGGACTCGTCACTGAAGATGGCCAGCAGCCATTCTGAGTCACTGCATCACAGTCTGGCATGACACCATTGCGGTCTCTGGAGTGGTGTTAAGGGCAGTTTTCGTAAAGGTCTGTGTGCATGTAGTTCTGCGTCATGTAGTCGTCTGCCAATGGCGCTGGTATTAACAGGATGACTCCTGGAAGGCATCACTGCTCTCACCTCTATGGGTCAGTCAGGCCCAGCGATAAGACCCGTCTTTGCTTATGTCACATGTGCACCCGAGCATCATTTGCACATCTCACAATGTCACACCTACCGACCAAGTTTCATTCCTGTTGTTCGATTCCTTCTGGGCGCAACTATTCTTTTGACGACGAGTGTACACCAATTATGAAATCAGGCTTTGGCCAGAGACGGGCATTTCTGGGCATGTTGTGGATCTCATCAGCACTTAAGGGAGCAATATGTACGAAGATGCTACTTATACAATAGGTGGCAACATACCACCTGATCAGAAAACAGAAGGAAATGCACAGTCCTCTTTCCTCACCCCATACCGACCAAAGAAACGTTACGAGCTTAGCATTAAACTTCATCCCTTTACTCATCAAGAGTAGATGCTTGCTAAGAGTGGACCGCAGCAGGCACTTGCCAAGAGCTTAAGCCATCATTGCATTTCCTTCTCCTTTTAATTGGCTAGCTGTCCTTAAATGATCTAACCAGAAGCAGAATGTGATTAACTAGATGTTAGAATATGCCATCGGGGCAGTGCGCTACTTCTTCATTCTCTCATGTAGCACTGATTTAACTCCCCGCCACAGTAACTCACTATCACTGTTTAACTCTCGAACTGGATTTAGTGTAGCACAGTGTTTCTCAACCTGCGCACCACCCCCTAGTGGTCCGTGGGTACCGAGGTGGAGGGAGTAGTTTGTAGCAGCCTGGAAATGTCACATATAACCTTATTAGTGTTATATTAAGTATATTAATGTAAGTACATATTTATTAATGCACATGTACACATCAAAACGTGGCAGTAGTGGACAAACCAAGCGTCTTCAGTTTGAAACAACTTAGCCCCTGGCTAGCCACTGATGGATGGTGGTTTCTTGGGGCTCTTTGTAAAAAAGCTGAGTGAAGTTTTCTGGTGGGCAGTTATGCTTTGTAGTTTAGTGAGGTGGGCAGAAAGGTTAAGAACTCCTGGTGTAGCACAGTATGTGAAAAATCTGAATAAAATCCCTACAGCGGATTATTATTATTATTATTATTATTATTATTACTATTATTAATATTGTATTTTATATGTGGCAGTACAGGTTCTATGATGTTTGTTCCAACTTACTTATCTCAGAAAAAAGGAAATATCGTGGTGCACATATCGTGGGAAAACAACTTGTAAATTGTGATATAATATTATTCCCATATCACCCAGCCCTATTGTTGGCCTAAAATATGGCGGAGAGGCACGTACTTTGGCAAAACAGCACAGAAGAAGTGTTCAAACAAATACATTTCATTCATGGCTGTTCTACATATCTCAACATTACATGCACAACCTCAAAAGACCAAAAGGTCATTATGAAAAGTAAACACAACTGCTATCCTTTCCTGTAGACACTGTGAGCCTGCTTCCCCTCACCACCACTGTAAAGAAATCAAGTTCTACATACTAAGCCCCTCCTCCTCTTTCTTCAGTTCTCACCAATCTAGAAGTAGCTGTGTGAGTAACGTATCAAACTCCATCCCTTTACTCGCCAATGCTGTCTTGTTTTGCTTCTGTGTTTATATGATTTCTTTGGTTTGCTGCTGAACATGGATTCTTGCCGAGAGCAATCTGTGGTAGTCCTTGCTCTCCCCGCGTTGGCTGCCAGTCCTTAGATGATCTAAAAGGTTAGAACAGACATGGGGACAAGAGGTTAGTTAGAATACACTGTCAGGCAGTCTGACTTTATCCTCTTAGGTTGGACTGATGATGACGCTACAGTGACTCACATCCTGAGGTACTTGTGGCATTAGGAGCTGGTTAGCATGCTAACTTCAGTGGCTATCTCTGCAAACCGATACATAGACATCTTGGACATAGTGTCAAAGTGATATTTCTTCATATACAGTTTGTCATTTTGGTTCACTTCGGAATGTGTTACGATGAAACTCTTACATATCGCTCCTTTAAGCACTTCAACGCTATACTGCATATGTATCACAATAATGATAAGTATCGTCACACTCCACCCACCCATACAGCAGACCACCACAGAGCAAAATGCTACCACAGCAGCTCTCTCTCTTTGTTGGAGCTCACAGGATAGTGATTTTTAGCTGGCAGGCAATTGAACAGGAACGCACTGGTCGCAGCTTTAAGAAGCTGTAAATCACAAAAGGCAGGCAGCCCAATTAAAAAGAGCCTAAATCCATTCCTGTAATAAAGTAGCAGTTTCACAACTCGCTGCTGCTCCCTCTCATCTGAATCACCAAACACATCCAAAGCTTTGGTGAAGCTCAGCTTCGTACGGACTTGCTAAATTGCTCGTCACCGTCAGCAAAGCTGGCATCTGTTTAATCTCAGCAAAACTCCCCGAACAAAGCTGTGCGAGACTTGGAGCTCGCCTGGGTTTGGAGGGGGAGGGAGACGGAGATGACAGACACTGATGGCTGTCTACCTAGCCGGAGGCACAAGGTGTTTTTTACCCCGTGTGTGTGTGAGTGTGTGTGTGTGTGTGTGTGTGTGTGTGTGTGTGTGTGTGTGTGTGTGTGTGTGTGTGTGTGTGTGTGTGTGTTGGCAGCAGCTCGCGCTCGGTTCCCAAACACACTCTGTAATTACGCCCTGCCATAACATGCTCCTCAGTGCATACGTCGCCCACAGTTATACAGGTTCATAGCTGCTGAATGAAGTTCGACGTTTTATCACACCCGGTTAGCCCTGCCAGCTTCCAGTACCCCGCAGAAACAGGTCCCGTGGGGGCGCAGGCAGCCCTACCGCTTCTGGCCCACTCAAAAGACCCCTGAACAAGAAAAGCATTTTCCACAGGTTCAGAAATGAACCCACTGATCTCACATACAGGCGGAGGCTTCACGCCTCCCTGACTGACTCAACGTTTGCTGAGCCTAGCTGGATCTACACTGCAGGGTGACAGGCTTCTTCCTCTCTCGGGTCGAGGACAGGAGTTTAGGTGGACATGTCAGCTAGAGAACTGCGGTTGTGACCTCTCCGCCAAATTACCTGCATCTCCCACCATACCCCACCAGGACGCTGCTGTCGAGCCGTCTGATGAAGTTTTCCGGAGGTAAACAGTGTGCCGAGTCCGACGCGTTCAGACAGGGGGAGGCATTTCTAGCAGAGTGGCGACCTCTGGCGACTGACTTCTGAATTGCCTCGTAAAAGTGTCTCGCAGCGTCTTTACAATTCCCTTCACTACGCTGGACAGCTGTCTGGTACAGGACAGATTCCAAAGTCCTGTTACTGGTGTATAAATGTCTCAGCGGTTTAGGACCAGCATTTTAATCTGACATCATGCAGCAGTATGAGCCGAGCACATCGTTAGGAACAGGTCAGTTAGTCCAGGCTAAGGTGAAGACTAAACATGGAGAGGCAGGGTTTAGCTACTATGACAGAATCAGCTGACAGAGAGTATTAGAAAAGCCCCAACAGTAGATAGTTTTAAATCCAGGCTGAGCACATTCCTGTTTGATCAGGCTTTCAGCTGAGTTCTAAACACTGCTAGTCTCCTGTAACGCCACTCTTTATTCCTCATTCGTATGCTGAGTATTGTTTATGTTTTATTTAATGATTTTAATGATATTTTAATGATTTATTTTGCTTTTATTTCATTTTCATGTCTTTGTTTATGTAAAGCACTTCAATTGCCTTTGTCTATGAAAGGTGCTAAACAAATAAACTTGCCTTGCCTTTACATGGAAACCCATTCTTGCCACGGAAACAAAGACATGAATTTATCTTTCATGGTGAATGGAACCAGACGTCTGAAGCCTTTAAAGCTCCCTTAGTGAAAGTTGTTTAAGGCAATACTTATTAATACACGGCCTGATGTCTGATACCTTGTTTTATGATGGATTTGTGACACATTTTGTGCTTAAGATTAGATTAGATTCAACTTTATTGTCATTGTGCAGAGTACAGGTACAGAGCCAATGAAATGCAGTTAGCATCTAACCAGAAGTGCAAGTACAGTATTATTTACATAAAGAGCTGAATAATAATAAATATATACATATATAAGCATATCTATATACATATATAAGAATGTATAGAGCAGCATTTACAATGAATGTTTCAACTGTAAGAGTAGTGCAAGTAGACAGTATGTACACAATGAAAATAACATCTGAGGTAGAGATAATATGAAGACACTATGTAAACATGAGTATACGGTAGGCTTGGTGATGAATAAAGTGCAGTAACAGTACAGAAGGTGCGAGGATGCAGTAGAGGGAGTGCAATGTTAATTAAAGTGTCCGTGCAGCGTTCATGAGACACACAGCCTCAAGAAAAAAACTGTTCCTGAGTCTGCTGGTGCGGGAGCGGAGGCTCCTGTAGCGCCTGCCAGATGGGAGGAGGGTGAAAAGACCATGATTCGGGTGGGAAACGTCCTTGATGATATTCCTCACCCTGCCCAGGCAGCGCTTATGATAGATGTCCTGAATGGTGGAGAACTGGGTGCCTGTGATGCGTTGAGCCGTTTTCACCATCCGCTGGAGTGCCTTGTAGCTTAATCCATTTATTTATATCCATTCATGGCAGGGGGTTGGGGGGTGGTACATAGAATAAGCTGCGGGTCCCCCTTTAATAGTATTTCGAGTGCTGAACCAACAGAAGAGATGAGAATTACACATTAAAGGTGCCATATGCATTTATTCAGCCATTTAAAATTGCTCTCTGATGTCTACCTAAGGTAATTTGTTCAGGGTGTGGTTTTAGACTCCAATTTACACCTATGTGATTTCACCCTAGAATGAAAGAACCTGTTTCCCGTTTTATAAGTGAGCTCTTTAAATAGCGAGAAAAGTTATCAAAATCATGACAGTCTCTCAAAACAATTACTTAGGCTCTCAAAATAATGACACAGCATCTCAGAATAATGACTTAGTATTTTACAATAATGAGGAAAAATCTGAAAATATTTACATATTTAGCATCTCAGAATAAGATTTTATAATAATGAGGAAAAATCTGAAAATATTTACATATTTAGCATCTCAGAATAAGGACTTAGCCTCTCAAAACAATGACGAAGCATCTCAAAATAACAACAGTCTCTCAAAGTAATGACTTAGACTTGCGTGTTCCTGCCAAAAGGGGGCAGTACCAGTTATTGGAGCTGGGGATAGACATGATTGTAGACGTTTTGTATTAATTCATTTATTCATACACATATTTATTTATTTAAATGCCATTTCAAAAGTCAAATGTCCTGTGTTCTATTAAATAGCATTACCATGTGCATATGGCTTAACTCCCAAATCAAATACATTTATTTCTTGGAGTGTGCTTCACATAACTTTAACCTGGTCTGTGCTGGTTTATTTTGGTGCAGTGCGTAGTGCTATCCCCTATTAGCAAGAAGGGCCTGGGTTCGATTCCCAGGTGGGATGTCCGGGGTCCTTTCTGTATGGACTCTGCATGTTCTACGTGTGGGTTTCCACGCACAGTCCAAAGACATGGAGTCAGGTGATCCAGATTTCAAAATAATGAGCTAGAATCTGGAAATAATGGCTTAGCATTTTACAATAATAAGGAAAAATCTTAAAATATTGACTTAGCATCTCAAAATAATAACATAGCATTTCAAAATAACGACAGTCTCTCAAAATAATGACATAGCTTCTAAATAAGGAGATATGAATCTACAAAATAATTAAAAAATAATAATTAGGTGCAGATTTTAGTTTTTTTATTTGTGGCGGGAATGAGTTTCCATATCTTTGAACCCCCAATCCTTACCAAAAAATTACATGTACCAATACTTTAACAATATATAAGTTCTGTGGTATGTTTCAGTAATCGTTGATAGTATGTAGCCCTGCAGTGCTGCTTAATATAAACCTTTTTGAAGGCTTCCATTCTTCCAATTAGAAGCTAGTCATTTGGACAAGATGAAAAAAACTAATTGACATGCTATTTTTTATTTTTTTATGATTATTTAAAATATGTTTCATTTAAAACTATGTATGCAATACACTCCCATATGGAAATCCAATATATAGATTCCAAATATACAGTATATAATTGCAAATCATTTTAATATATATCATTATAAATATATTTCATATTACACTTGTCTAGGACAGACTGCTCCAGCAAATTTAACCCAAGAGCAGACTGTAAGAAGTCTCTAAAGACCCAGGTATTTCATCACACGATCTACAGGTAGCTCTTGCTATCACTGGTGTAAAGTGCATAAACTTCCAATAGGAAAAGGCAGCCATAGATGGAGGATGCAGCAGGAGGGAAGGCTAATGTCTGCTAATGAATATGTCCAGGCAAAGACCAGGACTTCTGGAACAATGTCCCACTGACAGATAAGTCAAAGATAGAGTAGTTTGTCCACACACCCACAACCCATGTAGAATACCAAAAAGAGCCTCTTACTAACAGTAACTAACAGTGGTAGAGATGCTCTGTTTTGGGGTTGTGATGCTGCCTCAGGGCCTGGCCACGTGCAGTCCTAGAACTGACTATGAATCATCCCAGAGAGTGCTTGAGAAGAATGTGAGACCATCTGTAAAAAAAACCATGCTGCCTTCCAAGAGGATAATGATCCCAAACATAAAAATAAACCAACCCAAGGGTGACTCAGAGGGAAGAAATGGAGGGTTAGGGAATGGCCCAGCCAGATCTGAATCCCACTGAAATGCAGTGGAGGGATTTGGATCTACATGGAAGAGTGGGAGGGAGATATCAGAATGTGGTCGACTGTTACAGGAAACGCCTACATGAAGATGTTCCTGCCAAAAGGGGGCAGTACCAGTTACTGAAGCCGGGGATAGACATTAAGGATAGGGGGAAAAAGATACATATACAATTTTATTCATTCATACACTTATTTATTTATTTAAATTCATATTTTAAAAGTTACATTTCCTGTGTTTCCGTGTGCATGCGGTTTAACTCTAAGATCAAACTTTCAAACGTTTGTTTATTGCAAAAACAGAGAAACATTTCTTGGGGTGTACTTACTTCTTCACATAACTTTATCCAGGTTTTGCTGGTGACCAGTTTGACACCTCTAGGGTAAAAGCTGGTCACTTGTTCCCTGGTGGTTCTGACTCGGACGTTCTGGTACCTCTTTCCAGAGGGCAGAGGTTGGAACAGGGGATGACTGGGGTGTGTGGGGTCTGAGGATATGTTGACTGCTTCCTCAGACATCTCTTGTCGTAGATGTCCTGCATGGGTGGGAGGGCATGCGGTTGCTGTGATGTGCTGTGCATTCTTTACCACCCTCTGCAGGGCCTTGCGCTCAGCAGAGGTGGCACTACCATACCACACAGTGATGCAGCTCATCAGGATGCTCTCCACAGTGGATCTATAGAAGTTGCAGAGGAGCAGCTGAGGCAGGCTGACTCGGCTTAGCCTTCGTAGAAAGTGGAGGCGTTGTTGGGCCTTCCTGATAATGTGCGAGGTGTTTAGCGTCCAAGTAAGATCCTCGGCTAAGTGGACACCAAGGAACTTGAAGCTGCTTACTCTTTTTAACAATGTGCCTCCGATGTTCAGTGGTGTGTTTGTTCTTTCCCCCTTCCTGAAGTCAGTGATCAGCTCTTTGCTTTTGCTGACACTGAGGGAGAGGTTGTTGGCTGCACACCACTGTGTGAGGAGCTTGACCTCCTCTCTGTATGGGCCCTCGTCATCTTTAGTGATGTTGCCGATTATTGTTGTGTCATCGGCAAACTTGATGATGGTGTTGGAACTGTGGGCTGCGATGCAGTAGTGGCATGCTGTCAGGTGACTTGAGATGCTTGAGATGCTACAGTGCCCCCTAGGTGTGAGGGTATATGTGAATGTCTATGTCTGTCTGTATCTGCCCTGTGATGAACTAGCGGTCTATCCACGGCGTGTCATGCCTTCCTGTCTTTGAGAATCGGGATAGGCTCCAGCACCCCTTCGACCCAGTAGGATTAACCAGGCTAGAAGTTAAGTGAGTGAGTGGGAGTGAGAAACAGGTTTTGAAGGTGCTTGGGACAGATTTGGACGTCTGGTTCCTATCACCTCCAGTACTAACAAGTTCGTACGTTTCTCTAGAACTCTATTAATAACTTTATTATGCAAAAATTTGGAAAACCGTTGGAGTTCCCCTTTAATGCTATAACGGCCCTGAGCCACGAGAGGGCGCAGTTACTCTGCAGGTCACACGGCTGTTCTTCCCTGCGGTTTTGTCAAGTTATGTGCCTGGAGCTGTTGTAAATGTGGTTTAGAGGTTTACCTGCAGTCACTGATAACTGCAGGCTTGTGAATTTACAGCGTCAACAAAGAGCATGGGGATTCTATGTGTCTGTCTGGACCAATCACACCAATTTGGTGTGAAATGCCTCCATCTAGTGACTTTAGTGACCAAGTCAGAGGTGCTCACAGTGATGGTGAATGGAACCAGACGTCTGAAGCCTTTAAAAGCTCCTTCATAGGAAGTTATTAATGGCTATACTAATTTATACACTGTCTGATGTCTGACACATTGGTTTATAATGGATTCGTGATACAGTTTGGGCTTAAAATGTATTTTGATCCATTTATTGAAATTAATGACGGGGGCTGGTACATGGAGTAAGCTGTGGGGCCCCCTTTAGTAGTATTTCAAGTGCTGATCCAACAGAAGAGATGGGAATTACACATTAAAGGTGCCATGTGCGTTTATTCAGCCATTTAAAATTGCCCTCTGATGTCTACCTAAGGTGTGCAAATTTGTTCAGGGTGTGGTTTTACACACCCATTTACACCTCTATGATTTCAACCTAGAATGAAATGAGCTATGTATATATATATAGGGCTCTGCTCTGATTGGCTGGTTTATAATAAGACACCACAATAATCACACAGAAGCAACATGTCGAAATAAACACAGACAGGAAAATAAAATTGAACCTGCGTGTAAATAAACTGCTGTTCCCTATAGGCTCATGCATGCATGATGGCTGCTTTGCATACTGTTCCATATAGCATGCGGATGTGGGCAACATCTGGCACGAATACAGCAGTGCTGGCCCACATATATATTTATATATATGAAAAATCTTGTGGCCCACATGTTCCAAAACAGATCTGGTCCACTTCTGGCAGAGACACACTTTTGGTTGAAGCGTGGCTCTGATCTGGTGCAAATGTGGCCCATATCTTGCAGCAGGGAGTGGTCCACCCTGGTGGCATCATGCAGCAGGTGGGCCAGATGAAAATGGGGAACGCGGGCCAGATTTGGGCCAAAATAGTTTTGCTATCTAGGTTGCCTCTGTTTGGTGTATTGGTGGTCCTCAGAATTTAACACTATGGGTACGCAAGAATGCTAGGGACACTGCAGACACTCACCGGCATCAGAATGATGGGAAGGTTTTGAAGAAAGACCCCAATAACCTACATCTGTATGATGTGTCACTGCCGCTGCACAGTGACCAATATGCTGGTCTCCCACAGCTGGCGGGAGGTCAGCATTATCTTAAAGCTCATGTGGAAACATGGAAGAATCAGTGGGAACAATTCACAGCCTGTACACTGTGGAAAATGTGTTTTGCTTATTTCACCTCAAGTTCTTCTCTTGTGGGTGTGTTCAAGGCAGCTTGTGTTGTGGCATGTGGGCGTGTATAAGGTCCAGGAAAACTGACAAGTTACAAAAGCACATATTGTTGTTGACCAAAGAATTTGTATGGGAACCTAACTACTGGCATTAGTGGCTAACTTTATCAGCTGGTTAGCATGCTGGCTAGCCTAGCTAGCTATGGAGTAACTTAACTCCCCAGAGGCACCAACAATATCAGCCACTTTCTTCAAATGTATATGTGCAAAGATGAATCATATAAACTGGGGAAAGATGAAACAGAGGTTGTGAGCTTCTCCTCCATGTGTACCATCACACAGCTGAGAATAGGAACCAAATGCCGGTAGGAACTAAAAGTTCAGAGAGCAGGAGCTTGAAACCTCGGGCACCCGAGTCTCCAATTGATCCGAAAAATTTGTTGGAGCCAGCTGTTTACAATGATGCTTCACTGCATCGTAATTCAGTTGCATAGAACTGAAAAAATCTCAATTCGATTTGTTGCTGTTCGCTCTGTCGCTAAATCATGGCTACAAATTGTATACTCGCATAGAAAATGAATGGTCACTCTGTCGACTGCTATGTGAATGCAGGGTTATGTGAATGTAGGCTTATGTTCATGACGCCATTAGTTGCCCTATGTGATGGCACGGTCAAACAGCAAGGATATCTGTAGCTGGCTTTGCTTTCTTGAGGATTGCTAGCTTACCTATACTAGCTACTGGCTCACGATCTCAAAATCAACACAAAGTAAACGGAAGCTGTTCTTCACTAAGGAGCTTTCAATTTAAGATGATCTGCTTTATCCAGCAAACTGAACCTGACTGACCCAACAGCCACGTTTGTGGACATTCAGCGGGCTGTGATGCTCTCAAGTCAGTTAGTGGCAGCACCATTGGTAGACGGCTGAACGAATGCTCCAATGGTTAAGAGTGTCATAGAGTGACTTAGAATGGCAGCGGCTCATCTTTAGCGAGTCCCACTTTTGTCTTGGTTGAGACGACTATTGGCCCTGTGGAGGCACCGTGGTCAGCACCAAGATGATTGGTTTGTTGTCACACGTCACACGTCCAGTAGTCCTGTTGTCACTGCGGCTCCACCCCACCAAAAATCTAAGGGACCGTGTGAGCATATTCAAGCTGCATGGGATGGATTATCACAGGGGACCATTAGGAATATCTATAACTCCATGCTGAGACGTCTGGATGTTGTGTTAGCCAACATGGCGGCCCGACACCATACTAAGAGAGACTACCTCTGTATGTATTGCTCAGTAAATATTGTCCATAGCAGTCTAAATGTATCCTCATTCATTGTTTATGGTATCCCTTTTCTTCCTTCCCATTAGTACTGATATCCCACACTTCCTTCTGGGTGTAACTTTTGTTTTGACGAGCGTATTAGGAATGCAGTGTTTAGTGTTCAGGTTATATCAGTCCAATGCACTGAACTCCCCTATAACACCATACATGCCCTTCCATGGCAGCTTTAAAGAATCACCTCTTTAGTGAAAGATGTCCATTTGGAATGATGACGGAGTCACTACAGTCTCAGTTAAATGGGGAGCGTCGGTGCGCCACCTCAGATGACACTACGCGCTTTTTTTTTTCTTTTAAATAATCGCGCGCAGCAGTCACGGTGAGCCCCGCCCCCAGTCCACGTGCTCGCGCCCCCTGCCTCGGCTCTCTCCGTTCGCCGCACGCGCCCTGTTTTGCATAAAATGTGTGTCAGTAGGGCAGAGATGTGGCCGGCACATGCAGCGCGCACATGCAAGGTGGGCTTTACGGGCTCAACGGCGCACGCCCTCCAATGAGAGCAGAGCGCGAGGAAGTCAAGGAGTGCGCGAGATCAAATAAAAAAAAAAAAAAACAGAGGGAGGGAGAGAGAGAGATCCCCGTCACCGGCACGGATGCTTAAAGTGGGTCCCTGAAAAAACAGAAAAACAAAAACAAGCCGGTCACATTTCCCCGTCACCTGCAAACGTGATTGATGTGGGTGTGGAAGAGGGTGTGTAACCGTAGGTGTGGAGGTCGAGTTTGACAGTTCAGCTCTTGGAGACGATCTGAGCGCACGCACGAGCACTTACACTGGCAGGTAGCTGCGAGTAGAGCACGAGCACCCGCGCGCGCGCACCTAGGACCGAGCCGGAGTCTTCTGCCTGACGGTGTACTTTTGGGCGTTCTTCTTTTCTTTCTCTTCTTTTTCTTTTTTCCGAACCAGCGGCTGGCACACTTGCCTCCTGCCCTGTGCACGATTCGTTTGGCCGGGAGAGCTCCGTGTTCCGGTGTTCCATGACACTTTCACCTGTTTCAGCTTGTGCACGCGCTGAGACGCAGAGACTCACTTGAAGACAATTTGCTTATTTGCCATATACATTCAATATAGTACAGAAGCTCCAGTAAGGCATATCAAAGATGGATAACAGCCCTGGTAAGTAACTTTTAAGCTGCTTGTTTATTTGTTACATAGTTATTACTAGTTAATGCATTGGTTATTACATGTTACAACGACTATTTCCACCAGTAATCCTAATAATGATGATGTACAGTTGAAATAATGATAATAATAGTAATTATGATGATGGTGACGGTGATGAAGGTGATGGCGATGCGTTGGCTGGTCCCGTTACATATAGGCATTGCTTGTGCATAGTACTTTAAGCTGTGCTTCTATGTGTTGCACCGAATACCGTGTATACAGTGGCTTGCTCTGAATGCATGTTGAGCTGTGATGCCCTCCTGCCTCGTTTAAACTTCATGCAATGTAAAGAGTGCAGGCTGCACGTATAACTATGCGGAGCGTCAGAGCTCCTCTGTAATGATTTGCAGACGTTTCCGCAGATCTCTAATCTTCCCTTGCTCTAACACGGCATTGCCGTGAAAGGCTCGCGCTATCCCACCTCCTGAAGCAGCTCCGCAGCCCAGTAACAGTCCCCGGCACAAGCTAGGTGTTCATGTGTTGCGCTGAGGAGGCGGCGCGCCCCCTGCCGGCCACATACCCACAGCACAATAACACAGATACGCTTAAGCAAAACTTCCTCATCTTTCCCCCACGTGATATACACGCTGCCTATATCTTATCACCCCGAGCACCTGCCACAGTGATCTAGGCTCTTACTGGGACAGTGCCCCCCCCCCCCCCCCCCCCCCCCAGGTTAGCCACAGTTTGCCAATGCTGCGGGATCATGCCATGCTAACCCCCCTCCCTCCTTGCGCCCTGCTAATTGAGAGGGGGTGATTCATGTCCGAAGGCTTGAAGTCACGTTCCGGGACAGGTGATGCAAATAGTGTCTCGTGCGTGATCTCGCCCTCTCGACTCCTTAGAGTCGGCGGAAATCCTGCTTTGCACATGTGTGGCATGGAAAACATAAGACACACCTCGTTTTACTGACCAACATGAGTGAGTAATCAATGATAACGCACACTGGAGTGAGGGAAGAAAAGGAAAACATCACGTGCTCATCCGCTCTAATGATACACAAACAGATGAAGGGAGTCTTCAGCCTGGGGTAGTTAAACAGTGACGAGGAACAGTAACTTATCAAACAGGGTTATGATGATACGGTGTGGTTCACTGGTAGCTTATCCTGAAACGGGGGTGAAAAATAACACCACGTCGTTTTACAACCGGACGCGGCAGCGCGAGCCAACAGTCTTTAAAGCGAGGATCCGTCCAGGGTTCCTCTACAGTACCAGTCAAAAGTTTGGGCACAGCTACTCCCAAAAGATTTTCTTTATTATAACTAGTCTAGAATAAACATAAAGACTAATAATAATAAAATAGCACTCGTGGAATGATATGCAGTCCACCTAAAAAGATAAAACAGCTTGGATTGGAGTTTCATACAACAAGACTATTTTCTAAGCAGTTTTGGACCGGTTCTATTGGTCGGTCCATCATGAATATGAATCATAGAATTGAAAGGGTAACTAGAGCTCTGGTAACACTTTAAGCAACACTTTACATTAAGTGTTCACTAACTAACAAGAAGTAATACATAAGTTAACATTGGAGGTGGATATTATAATGCACCGAGAATATATGTGGTATATCAGGATATCTATCTTTACAGACATCTCATCAGCTGGAGCTGTTAAGTGTTAAGCCTGTAGAGTCTATAAGATAACAAACAGCATCCATTTAGTTGGGTTTGTCCAAACGTTTGACTGGTACTGTATACATAAAGAGAGAGAGAGAGAGAGAGAGAGAGAGAGAAAGAGAGAGAGAGAGACTGTATTATACAAGCTATTTGGAACTATATTTAAAATGGCTCGGTATAGAATCACCTACAGGTGACATTCATTTGGAAGTCATCAGTCTATGGAAGCTCTTCATGATGCAGAAAGGCCCCTAAGCATGGATAGGGTCTTTAAGTGTTCATGGTTCTATGTACTGTAGAAACATTCTCTTTACCAAGGAATCCTTAGAGAACCATCTGTAGTAGTAATGAAATTAGACCTGCGAGTAACTGGATAACTGTGTATCAGGCACAAACAGATGATGATAGTCTATGTAGCACACAGCCCTGCTGACCCAGCCAGATGTTTCCTCTTCTGTATGTGTAGAGTCTTTTCCTTCTGGGAAATGAATATTTACAGGAATCTATTTGTGTAAACTAAATATTGATATTATATACCCTATAATACATTGCCCTTTGTAGGTATATATATATATATATATATATATATATATATATAGATAGATAGATAGATAGATAGATATATAGATATATAAATAGATAGATAGATAGATAGATAGATAGATAGATAGATAGATAGATAGATAGATAGATAGATAGATAGAGCATTGTCACACACACACACACACACACGCACACACACTGTATCTGTATAGGAGAAGCAGTGATCGAGCGAAAGCCGACACATCCTGTTTCCACAGCGTTACATAGCATTATTATACGGTCCGTGTGAGCTGCGCTGAATGCAGGATAATGCAGGGTAACAGTGCAGCAGCTCGTGCGGAGTCAGAAGAAGACCCCCCCGCCCCCCTCACCCCCGCCTCCATCTACTCATCCATCCGCTCTCCTGCTCCCTTTAATTCCGCCTGTTTAGCTCCAGCAGCAGCAGCTCTGCCTGCGCGCGCCGTGTTTCCCTGCTTCCTCACGTGGATGCGCTCGCTCAGCCGCGTGCGGCGCGTGATCCCCGGGCACCCCCACCCCACCCCAACACACAGACACACACAGGCATACATACACACACGCATACATACATACACACGCCGGGCGTCTCTTTCACGGACTGAGTTCTGAAGCTGCAGAGAGGGAAAGAGGGAGCTTGGTCAGTGGGTCAGCGAATCTGCGCGTCACGTTTTCCCGCCTCATGCAGCTTCTGTTTTTCCCCCCTTTCATCGAAAGCCCACGCAGGCTGTTTATATTAGCATGGACTTTGAGCCATAAACATACTCCCGCTAGTGACAGGCGTCCTTGACTGTACAGCCTATTTACTGTACAGTACACAGTGCTGCGCAAAAGTCCGAGACCACCCTTCACTCATTTAACCCCCACTCAAAACCGCCATCCAGTACAAATATACAAATATTCCCTTTTTGTTTTATATTTCTGCGAAAAAGCAAGAGTTTGCAAAACTGTAGTTCAAAAATATTATTTAGATTTGTAGAGAAAATAGGACTCCTAACAACCACCTGGAAGATCACCAAAACTGGCACATTCAGATAAACAAAAGCTTTGAGAGAGAGCAGAAAGTCCAGCTCCACTTTCCTTCTGCTAGGAGAAGGCAATTTGGTTATATGAGTGTAAGGAACCTTTTTAAAAGTCAAAGTTTTGCAGAAGAACCTTTAAAGTGGTATAGAACCATATACTATGTGGCTCATCTAGTTTTGGAACATGGTTCTATTGGATACCAAAAGTGGTTCTTCTATGGTTCTCCTCAAGAGTGTAGGAGCAGTGGTTCTTAAGCTTGTCCTCAAGTGACCCAGTGATCCCAACTCCCAACAGCATAGCTGTGGAAGGTGTCTGAGAGCCACGGCATTAAAGACTTCTGCGTTCTCTTGATTGGTAAATGAACGAATGGTGGTCTCTGCCTAAATTGCTAAAGGAAAATTGCATGGAGCTTTAATGAGCTTTAATGTCTAACTGTATACATACACAATGTTGCAGAGGAAGCAGAATGATACAGCCTCGTTCTCAGAGTTCAGAGTTCTCCTTGCTTGTTTGCCTCATTGACTCGTTCATCCCCTGTTACGCACACTGTAGGATATTAGCTATGATGCCTGCCTAATATTAATACAGCTGTTATGTATTTCCCTGGGCACACATCGACGGGCTGCCTCAGTTCACCAAGGCTGTGGTCTATTTGGTGACATGATTTCTCTTTATTAATCAACCCTGACATTCCCACGTTGATTAAATGGCGTGCTGAGCCGCCTCATGTTTAAGAAACGCAGCAGGGCGATACGGAAGAGTATTTTATTTTTCTGCATGACACAAAGAGAGATAGAGAAAGAGAGAGGGAAAAGGCGGAGGGAGGGGAAGAGGAGCTGGAGTGAGAGTGTGAGAGGGGGGACTTATTGTAGAGTGCTCACGTTCCTGTGCCTGCCTCTACTCACTGGCAGATTAGAGTTTGCACGGGTAGGCTAAGCTCATGATGAGCTGCCGGGGACCTGCTGATTCCTCATTTAAGCGTTTCCACTGACCCCAATTTAGGCTAAGTTGAGCAAGAGCAAGCTCTTCGTGTAGCCTGCAGAGATCATTCTTGTGCCCAGAGTAACCACAGCTTGACATGATAATATAGGGGGGCTATTTTAATGATGGATGACTGTTAAAATCATGATGCCCTTTTAGCTTTGTGTCCAATTACGGTTTCAACTAATACAGTGTCCAAAAGGGTTTTTAAGCAGACCTACTGAGGGACCACTTCTGGTGGTCTACAGAACCTTTCAACATACCAATTCTAAAAAAGTGCCACAATGAGTTCTTTGTGTAAGAAGTCCAAAGAACCTCCACATAATGTAATGTTTCCATGGAGAAGATCTGACTGTAAGTTTTTCACAGTCATTTCTATGTCTCTGGGAAGAACCTTTAAAGTGGTACCATTATGTGGTTCTCCAGGTTCACCTAGTTTTGGAACATTAACCTTACGTATTTAAAGTCGTGAAAGGAATGTTTTTCAAACTAGTCCTTGGGTAATCCAATACAGTCCACATTTTTAGCTTGAACCCAGCTACCAACAGCGCAGCTGTGGACTGGCTAAGGTCCCTGAGGACCAGTTTGAGAACAATTACTTTGAAGAGCCATCTTGGTAATGTGATATGAGGGTGTGAAGAACATTTGGAAAGCACCTTCACAGTTCCTGGAGGAGCCCTTCCAATGGTAAAGAACCATTATACAACGTGAAGGTTTGCTTCAAAAGGTTCTTCACTCTCCTCAATCTCTATCATATTTACTTACTTAAAATTTAAAGAACCTTTAGCATAATGTAAAGGTTCTAGACCAATCAAACATTTCAGGCAGGCCAAGCACCATTTGGGAAACATACTGAAACTAAATGTATTGTCCGGGAAGCCCGTCCAAAGAAATACCCAGGCAGTTTCGTTATCAGTAGCCAAGATGTTTATCCTACAACATACTGTACTGAGTTCAGTCATGAGTAGTTGGATGTTTATCCATGACTCCAGATTTCTGTGAAGCGCTCTGCCCTCACATGTACGTCCAGGTGTGTGTTGTGTGTGTTTACATGTCTGCTTTGGGTGGGGTTAGGGAGCTGGGGTCGGGCTGACCGGTAACTGGCAATCTCAGGTAGGGCTCACAGTCACACGCCTGTAAGGTCAGGCACAGCAGTGTGTCAACAATAAATCCACCACACACGTGCTGGCTGAGGGATTATAAAAACACTTGAGCTAAACAAATGCCATGTGCACGAGGAAAGACCGGAGCCGGGAAGGAGAGGGGGCGGAGTGAAGAGAACCGTCAGTGGAAGTATGCGCCTGTTGACATTTTTCCCACTCTCATAGTGGAGGTTCTGTGCCATGTGCCGCGAGCAGCCTCTCGGAAACCTTTTCCTGTTATTCACCTGGCAGTCATAAGGACATGCTTCAAGGAAAAACACTGTACAGTATTGGTAGCTAATAGGCCACACGCTTTTGTTTATCTCTGGAGGTGGACATGTGCACTCAGAAGGGCCATGTGTTCACATGTTGCTGTTCATTTCAGCGGCTTCCCAAGACGTTTGCACATGGTGCATCATTGTTTTGAAACTTTAACCACCCCAATTCAAACGCTCTAACAGGAAATGTGAACGCCTGTCTTGTTTAACCCTTTAATGAACTGTGTTGTGTTGTAGGGCAACGATGTATTTCCTTTAGTTCATCTTTGTTTGTGCACTAAAGTGCTTTTATAACCCGATAATTTTATTTATCAATAAAATAAAATAAAATAAAATAAAATAAAATAAAATAAAATAAAATAAAATAAAATAAAATAAAAATTAAATTAAATTAAATTAAATTAAATTAAATTAAATTAAATTAAATTAAATTAAATTAAAAATGTCCCATTTATGTCCCATATTGTTTAGATTTTAAAGAATTCTCTCTTTAAAAAATCATACAAGTTGTTCATTACCTACTGTGGTTTATCAGTATATTATATTATATTATATTATATTATATTATATTATATTATATTATATTATATTATATTATATTATATTATATTATATTATTAACCCTATTAGATATTCACTATTAGTAAATATCTGTGAAAGATGATATAGTCTTGTTTTAGTAATATAACATGACAAAATGTAATTATTCTATATTCCTCAAAATAAAAGAACTCTTTATTCAGAAGTCACATGGTTTATGACCGTACTGTAGCTTCTGCTCAGCCCTAGATAAATGACCTTGACTGATACACCTCAGTTGCTGAGTAGTTTCACAGTGTGGCTTCAGCTTATATGGGACATCGGGTCATCTGGGATGGGCGTACAGCCGGTTAATTACAGTACTTGAGTTTTGTGCTCATGTAAAAAAGGAATAGACTAGAGCACATGAGTCAAAATTAGATGTAGGGAGAGTTTAAAGGTGCCTAGTTACTGTAACGAGTAATACCTGAGTAGGAGGAAACAATGTGTGTTAGCCGCCATCACTGAGATAACGTTCTGTATTAGCTGAGACTATTAATAGCCTAGTTGAGTCCACCCTACAGTGGAGCAAATTGATTGAATGGATTCAAGATTCAATATTAAAGAGCTTATTGTCTTATGGACAGAGAAACAGCAGTTACACAGGAGAGTAACCTTCTTACTCTGCACTACCTCCAGATTACAAGCCTTTACAGTTACAATATAGATACTGAGTACAAAATAAAGAAGTGCAAAAGAAAGGTATACACTCAACTTCAAAAGGACAGCTGCACAAAGAAGGAAGTGTGGGATTACAGCGCTATTGGGAAGGAAGATAAAGGTTACCAGGAACTGTAGATTAAGACCAATATTTATTGAGCTACACATACGGAAGTGGTGTCTCTCAGAATGGTGTTGGGCCAGATATCTCTGCATGGAGTTGTAGAGGTTCCTAATGGTGTCCTGTGATAATCCATTCAATGCAGCTTAAATATTCTCACACAGTTTCTACAAACTGTGAGTCCAGACATGGATTTGTTGGGTGTGTCCACCAAGACAAAAGTGGGACTCGTCAGTCTATGACATTCTGCCACGACACCATTGTAGTCTTTGGCGACCTTGATGTGGTCTGCTCACATGTAGTCCTGCTCATCATGCAGTCATTGGTCAATGGTGTATATATATATATATATATATATATATATATATATATATATATATATATATATATATATATATATATATATATACATATACATATACATATATATAAATAAAGAAAATTTACAATTTATGCTAGGTACTATAGTCTGTGTGCATCTGTAGCCAAATATAGATGCAAGTATCCTTAATAACTATAAATGTATCATACACAGAGTGTAGTGATTGGGGGGCGGGGGGATGCAATAGCTTGAGCCATACTAGCTAATGGACCAACTGGAAAACACAGTGTCCAGTATTGACAATATCTGAGCCCGTCATTCTCTGAACCAGATCTTGGGATACAGCAAAGCAGCTGCTCATAGACTACACTGGTAACCTATAGCTGAAGCTGGAACAAACATAAATGTGTTTAGCTGAAGGATCACTGATGCCGGAGTCCACCCTGCAGTGGCCCAAAGCTTTGGAGGTGGAGGGACAATGCAGCTGCAAAAACAAGCTGAAGCTAGAAACAAACAGACTGTCTCACATTATCTGATGCACCATCCACCCTACAGTGGACGGAATCTCTGTTGCCTCATATCTGCCTCGCCTCGGCGTCAACCACAAAAGAAGCCACGCAGCACATTCTAACGAAACGTGACTCTCTTGCTTGTCTCTTGACAGGCCGTGCATCAACACTGCGCTACTGTAAACGCCGCGAGCCGCACCGCTGGCCTCCGCGAGCCTTTAATGCCATGTTTGCCGTACGCGCCTGCACGAGACTGCGGATTTCGCACGGCCGCTAACCGTGTCACGGGTCCATGTGAGGCGGCGGTCAGGTGTCGTGCCGTGAGCCGGCGCTGGGCGCCGTGCCCGAGGAGCCGTGGCTATTATTGGAGCGCGAGGGAGGCGGCAGGACTCGCGGCCACGTGACTCTGCGCCTCACTCAGGCTCAGCCCGCGCGCTTGCGCACACGGAGGCGCACGCCGGACAGAAGCTAAAAGGGAAAGTGGCGGAGGCGCGCGGCGGGTCTCGCGCGGTATTGTTTCTGTGGGATGAAAAGGGAGAGCTGTAGCGGGTCCGCGCGGTGAACGAGCAGTGTGGTCTCGCGGACACCGGCTGGTTAATTGGGCTGACTGGGCAGCGCGGTCGTGAGCTCTGTTGCTGAGCTACCGGTGTTATTTTTAGCACGTGCGTTCGTTCCGTCTGAGCGAGCAATTATACCCAGTACAGGCAGAGCGTGAGGCAACGGTGCTGAAACACGAATCTCTCTATCTCTGTCCCTCTCTCTCTTTCTCTCTTTCTCTCTCTCTCTCTCTCTCTCTCTCTCTCTCTCTCTCTCTCTCTCTCTCTCTCTCTCTCTGCATCTCTGTCTTGTTCCCTTTCATTCCTTCTCTGCTTCTCTTTCTCCTCTCTCTGCTTCTCTCTCCATTTCTCCTTCTCTCTTTCTGCCTCTCTCTCTACTTTCCTGTCTCTGCTTTTCTATCTCTCTCTCTTTCTGCCTCTTTCTCTGCTTCTCTCTCAATTTCTCCTTCTCTCTTTCTGCCTCTCTTCCTTTCTTTCTGCCTCTCTCTCTACTTTCCTGTCTCTGCTTTTCTATCTCTCTCTCTTTCTGCCTCTTTCTCTGCTTCTCTCTCCATTTCTCCTTCTCTTTCTGCCTCTCACTTCACGTCTTTCTGCCTCTATCTCTACTTTCCTGTCTCTGCTTTTCTCTATCTCTCTTTCTGCCTCTCTCTGCTTCTCCATCTGTCTCTTTGCCTCTCATCCCCACCCCCCTCTCTCGTGCAACATTACATCACTTCACACTGAACCTAATGACTCCTGAGGTGCAGTGAAAGCCCTGCCTGACAGCAGTTTGGAGCAGTGTGCTCCCCCTCACCGCTGCATTAGCACAGCATTAGCTTTCCCACTGTGTGCTAATAACACACGGACACAAAGCCACAGCCCCTCTGCTGAACTCATCCTTTCAGTGTCCAGCATGACGAGCTCACTTCAGTTTCTATACAGTGGTACTGATAGTAACCAGAGGTCGTAATGTCAATGTCACACACCTATTCATTTCATTGAGGGGAGAGTGAGGCATCTCGTCACACTTCTTGGATGTAGCTTATCGCGGGGTCAGCAAGTATGCATACCAAGTGAACCATTTTTTAGAATATCTTTATTCAGTACAAACTTATGAGCAATTAAATAGTGAGCAGGCACTTGTGACAAGTTGCCCCATCAGCGAAAAAGTTGTCACACTGTGTGGTAAGACGTCACACTGGATGAAGGGTAATCAGTTCATTGTGGGGTTTCTTTTTCTTTCCTTTAAAATAGTTCACAGGCTTTACTCTAAACTCAATTAAAAGGCTCTTCAGAGGAAACGTCTTGGAGCATTGTAGAGCTCTGGAACAACTGGAATATCATGAGAAACAATATTTAATGTCATCCTTGTCCAAACAAGTATCTCCAGAATGGCAGCTTTACAGCTGGATTACATTAATCACATTCATTATAATGTAAGTCAATGGAACCAGACTTTTTCCAGGGGACTTTAGGCCATTTCTGTGGAAGACCGTTTCTCCCACAGTGTCTCGTAATGATGACAATAATTATGACTTACAATCTGATGATTATGACTTATTGTCTGATGATTATGACTTACTATCTGATAATTATGACTTACTATCTGATAATTATGACTTACCATATGGCTTTTTTCTTTAAGTGGCAGAAATGGGCTTCCATACATTCAGTTTGGTCCACCATTCATCAGCTGCTGTGTTCAAATAATGCATAAAAGTAAAAATCCACCAAAGATACATGGAGATACATGTTGTTCAGCGTACAGTTGGGTTATGGAACATTTCATGCATTCTCACAAAATCAGAATTTTACCATAAAATAAATCAGACCAGGTTCCCTCAGCTGCCATGTTAGTTATTCTGTAAAGTTAACTCGGTGCAGGACGTAGCAAAAGTACAACACGACAGTTTATCCTCCTATCTAGTAAGTAGCTCAGGAGTGTCCAGTCTTATCCACAAAGGGCCAGTTTGGCTGCAGGTTTTCATTCCAACACACATGGTAAGCTGCTGAAGACAGAGCCTAACTGTCTAAGTGAGTAGAATCAGGTGCTCTAGCATGTTTGAAGTGAATACCTGCAGCCAGGCCAGCCGTTTGAGGAAATGCTTGGACGCTCCGGCTTTGAGCAGAAGAAAATTCAAAACCAAATTGAATGTACTCATCTCATTTTTGACTTCCAGACTGTGGCAAATGTCAGATTAGCACTCACCTTAGCTCGCCGTGTGTCTTGCCTTTCCCTGAGAGGGTATGACATCAGACCAAGTAGATGCACAAAACTCTTATTCCACTTTTAAGTAGCGCCATCCGGTTGGAAATATCAGGAGTATAAATTGACCCATGTGACAAGATGCCCCACTCTCCTATTATGCAACACGACCAGTGAACTTACATTCAGTTTTATACTGTGTAGAATATATTTATATATATCATCATCAAAAAATAGATGCACCAGAACAATACATGATGATACATACAGACTGATATGGGCAATATTCATTAAGCTACACCTACAGAAGGAGTGTCTCTCAGTATGGTGTTTCGGCATGGAGTTGTAGAGGTTCCTAATGGTGTCCTGTGATAATCCATCTCATGCAGATCCTGCAGATTGTGTAGTAGGGCTGAAGGTAGAGTGACACCAGGCCTTATGGGCCATGTGACACGTGATAACAAACCGTTCATCTTGGCGCCAACCATGGTGCCTCCACAGACACATTTGTTGGTCGTCTCCACCAAGACAAAGGCATTACCCGTTACTGAAAATGACCTGCTGCCATTCTGAGTCACTCCATGACAGTCTGGTCAGACAGCAGTCTGGTGACGTGGACGTGGACAGTCATCACAATGGTCTGCATGCCTGTAGTCCCCCTGCAACTATTTGTAAAACCCTCCTTTTGATGACGAGTGTAAATGTTCCGTGAACCCAGAGTGAGGGAGCTTTAACAAAGTTTTCTGGATATCTAGTTCCCATTACCAGCACTGGGAACAATTCTCCAAGTATCTTTACAGCAATGCATTTCAAATCAAACCACTCTGAGTTGCTTTGTTTACATCCTGACTGTTTATTTATGCAGACGAGTTTTTAACGGGTGTGTTTCAGTACACCAGACTGTGCTGGACAGCGGCCCTCCAGCACCAGAGTTGAATACCCCTGCCCTACATACCGCAGTTACCGAACATCCCCAAATGTCACTCGATCTTATTCACTACTGCGATATCCAAGACCAATGTTTGCAGCTCTGCACCTAGCCTACTTAGGTACAGGGGTGTGTGGGACAGAGGTGACTCCATTCGAAGCAAGGTTAAGCAAACCTAATACATACTAAGGCGTTATAAATATGTCGCAGCCAGTCATAGCTCTACTTCTACTTTGAGCCATGTGGGTATTTTTGCATCACCGGTTTATCACACTATTGAATCTTATCTGCGCATTTGATGCCCCAGTTTTGATATGGAATAGGTTGCTGAGATGTGTAGTTCTGATAATGAAAGCAGATACGGTGATGCTGGCACGAAAAGTCTGAAAATGATGATGAATTGATGAAATGGAAATGTCATACTTATATATGACTGTCAGCAAAATGCCTATTAATTATTGGGTACTGTATACAAGACATGATGCTTTGAGCTGGTTCCTGAAATCTAAACTAATAAAAAACCACTGAAACTACAAGTAGTCCAAGCAGGCTAAACCATGTCCAGGAATCGGCCCCTAGGAATTGCTGGAGACATGGGAATTGCAATAGGGTGTTGTCACTCTTGCCTTTACACCGCCCATCATTACTCACTAACAGATCAACAGAGTCACCACATTTCACGCACAGAGCCAACAGTGTCCTAGTTAATCTGATAGCATATTTGATGTGCAAGTTGCCAGCAGATGTTCTACTAGTGGTGTGGTGAAAGAACCTGCAAGCTGACGTATCTTGCCTTTGAACTTTTCCAGGAAGTGTTATACTATACGCTGGCTCCAACGGCAGTGCCAGCCCTAGCCCAGGAAGTCCATCCAGTGGGTATCAGACCCAGTCGCCCTCCTCGCATTCCCAGCCCTCATCCCCAGAGGAGGTCACCTTCACTGAGATCGGAGCCCTAAAGCAGAGAAGCGGTGGCGGGACACCCCCCTCTCCCAAGCTGGTGTTCCAGTTCCCCGAGATCTACAATGGCTCCACGGCAGCCTCTGGCCAGCATTCTTACTCGCACCCCATCGCAGGCAAAAGGCCCTGTGGATTCACTGGCACCTTTACCAGTAAGCATCTGGTTCTGTTGTTCAGTCATAACTTGATGAATTGATGCGTGTTTTGTTTTCCTGACCTTTTTTTCCCATTCCTCTTTCTCTCTGCAGAAACAGGAGGCATGGTACTGCTGTGCAAAGTGTGCGGTGACATCGCGTCAGGATTCCACTATGGCGTGCATGCATGCGAAGGCTGCAAGGTAAGCCAGACTGACGCACTGTGTAGCAGTGGCTCCCGATCCTGGTCCTGAGGGCCTGCAAAGTTAATAGGCGATTTGGTTTACGTGCTCTCACACACCAACTTCAACTGAAGGAGGCCTTGTTGATTAGCTCGTTTGTTGGATCAGGTGTTTGGGAGCAGGAGTAACACCACAGGACCTTGGTTTGAGAGCCAAGTTAAAGCTCCCCCGGACAGAGCCTTGCATCTAACATGCCTCCTTGCTTTCCCTCCTGCCAGGGTTTTTTCCGCCGCAGCATCCAGCAGAACATCAACTACAAGATGTGCGTGAAAAACGAGAACTGCCTGATCATGCGCATGAACCGCAACCGCTGCCAGCACTGCCGCTTCAAGAAATGCCTGGCCGTTGGCATGTCCCGTGACGGTGAGCCTCGCTACCACCACAGTACTACCAACACAGTGCCACAGTAGGGCTTCTGAAGGCACAGAACAATCAGCTCGCACACCCCCACCTCTCAACCTAGATTCCCGATTTAGTTTTTTGCACCGTTAGGAAGTTTCAGGAGGGTGCGTTTATTTTAGCCTAGGTGCCGGCTTGCTCCTGTCTTTCTCCTGCCCTTTGCAGTCCATTCTCCTCTCCCCTCGTCTTCTCTCTCTCTCTCTGAGCTTCTTTAGCCGTCCTCCTGCAAACTCCCTGAGCACCCCCACCCCCACCTCCCTCCTCCCCACCCTTTCCAGAGACAATGATTTATGAGGGCTGGAGTCATGCGGTCCCCTAAGCTATCTGTCTTCTGGAAAACTGCAGCAAATACAAGAATTATTTTGGGAAATTGGAACACGGGCAACTTGATTACCCTGCATGTGCCCTTATAATATCTCCAGCAATTAATAGCCTGCTGCTGCGACAATTAAGCTAGAGATGCAGAAAAGGAGATGAGGGCCCCCTCCGCTGCCCCCTCCATGGAACAATGCTTCATCCATTTCCTTCTTCTGTAACTTGGTGCCAGAATCAACAAAACCGAAGGCGTCCCAAACCAGCTAATGTCATGGCCGGAGGCAATATTAGCTCAGCTCTGAAAACAAAACAAGGCACAAATATGACACTTCGTGCACACTGTGACCTACTTAGCGGGTTTGGTTGTGGTTCTTCTCTTCTCGTCAGCAGCGGGCCCGAGCTGTCAGTGAGCCATAGGGCACAATCAAGATCTGCGCCTATGTACCGGGTGGAAGCATGGGTGGGTTTACATAGGTTATGATTGGGCACCGGGGGAAAATGGGTGAATGGGTGCAACGTGTGAGGTAAACATTCCTGTTGACCCTCTGCAGGTTGGCTCCTGAGAGAGTTGAGAACCGCAACCTAAAAACCCCTTTCTTTCGTTGCACCCATTGCACAAACAGGAAAACCTCATGTAACTGCCTCGTTGCCACATTAAAGCAGGCGCCCTGATTTTAGTTCAGGCAGTTGTGTGATTTTGGCTTTGTGATAGAGGCAGATGTTCAGTCTGACACGATGGCATGGTTTCACTTCCGCCTCCACCTTGCCATTTGAGAAAACCAGACCCAGGAGAGGATTAAATGTGTCAAACAATCTTCTGCCTCAGCAGAGCACAGCTCGAGTTGGGCTCCTACGGTTAGGCCTATATCGCAAAGGTGACTCAGTTGATTGGAGGATGTAGAAGCCGGTGGTGACCCTATCTCATCTAACGGCCTCCCTAATCTAAGAGATACCTACATACAGTGATACAGATAGGGTTTCGTATTTTATCTCCGCTCCTCAGATTTGGCGTTAGTGCTTTGCCTGCACACCCAGCACCCTCTACAGTCCAGAGATGGTGCTGAATTTCCCTTTCTGCATCTGGCCCCACTTTATCATATATTGCTCTGATTTACTTTTCCTCTCCACTGCTCTCTTGTCCTTGCTTTTTCTCTGCCCTCTCCACCTCTCTTCTCGCCTCATGCGCCCTGCACTCTACATCCCCTAATGGCCATCAGCCTTCCTCTCCATCACTGAGGCATTCTTATCACGTTCTGCCTGGCCCACTGCCCTACTTACTGGTCGAGAGAGGGAGCAAGAGAAGAAGAGGGAAAGGAGAGGGAGGGAGAGAGGGACAGAGAGATGGAGAGTGGGGTGGATGCAGCATATGGTAGCTGGAGTGCTATTTTTATCCTAACCAGCTGATGGATATTCTTAGAAAGGGGGTGAGGAGACAGGAGGTGAGGAGAAGAAAAGAGAGTGGAGGAGGGTCTTATTAAATGGCGAGGAACCCAACGCTGTTTGCTCACTGCCCATGTAACCATGCCCTGTATGTTATGTCGCAGGCTACTTCTCCTGAGCACAGTTATCCAAGAGGCTTAGAGTTTCACCGTTAGCTCAACGTGCCTTTGCATTTTGCTTTCACAGCTGTGCGCTTCGGCCGCATCCCCAAGCGCGAGAAGCAGAGGCTGCTGGACGAGATGCAGAGCTACATGAACAGCCTGAACGAGTCGGCCAGCTTGAACATGACCTCCTCCCCTCCCTGTGAGCCCTCGGCCAGCCCCATGGAGATCCACCCCAAAGAAGCCATCGGAACCATGGCCAGAGCCTACCAGGGCATCTTCCCAGGTGGCCAGGGAAAGAGGGTGGCCGGCATCACCACCAGCAGCAGCAGCATGCCAGCCTCCTTTCATAGCACCCCTCCTCAGGAAAACAGCTACACTCACGCCAACCTTCCCGCAGTGTACCTCTCTGGCGCCCCTGCGGGCTACTCGGCACCTTCTCTCTGTCCCATCGCTCACAATGACAACAAATGCCCGCTGTCCGTGGCGAACAACAACCGGTTTACCTACCCTGCATCCTCCAATCAGAACCACTGCCAGTCCACCGTCAGTGCGCCTCTACAGCCCAACCAGGCCAACTACAACAGCAGTTATTCAGCAGGGGAGACGCAGGCTCAGGCCTCGTGCCCATGGAAGCTTGATGCAGGCTCCAAAGTGCTGGTGAGTAGTGCTTTGACTTTGCATTTGGTTCTCCGTATCAGGGTAGGGAACCTCTGTACCTCTCTTCACTCATCTTAGGGTAGCCTTATATTTCACTGTCCTCTTTTTCTTCGCTGTCGCTCCAGGCCTGTCCCCTGAACGCATGCCCAGTGTCAGCACCAGGGGTCTCCAGTCAGCAGGTGTGGGAGTCCTTCTCACAGTGCTTCACCCCCGCAGTCCGAGAGGTGGTGGAGTTTGCGAAGGGCATCCCAGGCTTTCAGGACCTCTGCCAGCATGACCAGATCATGCTGCTCAAAGCAGGCACCTTCCAGGTACAGATGACTGATGATCTTTAACAATCTGCTTGACACCCTGCCAAGTTGTCTAGGAATTCTTTGCCTTCATCATCTGCAGATGTTCATCAGTGTGCAATCCTCTGTTCCTCTGCCAGGTGCTGATGGTGAGGTTCTGCTCACTCTTTAACCCAAAGGAAAAGACAGTGACTTTCCTGAATGGACAGGCCTACCCACTGGCTACCCTGCGAGTGCTGGGCATGGGATCACTACTGGACACCATGTTTGAGTTCAGTGAGAAGCTGGCCTCTCTCGGCCTGGAGTCTGACGAGATGGCGCTTTTCATGGCAGTGGTGTTGGTCTCTGCAGGTAAAGAATAAACCAAGAGTGCTTACAGCTTATGTGAATCGGCCTAAAGGCACAGGCCTCAGGGAGCATTTATGGTATGGAATCAGTGAAAACAGAGGGACAGTTAAAGCAGCGTTGAGATCATCCTGAATGGTAGAGCAGATGAATAGTGTCTTGCTGGCTTTTACTATTTAAGAATCATCTCTATTCTAGGATCAGAGCAAAGAAGGAAGCAACCACATATATCAGAACCACAATAAGACCCCATAAGCGTACTGGACAGTTGCACAGTTGGGCCAGATTTGGTGGATGCCTTCCCTGGCCCAATTCTGAGAGCAATTTCCTGTAGGCTGGGATTTTAGTCACTGCTGGTAGACCCGTGTGACCGTACGCTTCCATACACCTGCAGATCCAGCTGCTTCCTTCACACTATGGTCTTTAGCACACCCATATACAGTCACTCCTTTCAGCCAATCATTAACATCTGTTTTGAGATCCATCAGCTACACTTGGAACGAGACATTCACTGCACTGTACCACCTCTTCTCAGTTTATGAATCCAATCACACACGTATCTATAGACCCATTATTCTCCTGAAGTTACTACCACCATAAACACACTAGGTGACTCCTTCTTTGTCCCGTGAGCTTATTAGAACCGCAGTAAGACTGCAGTGGCTAGAAGGTAGAATATATAGTAGCCTTCTGAACTCTGTTTTAGGAATACTCGCATGTGCTTAATAACCGGCTACAATAGAATAAAAAGGTTCACGCTTTCACTGACGTTTGATCATGATGATCTCTTTACAGATCGTACTGGCATCTCAGACACAGCAGCTGTAGACCAGCTACAGGAGGGTCTGATCCGGGCGCTGCGAGCCTTGGTGACCCGCCGTCGCCCTGACGACAGCACCCTCTTCCCTAAGCTGCTACTGCGTCTGCCGGACCTGCGCACCCTCAACAACCTGCACTCAGACAAGCTGCTGGCCTTCCGCATTGACCCATGAGTCGCCGGCACCAGCCACGAGCAGCCATGACCAGCCATTCGGAGCAGGGTTTCCTCTGGTCCAGAGGAAGACTGATCATTTAGGAGAAGCGGAGAACAGTGGATCACACGAACAATTCAACTTTGTGTGTCAGAGGACAGGGGGCAACAGACACAAAGGAAAGACGGTGGTCTCCACTGGACGGACTCTCCTTTCACATATGACTCAAAAGACACACAGACACCCTGAAATGTTAGCCCAGGGTCGTTGCTTTGGAGGGGAGGGTGCTTCTTGTTCAGTGTCAGCACGAACCAGCTAAATGACAGAACTGTCAAGGACCTTTTTCGGACCATTCCTCATCACTTCCCTGTTCTTTTGTCATTCTTCCAGCACAGTTTTCAGCCTGCAACCAAGACCATAATGTAAAGTAGAGGAATACAGTATAGGGACCATTTAATGCTGAACGTGTATGTATGTATGTATGTGACTGTGTGAAAAGAAAAATAGAAGATGACCATGTACATACCACCTAGATAGTACGCTGATTTATCTCATATGTCATGTAGAACTCAAGTTTCAGACGTTATGCAACACGTGTAACCTGTGTTAGTGTGAGTGACAGTAAATAGCACAGTCTCAACTGTATCAATGAACACAAGCACTCTAGTTACCGGGAGTGATATCCTTTCTGGGATAGCGCAAGGCAATTCTCGTATTTCTGCATTTACCTTTTCTGTTATGCATCCAGTTGAATACCGTACATTGATTGTTGTTACTTGTTCTCCGCCCATGGTTTAATCAGAGTCTCGGGAGACGGAAACCAGCATCCACCCCCCCACCCCACCACCTAAGCATGTTGCGTTTTGTAGTTGCTTATATTTCCTTGCTGTATATATTGTACACCTGCAGGTATGTTTGAAGTAACAGATCAGTACAGTGGATCGAGATATCAGAGTGCAAACAGATATTCATCAAAGCTATATTTTTGGAGAGTAATTTCTGATGAAATGAGGCTTTGGGTGCCTTCGAGGGAGATTGAAGTTGTTGGTTATGAGTGCTTGCGGAAAAGAGCCCCTGCCAGGTTTGCCGAAACAACGAAAGATCAGGCCGTCCTGACACCAGCAGTCCTCTCACAGCCTTTACTGAGATTTTCGAGGTTTTTATCAAGTCATTTGGACTGTCGTGCAGAACATTTGATTCATTCTTATTGGTTGTTAAGACAACGCTGTATGATCATGCTAATGTATATTTTGTAAATTGTACTCTTCCATAGAAATGAGATAAACATGAGATTCTCTATATCGTGGTTTGGTGTGTTTTTTCCAGTCTGCGTATTTGTAGTCTATTCTGGGGTTTCTGTGGCCACAACAAAGGATGTCTCAAACACATAAAAGGTGGGTGATGGTGACTCAGTAGCTGGGGCTTGTCATAGATCTTCACATTAATGAAGCAAGATATGACAAAAGAACCACTGATGAAGGCACTAGAGAAAAACTAAATGCTCAAAATGCTCCATTCTCCACTGTGTTTACATCCTCATAGCTGAGAGAGGTTTTAAGAGTTTGGTAGGCAGATCTGATGTACCGTGAACCATAAACACTGTTACTCCTGTAAATACAAATACACTGATGCACTTTTCATACACTTTCCCTGAAACAAAACTGTATGGTTCATCTTCAAGCAAAGCTTCAGAATTTCCAGCTTCCTAATCAAATGTTTGGTTCCACCTTAAATGCCCCAGCTTGCCCAGGTGCCAGAACTTAACTGTAGCACCATTTAAGGTGGCGCGGAAAATTAACCAAACAGTAAATTAATCAGTGAGTAGAAGACCAACTTTAGTGTCCACTGATGTAGTGGTAGACAAAGAACACAAACCGTGTAGATATTTTCTCCAGTAAAAATAGAAGCTCCTCCCTTTAGACCTCCACTGGAGTAACAGTACTAGTATTAACTCCAAATGTAGATGTAAATGTAGATAGATAGATAGATAGATAGATAGATAGATAGATAGATAGCCCTCAAAGACCTGTTAGTCCGCCTCTAAAAACTCCACCTCCACTCCACTTATTATTCCAAATTAGAAGCACCTGTTTGAGGTTGTTAGCTGCATAAAGACACCTGCCCACCCCACACAATCAGTAAGACTCCAACTACTAACATGGCTAAGACCAAAGAGCTGTCCAAAGACACCAGAGACAAAATTGTTGACCTCCACAAGGCTGGAAAGGGCTACGGGGCAATTGCCAAGCAGCTTGGTGAAAAAGATCAACTGTTGGAGCAATTATTAGAAAATGGAAGAAGCTAAACATGACTGTCAATCTCCCTCGGACTGGGGCTCCACGCACAATCTCACCTCGTGGCATATCAGTGATCCTAAGGAAGGTGAGGAATCAGCCCAGAACTACACGGGAGGAGCTGGTCAATGACCTGAAGAGAGCTGGCATCACTGTTTCCAAGGTTACTGTGGGTAACTGTCATAGTTTAAAGTCCTGCATGGCACGGAAGGTTCCCCTGCTTAAATCAGCACATGTCCAGGCCCGTCTTAAGTTTGCCCATGACCATTTGGATGATCCAGAGGAGCCATGGGAGAAAGCTCTGTGGTCAGATGGTCTTAATTTCACTCGCCGTCTTTGGAGGACAAAGAATGATGAGTACCATCCCAAAAACACCATCCTTACTGTGAAGCATGAGGGTGGAAGCATCATGCTTTGGGGGTGTTTTTCTGCACATGGGACAGGACGACTGCACTGTATTAAGGAGAGGATGACCGGGGCCATGTATTGCGAGATTTTGGGGAACAACCTCCTTCCCTCAGTTAGAGCATTGAAGATGGGTCGTGGCTGGGTCTTCCAACATGACAGTGACCCAAAGCACACACAGCCAGGATAACCAAGGAGTGGCTCCGTAAGAAGCATATCAAGGTTCTGGAGTGGCCTGTAGCAACACGTTTAATGGGGAAACTTAATTCATGATTGTTAGTTTACTCTGCACAATTAGCTTGAGGAACCTTATTTGAGTTTCTCAAAGCTTATTCACAGCATAGAGCATCTTCGCTTAAATCAGCATTTAACACTAAGCAGCCTGATCATCATAATACTTAGGAGCTCATCCACAAAGGTTACACAGCTACTTTCATTCTAGGGCCAAATCATAGAGTGTGTAAAATCGGATCTGGGCATTTTTCACCCCAACCAAGGTCACATACCTTCTATGTCGATATTATAGACAGTTGCAGGGGGTGTGATGAAGCAGGAACTCCACTGGCAGGGTGTCTCCAGCGCAAGGTTTGAGAACCACTATTTTATAGCACCGTTTGGTTTTGCGATCGCACCCTCCAGCGAACAGTGTTTAGTCATTTTTGGTCAGATGATCCTCTGAATTGAAATGGGGTCATAGAAATATCAACATTGCTGACGATGGTGCGAACATAGATGTGCACTGAATCTAAAGTCGGAGTAGCCAGTGTTGTTGTTCAGTGTAAAACTAGCTTGCTGTATGGATGTAGTAATTTTAAAAGGGGCATGCTGGCCCAAATTTTGCGTACACTGTGCATATTCGTCATCGGCCACCCACAACAACAAAGAAATGTGTTGACTGTTTCCAAGCCTTAATGTTAGCTATAAAGCTTCCTTCTGAATTAAGCCAGCTAGTGCAGGAAAATGCTAATTTGTGCACTTCTGTATCAGCCCCAAAGTTCTTCCAAAAAGGTTGGCATTCATTCTTCAGTCTGAAAAGGGTTTTGTAGTGTTTAAGCTAAGGGATCTCACTCCCGGCACCGTTTACAACAGCGGAGCAACTATTATGCTTTTCACTTTGGCTGGAATGTCATGTTAAAGGCAACCTTGACTCTATAGACATATAGGCCCCAATATGGTATACATGTAAGACTGTCTTATTTACCATTGGACTGACTTCAGGGCGACAATGGTGGTCTACTAGTGAGGTCATTTTGCTTGTCTGCCTTGTTTTTCTATGATAAACAAAACATTCCCAATTTGGTAAGTCTTATTTGATGCTAGCCGATGCTACATACACTTACACAGAATGATGTCTCTATGTAGGCATGGTGTACATGGTATAATTTTACTATTTACACTGTAACATCATGATATTTACACTAATTCATGCCAGCCTTTTGCCCAGGCAGGAAATCAGAGCTCAGTCTTAAACACAAAGATGGGTGGTGTTATCCACTGTACTACACATCTCATTAAAAGAATAGTTGCACATATAGGTACACCCAGAAGGAATAACCAACAGGAATGAAACTTGGTGGGTAGGTTTGACATCATGAGACATGTAAATGATGTTATCGCTGTACCTGACTGACCCAACAGTCACGATTGTGGACATTCAGTGAGCAGTGATGTCCTCCATGAGTCATACTGTTAGTGCCAGCACCATTGGCAGACGACTGCACGACACAGGACTACATGCACACAGACCACCACTACATACAACACCACCTCAACTTTACCAAAGACTGCAATGGTGTCATGCCAGACGGTCATGGAGTTACTCAGAATGACAGCAGGTCATCTTCAGTGACCAGTCTTACTTTTGTCTTGAGTCCATGTGTGGAGGCAGATGAACAGTTTGTTGTCATGCGCCACACGTTCTGGAGTCACTTCAGCTTGAACCCTAATGCAAAATTTGCAGGAACCATGTGAGGATATCCAAACTGCATGGGAGGGACTGTCACAGGTCACCATTAGGAACCGCTACAACTCCATGCCAAAAACGTCTGGCATGCTGTGTTAGCAAGAACGGCCGCACAACGCCATACAGAGAGACACTACTTCTGTATGTGTAGCTCAATAAATATTGGCCATATCAGTCTAAATGTATTATCATATATTATCAATCTTACTTTTCAATAGCACTGCAATCCCACACGTTCCTTCTGGGGGAACTATTCTTTTGATGATGAGAGTGTATCATCCAGCAGCATTATTTACAGTTCCAACTAAATTTGTTTACCTCCTATTTTAAAAGAACTTTATTAGCTAAATTTACAAACTTTTAAATAAACCATTCAAACAAGAACAAAAGAAACTTTACAACCTCTCTATTTTAGTCACAAGCATCTTTGGTACTCAGTAGAATGTCCGTTTGCTGTGACTTGCAGCTATCGTGAAACATTGCCAGGCACCCACTTCTTTCCTAAGATACCTTAGCCAGTTCATCATGGGCAGTGGCCTCCAATTCATGAATATTCCTGGGTTTGAGTGCTGCAACCGTCTTCTTCAAATCCCACCTAAGATTTCCTATGGGGTTCAGGTCAGGCCACTGTGATGGCCTCTCCAGAATCTTCCAGGGCTTGTTCTGAAAGCATGCCTTGGTGGATGCTGAGGTATGTTTGAAATCATTGTCCTGTTGGAAGGTCAATGATTCCCAAGCTTTAGCTTCCTTACGGAATGCACGATGTTTTCTCCTAGGATTTCCTGATGCTGAACTCCATCTTGCCCTCCACAAGCTGCAGGTTTCCAGTTCCAGAGGAAGCAAAGCAGCCCCAGAGCGTCCCCGAGCCAACACTTGGCTTCACTGCAGGTGGGGTGTTCTTTACAGCACATGCTCCATTCCTCCTTTTCCAGACACACTGCTGATCCATAGGCCCGAAAAGTTCCAGGTTTGTTTCATCGCTCCACAGAACAGAATCCCAAAACCCCTGTGGCTTATTCACATGGTTTTGAGTATACCGGAGCTGGTTTTCACGTGCTTGTGGTCACGGGAGGATGTACTTCAGTCATGGAGTCCCTCAGCGTTTAGGATGCGAGACCTCAGTGTCTGCTGCCACCACATTTTGCTGCAGGTCTTTTGGAAGTGTTTTTGACCACCTGCCTCTTCAGGAATCAGGTGGCACTCAGCAATAACTTCCTCTTTCCTGCCACGTGCATGTAGTGTAGCCAGGATTCCTTCAACTTTGAACTTGTAAACTCTGCTTCTAACTGTATCTCTAGAAAGATTTAGTGCCTTTGCTATCTTTTGGTATCCTTTCCTTGTTTGTGGGAGGAAATGATCCCTCCCTTTAGCATTTTGGACAACTCTCTTTTCTTAACAATCAAATGTTGCAGTAAACAAACCTCTAGCCAGTCCACGTGTGCTCTTATGAGGGATATAAATAATTCTGAGACTGTAGTGGTTATTAAAACCTGGATTTTGTGTTGAATTTGTAGAAACCATTTATTATTTTTTATTGTTTGATATTTATTACAAACAGCCAAAGGTTTGTGAATGTGTTACTGGTTTTCAAAGGGGCCTGAACCACTCAATGCTTTTTTGGTTAATTCTAAAAAAACATATTCCGTAATTCAGTTCTAACAAAGGTGCTTCCATTTTAAAAAAAGCACAACTAGGTATTTTGGTCTGCTGTAGTCACATGAGTTACCAGGCTAGGTCAGGGCAAACAGCCTGACTGTGTGGTTAATACTATTTCCACTTCGGGTAAATAGACACTGGCATCATTTTTTAACAGTAATGGCCATGGACACTGTTTTAAAGCATACACGTCTTAACTGTCAGGGTTCCCTGAGTGCATGGTCAATACAAAAAAAAAGATCTGTACATGCCTTAAATGGCATTTTGGCCATTGGTGACTGTGGGGCATTGTGCAAGATGTTGAATAGCTACTATCAATATTCTCAAAATAACCCTTCCACTGAACTGTCTCCCAGCACATGCGCTTTCACCGCTTGTAATGCGGGGTTTGAATGGGAATGGCAATGTCTCCGTCATTCAGCTTCTCACGGCTAAATTTAGGCCAAATGGTGGCAGACAGATCAAGGTCACTAAGCTATTGATTCAAAAGCAGACTGACATTTAATAATTAGTCAGCATATTCAATACACACACCCCGCCTCTGACACACACAGAGATTCTTTGGCAGATGAGAAACTATAAAGCCTACAGAATGACTTAGCCCAAATAGGAAGGAGAAATCGATTTCATATTTCAGTTTTTTGAGGCCCAGCTACTAAATGGGAAGAGGTGATGGCCAATGGTGAACGTCAGGATTATTTTTATGTTACTAATATCAAGACTTATTATCCAGGCACTACCATGTGACTCAGTTATTACTATGGACCTTCAATATAAGTAGCTACATATTATATGCAGTGACACTGACGTGCTGGTGTGAGTGGATCAGACACAGTAGTGCAGTTGGAGTGCTTAAACACCTCAGAGAACAGTCCACCAACCAGAACTAACCAGCCAACAGTGCAATGTGAGCAGCATCCTGTGAGGTGAGCAGCATCCTGTGAGGTGAGCAGCATCCTGCGGGCAGCGTCCTGTGGGCAGTGTCTTGTGGGCAGTGTCCTTTGGGCAGCGTCCTGCGGGCAGTGTCCTGTAGGCAGCATCCTGTGGGCAGTGTCCTGTGGGCAGCGTCCTGTGGGCAGCGTCCTGTGGGCAGCGTCCTGCAGGCAGTGTCCTGTGGGCAGCGACCTATGACCACTGATAAAGGACTAGAGGATGACTAACACTGTACTGTGCAGCAGCAGATGAGCTATCTTCTATGACTGTACATCTACAAGGTGGTCCAGCAAGGTAGGAGTATGCAATAGAGTGGACAGTGAGTGGGCACAGTGTTTATACACTCCAGCAGCACTGCTGTGTCTGATCCACTCACACCAGCACCACACACACTAACACACCACCACCACCTCAGTGTCACTGCAGTGCTGAGAATGATCCAGCACCCACATAATAACTGCTCTCTGGTGGTCCTGCGGGGGTCCTGACTATTAAAGTAATAGGTAACAGTTATTCAGAGAAACAGATTGACTACAGTTTAAGCCATATCAGAGGAATCAAGGGGTGAAGCTTTAATCACATTTCAGTAACATGGATTATTGTGTAAAACGTGACAATTTTTTAGATGTAGCTTTTAAAAAACCTGACAAACACAAAAGCAAGTCGTAAGTAGAGATGACTTGTTGCTGAAAGGAATCAGAGGACAAAGTCCAGACTTGTTTGAGCTGACAGAACAGCTAATAATCACTATTTACAACAGAGGTGATCAGGAAAGCATCACTGGATGTGCCATACGCTAAACAAGGCAGATGGGCTACAGCAGCAGAAGACAACGATGGGTTCCACAATGCTGATGTGGGCACATTCCCATCAGATATACACCCACTGTCAAAACAGTTGCACAAATTGCTGCACCATAAAGGGATCAACCAACAGGAATGAAACTTGTTGGCAAGGACGGGCCTTATCGCTGTACCTGACTGACCCAACAGCCACACAAACCACGGAGAGAGACAAATTGTCCGACATGCGGAAGTGACCCAACAGCTACAGCTGTGGACATTTGAGCAGTGATGCCCACCATGAGTCATCATGTTAATGCCAGCACAATTGGCAGACGGCTCCACAACACATGACTGCATGCACACAGATCATTACAATGGCTGCAGTAAAAAAGTGTCGTCTCACACGGTCATGGAGCGACTCAGAATGGCAGCGGGTCATCTTCAATAATGAGTCCCGCTTCAGTCCCAATGAATCCGTGTGTGGAGGCACTGTGGTCAGCACATGGTGAAGATGAATGGTTTGTTGTAACACACGGTCTGGTGTCACTCCATCTTCAAGCTGCATGGAATGGATAATCACAGGACACCATTTGGAACCGAGATGTCTGGCATAGTGCGTTAGCAAACTTGGCGGCCGACACCACACTGAGAGACACTACTCCTGTATGTGTAGCTCAATAAATATTACCTATATTAGTCTACATCTATGACAATATATTGTTCCTGGTAACCTTTATCTTCCTTCCCAATAGCACTGCAATCCTACATTTCCTTGTAGGTGCAACTATTTTTGATGATGAGTGTAGAAGAATTGTTTGGCGTAACTGACATTCAAGTAAACAGCATCAATCCCCAACCTGCCTTGTGTCAACAGTTCAAGCTGGTGGCCAATCAATTATTTGAGTCCCAGTATTGTTGCTGAGCATGAGCATCTTTTGATGACCACAATTCTTCTTTCATTTTCGTATGGCTACTTCCAGCATGATGAGGCTTTGCCTTCAGGAAGTATGCTGGTTCCATTAACAGGACAATGAGTTCAGTGTTCTCCTACAGTCTCTAGCCCACCAATGGAGCACTTTCTCGGATGTGGTAGAACAGGGGATTAGCAGCATGAATGCAACATGAACCAGAGTCTCTAAGGAATTAGCACTTTGTTGAATCCATGCCCCAAAATATTCCGGCCATTGTGAGGGAAAGGTGGGATCCTACACAGTATTAGAATTCTGTTTTTTATCTAATTGCTGCTGAGCCCACTGGGTGTACAGAAGTATGTATATATACACACTGAGAATGAACTTGACAAACTGTGTTATGCTGCCACCATGTGGCTGTGCACTGATTTGCATGCCTCTGTACAATGGTCTGCTGAGGTCTTGCATCTCATCTCAATGTCTACAACACAAACATGGCCATTTACTTTCCAAAATATGTACAAAAGATGATAACATAGTCCAAAATCTCGAAAAACTATTTTTTTTCAGGGACTATTTTGCCTTACAACACTCTTCATGTAGCCCTCCATCATGAATTGATAAAAACAAGTGTTGTTTTATTGTTTTTATTATTTTTTAAGCTAATACTTTATGACAAACCTATCATAAAACAATACCAAACAGCGTATTGATAATTGTGTTTTGGTTTCATGTAAAAGCTTTCAATGACGGAACTACTAAACTCTATTAAACTCTTCTGTTTAACTCTTCAGACGTCTGGTTCCTATCACCACCACTTGTAACCAATTCTGACTTGGAAGGTTTCTCTCAAATGAAGCTCTCTGAATGATATTGTTTGCATCTTAGACATTTGATTTTGTAGAACATTTCAGTTGGAGTTCCCCTTTAAAGGTTGTTTGCTTGAGGATTTCAGTTAGGCTCGATTCCGAATGGCTCCCTACTCCCTATCTAGTGCACTACGCGCGTCATGAATGGTTGCCTTCACCACTCCAAACTGTGTACTCTATATTTAGTACTGACTTACATACGTCTCAAATGGCTCTTGGAAATATAAAATAGCTTTACGGTTTGGATACAGAGCCATTCTTTCATTCAGAGCTACGCAGCAACGCAGCTGTGTAGAGCAGTTAGCCAGCACTGCTAACCTGCCTTATCTACACACTTCCGGGACGTCGACCGTAGCGACGTGGTGACGTCGTTTTGAGTACGTAAAGCGGAAGTGGAACCGGAGTTGGTGCTAGAGGCTAATTTGGGTTTATCTAGTTTTTGAGAGCATGGACGGCGTATTATTGTGTAAACAAACACGCCTAGTCTGTTCAGGACACGTTGACCGCGATAATAAGAACCTGAAAGAAAAATTTACTGCTTCCTCCACGGTGGACTGCAGCGTTGTGGACATTTGTAGCTAGCTGGCTAGCTAACGACGTCTGGCTGGCTTGTCAACTTCGCAAGGTGAATTCAACTTAAGAGTTAGCCATGTGTCTCACTACCCTAGCTAGCTAACTAGACTTAAGGCTGTTGTTTTACTAGTATAGAGATGTTATCGTGTGTCTTTCCTCAAGTCCCTATTGTTGTTAAAGTGTAAGCTACATATTTATGTCATTGGTGGTTTGTTGTTTGTTTCAAATAATCTCTCACTTATTAGCTTGTAATTCTTACTATGGTATGTTCTGCTTCTGTTACAGCCTTTCCTCACAACACGAATCTCGATGGACTGGGACTGAAGAAGCAAGTCAGCAGGTGCGGGGATCAGGAGTTGTCCAGAGGCACCTAATCTCTAGCCACCATGTTTGTGACTGCTTACCTTGCGTTTGTGGCCCTGGCAGTCCTGTGTGTGGCTCTGGAGCTCACAGCACGCCGCATCACTTCAACACAAGCCACTCAAGTGACAGTTGCCAACCCAGCTTTCCGCCGTTTCCAGAAGCTCTTTCTGAAAACCTACCTCCTGGCTCTATGGGCCGATTGGCTGCAGGGGCCCTACCTTTACAAGCTCTACCGCCACTACAGCTTCCTGGAGTCACAAATCGCCATACTGTATGTGTGTGGGCTGGGCTCTTGCGTGCTGTTTGCTCCTGTGGCTGGCTGGCTGGCCCAGGTTCTTGGCCGGAGACAGACCTGTCTGCTCTTTTGTTTAGCCTATTCTGTGTGCTGTCTTACCAAGCTGTCACGGGACTATTTTGTGCTCATTCTGGGCCGTGTGCTTGGCGGTCTCTCCACTTCCCTGCTCACCACTGCCTTTGAGGCCTGGTATGTGCATTGCCACGTTGATGTGCATGACTTTCCCAAAGAGTGGATCCCTGTGACGTTCAGCAAAGCAGCAGACTGGAATCATGGACTGGCGGTGGGTGCCGGACTTGTGGCCAACATGTTCACAGAGTGGTTGGAGCTGGGACCTGTAGCCCCGTTCCTGCTCGCCATCCCCAGCCTGGCAGCCTGTGGTTGGATGGTGTTTTCCGAATGGGGTGCAGAAGAAAAGCTTGAAAGGGGAGAAGGGGACAGAAATGGCCCCCTGCTTGGTGCTGCAAACACACCTCAGTTACACATATCGGCACAAGCTCGTTTTCGACGCAACTGCTTGGAAGGTCTGCGGTGTCTGCTGTCGGATCGCCGCGTCATGCTCCTGGGTGGGGTACAAGCACTTTTTGAGAGTGTCCTCTATATCTTTGTTTTTCTCTGGACCCCAGTACTGGACCCTCATGGACCTCCGTTAGGCATTGTGTTCTCCTGCCTCATGGCAGCCAGCATGGCAGGCTCCACACTGTTCCGCCTAGCTACGTCAGCCCGTTACCGGTTGCAACCCGGCCACCTGCTGTGCCTGGCTGTCCTACTGGCCTTCTTCTCCTTCTTCATGCTGACCTTCTCTACTGCACCAGGCCAGCCCAGGCCTAAGGAGTCCCTCTTGGCTTTCCTGCTCCTGGAGTTGGCCTGTGGGCTCTACTTCCCTGCTGTGAGCTTCCTCCAGGGCCGAGTGATACCCATGGAGCGTAGGGCCGGCGTGCTGGCCTGGTTTCGCCTGCCGCTCCACCTGTTGGCCTGCCTAGGGCTGCTGGCCCTTCATGGGGAAGTTTCAGGTACTGGAGGAGGAGAGGCAGGCAGTGGAACAAGGCACATGTTTGCAGGTTGTGCTGCGATGATGCTGGCTGCCCTCCTGGCTGTGGTGAGCCTCTTCACCCTGGGTAGGAATGACACAGACTTGCGGCTGGAGGGGACCAAAGGAGAGGGCGAGATTTAAGGACAATGGACGACACGTAATTATTGTTATTATATAAAACAAGCCTATTTGTGTGAAACAACTACTTGAAGTCCAAACAATATTTATAAAGTGCTGGACTAGACAGCACTTGCCAAAGCTGTTCATTTGTTTGGATGCTTCAGGGAAGCTCCTTGCTGTGGCATTGCCTTTCCTACATATTCCAAGTGCAGTTTTGTAAGACTAAATCAAAAACAATGTGGGGAATCCAACAATAAAATATGAGCGCTGCACTGTTTATTTACAGTACAAGTTATTTTTCTATAACTCTTTTAAATCACTCAGATGTTTTCTGTTAGTACAGCGCTAGTTAGTAGGGCATGGCTACGTCCCCTACATGCAGTGTCAAGTTGTGTTTTCTAATCGAACATTAAAGTGCATTCCAGCATTAGGGTAAAACTCATGCGTGCATCTTCGCTAAACAATATTATTTCCTTTGTTAGGTCCTCTAAGAACTCTGAAGTATTGAAGTAGACCTAGCACAAGATAAGGTTTGTTCAACATCCTTTGATGGTCATTCATAATTATATTGATACATGAATGGCAAGTATCACTATTGTATTATACAAATGTACAGTAAGGTTTTTATGACGTTGTTAGTCAGTCTAGCTGCTTAGTAATCCATTTTCTTGCTGCAGTAAAATGATTACAGCAAGACGAAAAGACTGAAAATGAATCATCAGATATAACATGAAGTTTTCCTTTGGGTACAAAAAATATATCACACTATATGCTATTGCAGTACTCAGCATGTCGCATTATACACAGTAATATTGCATTATGATAAAATAATTATCATGGGCCATCAGTGATTCCCACACACACAGTATACAGTGTAGTAGGTTTTGTTACATAGACCAAAAATAGAATGGGGACCATCTGGGCTTAAATGTTCACTTTCAAATTGTTTGGGTGGTATTCGTAACAGCAATGGCTTAACTCTGGAAGCAGAACCCTGTTAATTCTTCAGCGTAGCTCTTTTAAAAGCATTTTCTTTCTTTCTTTTTTTTTGGGGGTGACTGTATTATGATTTTTTACACACACACATATATATATTTGTTTGTCATTTGAATTGTCCTTTTAAAAAATGTTGTGGGTAGAAACACGAGGCTACAAATCTAGGTTTTTGTTAAGCGTTTTCATTTATTGTAATTGATGGCAACTGAACCAATTAAGGCTTATGAACAAACATCGTAAAAAGCACCGTAAATAAATGCATATCATATAAATATAAAAATAAAAAATAAAAATAAAACATCTGTTGTGAACTATAATGGCCACAGTAATGTTCAGTAATTGTTTACGCCTGTAGATTCTGTTCCGAGGGACACCTTTACTGTTGGTGGAGACATTGCATGACAGTGATTAACGCTATTCAAGACGTTCCTAACAAAGTGCCTCATTTTGTCATTACAGATGTGAGGTGGGGGAACCTTTCCACAGGTATTTATGGCTTATAATGTGGTATTTGTCGCATTCCTCATACAGTGTAGTGTACAGTGGTAGTGGTACGTTCCTCTGGACAACTGACAAAAACGCTTCATGAATACTCGGAATTACTACTGAATTCTATCTATTAGCTTATTTAGATTCCCAGGAGCAGATCAAATAGCAACATATTTTTTAAAATCTGTATCTTTGGTCAAAACCCATGTATTTCAAATTGTCCATAATTTAAAGTACTTGAGGTTCTATTTAAACTTCTTTGAATCCGTGTATAGGCCTGTTGATTCAATGCTTTAAGCCCTATAAATAAACATTAGTCATTTATAGTGTGTGTTTTCCCATAGATAATATTACAGGCCTAAAACAAGCCAGTCAACTTCATGTATTGGGGTGAACACAAAAAGCCTTTGACTGTTCATCCATATTTCATCAGCATTTTCATCAGTCGTGTAAATAAAAACAAAAAAAAACAAATTTAACAAATTTAAACAAGTAAACAAAATGACAACACCCGAAGCCGTAGACTTCTTGGAACTACGTTTAGCCGAGGAAACAATTCTTGATTGTGGGATCATATGTGTGCAGAAAAATATTCCTTTAAAAAACATCAAATATCTCTGTAGAGCAATGGTCCATGTGGTCCAGTCATGGAGTACCACAGCACTGCACATTGTAATGTTGTCCCCGCCCTAACACAGCTGATTCAGTCCATGACGAGCCTGTGGAATCATATGTGTTGACAAAATCAGTAGAACTGTGGTCTTGCAGAACGAGTGTTGGACATTCCTTGTGTCCAAATCCCACTGAACTGCATGTCAATCAGACAATTCTTGATGGCCACAGTTTATGACCCCAGGCCTAGTACATGGTAGTAACCTTAATGACATCTATAAGTAAAAGTCAGCCATCAGTCTCCATTCATCCAGATGCCAATCCTGACCAGTTACATTCTACTAAAGAAAAGTGCCTATGACCTACACTGAGTGAGTGTGAACAAACATGAACTCCGTATTAAGTTTGGCAGTATCTGGCTGCAGCAGAAATAACGTAGTGACTCTCAAATTGTCAGGGCTTGAATGGGAAAAGACCCTAAATCAACAGTAGAAGACAGTGCAAGGGGTGAATGCCTAAAATATAAGATACAGGTACTAGAGTGCTTGGGGTGGGAGGGTGTCATGCTATTGTAAGTAGGCATATGATTCTAAAACAGCCCACACGGGAGGGATCTGTAGTGCTTTTAAATTGGGTAGTGACATTTCAATTAGCTGACTATAATCAGGCTGTAGGCAAGCTACAAATGAAAGAAATCCATGACCTACTTGGTGAACCCTGGGGAACCAAAATTAGAAAAAATAAAAGGAATGAAGGCATTGATTGCCAGACAATGTGCTGTTAAGAAGGATTCCTTGTCATGGAATGTTCTTATTTTTCTTTGTTCACCCAGATAATAGTGTTTTCTCCGCACAGCGTATTTTTCCTGCTGCCGTAAAACATCTGGTACAGAAAAGTTGCAACATCACACAAATACACAGGTACAGTACACAACAGGAGGGCATTCACTACATGTATTTCTTTTTTAAAAACCAATAGGCAAAATAGCCCATCCCCCCTAGGGACCCCATTAAGAAGGAGGCCCCGAAGAAGGATGGCGGCTTCTTTTTTACCATCCGGAATGCATTGGGTAGAACTGCTGATAGTAAGGTAGTGTGGATGTCTCCCAACACCTTACGGAAGGCGTAGCGCTTCTGCACCCGCTCGAAAAACGACTGGAGGTTGGGTCGACTCCCGTCCTCCCAGTATTTCTTTGAGAGTCCCAAGAACTTGAGCCTGTGCAATGTGGCCCCGAGACATATATCAGCTAGCGTAAAGTCAGGTCCACAAAGCCACAATTCGCACTTCTGACCTGTTGGAGGGCAGAGAGAGAGCAGTGTCATGCTGTAGGAGTTTATGAAAGCTCCAAAACATAAAGACTATTTCTTTGTTAGTGTAGCACATAAGTTCCTATTTATTATTCTTAAACTGGAAAGCACATTTCGTTGCAGGTAAAAGTGTAAAATCTTGAGAAATAATGTGATAATTCTGTATAATGTCACAGATTTTAAATAGTTAGTAGGAAACTAGGATTTGGATATGTCCATCAAAGGAATAGCTGTACCAAGAAGGAAGTCGGATTGTAATGCTATTGGAAAGAAAGATAAAGGTTACCAGAAACAATAAATGATACATATATACTGATATGGGCAATATTTATTGAGCTACACATACAGAAGTAGTCGCTCAGTCTGTGTGCTGGTAGTCCTGCATCATGCAACTAACTGCCAATGGTGCTGGCACTAACAGGATGACTCATGGAGGGCATCACTGCTCGCTGAATGTCCACAGCCATAGCTGTTGGGTTTCTCTCTCTGTGTGTGTAAGTCTTACAGATCCTTCATGCTGCTGGAGCGTGCCTTCTTCTATCCACTGCCACCATAAGCATGCTATGGTATGGCACACAGTACATTGAGAAGACCCTCCCGCCTTTCGGGGCCCTACAATGCAACCCTACTTCAACAGCTCAAATTTGAACTTTTGAACTTACTTTGCCTACAAAGGATGCTGCCAATACAGCAACACGTCAGAATGGAAAGCACACGCAACAGGACAACCTTACAGCTATAAGGCCCACCCTTAGTTATGTCACATGTGCGGTTGAGTGTGAAACCTAAATCACGTGCATGTTTCATGATGTCAAACCTACCAAACAGGTTTTATTCCTGTTGGTTGATTCCTTCTCGATGCACCTTTCTATTTCATTTTTTTTATTTAAATAATTTGGTTGCAGGTAAATGTACAAAATCAAATAAATTTCAAATAAATAGTAGGAGGCCAGGATTTAGATGTATCTACCCGAGCTATATGTGTTTCTAAAAAAGCAGAGAAAGCTATATAACATGGCCAATTAAGGTATAATAAAAATAAGATCCAGAAATCCTCATATTAACAAACTTAAGCCTCATATTAATGATTAAGTGGACAGATTTAGAATTTAATTGCACTGCTGTTCCTGCAATACTCAGTATTCAATATAACATCTCTCGGGTTAAGCCAAAAAGGCAAATAACCCTTTTTTGCAGTTTACTCCAAGACTAGGTGTAATTATTGATTTCATGAGTTTACTCGCTAACTGCTGCAATAATACAGCCTTTTAAGCAGATTAAACATCATATCTTCTCAGATAGTAAATTCAAGGCTACTGCTGGAACATTTCAACATATTCTGCTGAGCTTTACTACCCAAATGAATGGACCAGACTAGCATGGCAGGTAACGAAGCAGCAGATGATGATGAAAGCTACCTTGATATTCCAGTTTCCTCTTCTCAAGTTCTGCTTCTACTTGGTCTAGCACCATCGCCAGCTCACCAAGGATCTTCTTCAGGTAGTTCACATTGTCATGGTCCAAGATCTTTGCCTTTGACAGAACAAGACAAATCTGTAAATCGCCCATATCACAGTCACCCACAGAAACGTGGCTCAGTCAGACTAACAGCAGTAGCCAAACTGAAATGTGGTTGAAAGTGTATGTGTTCCACTAAGCACTTTTTTTTTGCTGTTCATATTTCATCTACTTTGTAAACAGGCATTTACAGCAGATTGATGTGTAATGGTGCACCGCAGAGAAATGTATCGGCTCAGATTTCTTTACAGTGGTGGTGATAGAAACCAGGGTGTGATCTGTGAGAAGACAATCAGGGGGACCGAATGTAATGAAATGCTTAATAACAGCATGGACTGACACGACTGCGCAAAACAAGCTGCAGAATAGATGAATAGATGAACAGTTAATCGGTTGCCACCGAACGAGCAGATTTTGCGTATTGCGACCCACACAGCGATCACATTTTAGTCCGGCTAACTGGAGCTGTATTTGACTTCCAGATGTAAATGCATGTAGTTAAAACCTCACTGGTGTACAATCCAGACACTCGTAACTTGAAGTGAGCAGGTTTATACGGAGCTAACACCTTGGACTCCGGTTATCTACACTGCTCTAGAATAACGCATTTTCAATTTTTCAACTTCTCTGAATCACTTTAATTAGAAAGACACAACTGAAAAAATGATGGAATTGCCCATTTAATGAGCACCTACAGCCGAGTTTCCCTTCCTAGGTTAATGTTAAGTACATTTCTAAAATATTGGCAAAAAATGCAAATTATGTTTTGTCTCCATCCGTTACACAAAGTTCAGATGATGCAGTCTGCGTTTAACGAGCACGCTAAAGAGATTTTACTTGGTTTTTAAGTAGAAAGAAAGAAAGTGTGTTTAGCCATGCATGTTATAAAAAACAGAATCAGAGAATCGTCAGTACTTTTAACAGCGCATTCATCAGGAATTTCATGCCATTTCCAGAATCATGGTTTAAAACCGTGAGCTCACCATGAGCTTTTTCTGCTTGGAGAGGTATGGCTCTGTCAGTTGTGGCTCCTCATGGTCTAGCTTCATCAGTTCAGATGCTGCGTTGGCCAAGTGTCCTTGAAAAGACAAACATGAGATCACATCATTAGCTTCATTACCTTCATCATTCATCAGCACTGCTTACCAAGCTCTCAGGAAAAGCAGTGACTGTTTACCCAGCTTTAGTGTCTTCATCTGAAATCCTCATGTCTAAAAACAACAAGGGAATGACTATAGGTCAGGGACTATTTGGCCAGAGATCACTAGCAAATAAAACCCACCCGAAGCTTGGAGAGGCCAAACATTCCCAGGCCAGCTTTTGATGGGGAGTGTACTTGTGACCATGCTTCGGAGAAAAGACGTAAAGGTTAATGTCGGTGTTCCTCTCTGGGTTAGGACTTGTGGGCACAGCAGAAGAAGTGGCAGTAGGCGATATTTTTCCTCCAAGTTCTAAACAAACTTGACAACTAATTACAGCCTTTAATAAGATTTCTAACAAGGAAAATCAAATCAGCCTCTCTGATAAACATCATCCGGCTGAGTCCGTTCAACAACATCTGCCATAAAGCAGATTTATTGGGAGTTATGCAGGGCTTCCCCGACCTAATTAATTCCACTGCAAGACTTCTGGCTGGATCGCGTCTGTGACCTTGATTTACTGCTCTGCTCGATTGCAGAATTCTTCAGCAATGCGGCTCCGAATGAATATGGCAGATCCAATATCAGAGGCTTCTACATAAAGCAGCTGGCACTGTAGCATTTGTTTGTAGCTGAGGCTTCAAGTGCAAGGCCAACACTTAAGGCAGCTCCTCTCAGCTGAAAGCCTTGGTCAGAAGGAGAGGACAGGAGGACGCCTTCATTCGCCAAGAGTTAAACAACAGGAAGACACGCTGTACCGACACTGCGTTAGTGTGTGTTGCCCTGATATGTGTGGATCAGACACAGAAGTGCTACAGGAGCTTTTACTGTCCGCTCTATTAGACCCTCCTACCTTGCTGGTCCACCTTGTCCCCTTGTAGATGTAGCTCATCTGCTACTGCACAGTCTGTACTGGTCATCTTTCAGTCCTTCATCAGTGGTTAAAGGGACGCTGCCCTCAGGACACTGTTGGCTGGGTAGTTTTGGGTGGTGGACAGGGAGGTGTTTAAACACTCCAGCAGCACTGCTGTGTCTGGTCCACTCATCCCAGCACAATACACCCCAACACGCTACCACTCACATAATACCTGCTCTAGGTTTGTCCTGTGGGGGTCCTGACTACTGAAGAACAGTGTAAAAGGGGGCTAACAAGGAATGCACAGAATCAGGCGATCTACATTCTGGAACTGTAGAACTGCAATGGACAATCAGTGGAGAAATGAGGTTTGATTAATGTGCACAATGTATCATGACTGTCCTGGCAAAAGTTATATCTACCCTCTAATGGTTTGGCTACAGTCTCTGTTTCAGTTTTGATATGGTTTCAATTTCAATCGCAGGTCATAGGTCGTTTCTTTCCTGAAGGCACTAAATTGTGGCAGCACTTACTACGTATTTCAGCAGTGGCGTACTTTGGGATCATGGAGTCAATGGTGAGTTCAGGGTGGAGGATGCAGCCATGCGTATAGGCATCCATGGGCAGGCCATCCAGCAGTTCTCGGTACTGCTGTACTCGGGCACGCATGGGAGAGCCTTCATCTGGAATAAGCTGAGCTACTGTATCTGTAAAAACACACACGTACACACACACAGTTTGTGGGGTTATATCACAGCTCGCATCAAACAAGGAATTTTGCATCAACTTGTTTTTGTGGCTGAACCTTTAAAAAAGATGAAGATAAAACGGATGGTTCAAATTCAAAATGAAAAAACAAAGCCAAAGTTGGAGTTCAAATACGCAGAGAAAATAGGACTATTAACAACATAGTGTGCATCACCAAAACCTAGAACAGTGGACTGACCACCTCAGAGTCCAGACCTCAACACCACTAAAAGTGATTCAGAGGACTTCAGAGGATTCAGAAAACCAGCTGAACTTTAATGCAACATCGTGTTTCATTGGGAATGCTATCAGTGGGTGTAACCATTACAGTGAAAGGTCTCTACAGCTGTATTTAGCTTGGGCAGAAGCCTCTGACGAGCACAGCAAATGCACCATGTCAGGTCATCTGAATGCTATTTTTTTCCAACTTTAAAAATGCTTCAGTTTGAACAGTGACCTAGAAAATGGGCAGAATTTCAACTAGTTCAAATTCTTTTTGTTGTTTAGCTCCAGGTTTATATGAACAAATATCAGATTTTGTCAGACTTTTGGACTAAACTCTGTGTTGTTTGTTGACACAGAAAATGAATTTTGTATTTGTATTTGAATTTTGAATTTTGTATTTGAAACTCACTAAATGAAGAGTGGTCTCTGACTTGTACACACTGCTGACCGCTGTGTTAAAGCAAGTTGGTAAAACTATAGCATCAAATATCTTTGGCAAGCAAAGCCCACTGTTAGCACACTACATTATTATTAATAATACCTATATTAATACACAGAGTTGTGCAAGCAGCCAAGGAAAGTATAGCTGGTGTCAATAGCTTTATTAGATTAGATTCAACTTTGTCATTGTGCAGAGTACAGGTACAGAGCCAACGAAATGCAGTTAGCATCTAACCAGTAGTGCAAGTACAGTATTATTTACATAAAGAGCCGTAATAATAAATATATACATATATAAGCATATCTTTATACATATATATGAATGTATAAGAGCAGCATTACAAATAATTGTTTGAACTGTAAGAGTAGTGCAAGTAGACAGTACAGGGGTTGGACAATGAAACTGAAACACCTGGTTTTAGACCACAATCATTTATTAGTATGGTGTAGGGCCTCCTTTTACGGCCAATACAGCGTCATTTGGGCAGCCGTGGTGTTATGTTTTTTGGATACAATCCGGGTTAGCACCCGAACATCCCTTCCAGACAGCTTCCTCTTGCGTCCACAGTTAATCCTGTTGGATGTGGTTCGTCCTTCTTGGTGGTATGCTGACATTACCCTGGATACCGTGGCTCTTGATACATCACAAAGACTTGCTGTCTTGGTCACAGATGCGCCAGCAAGACGTGCACCAACAGTCTGTCCTCTTTTGAACTCTGGTATGTCACCCATAATGTTGTGTGCATTGCAGTATTTTGAGCAGCACTGTGCTCTTACCTGCTAACTGAACCTTCACACTCTGCTCTTACTGGTGCAATGTGCAGTTAATGAAGATTGGCCACCAGGCTGGTCCAATTTAGCCATGAGACCTCCCACACTAAAATGACAGGTGTTTCAGTTGCATTGTCCCACCCCTGTATGTGCACAATGAAAATAATCTTGGCAATGTGTTTTTTGGATATCATTAGACCAAACACAACTTAGCATCAATAAAGTAACACATGATCTGTTTTGTTCCTAAAGGCTATGTGTTTTGGTTGGAAGAGTACCGTTAGAAGGTCTGGATGTAGACTTTTCAGTGAAGCCCAGTCACTGTATGATTATCTTACACCAGCAACAACTGTTGTAATTTAAATAGGGATTGATTAGCTGAGGAAGTATTGGATGGCAACTGCAAATACTGGGCTTCCTCAGGGTGTGGTTGGGAAATGGATATATAATGAATATTATTCCATTATTTTATTATTTACTTCATTATATAAATTTTAATCATTTTGCAATATGCTGAGTATTGTGATTGATTTCCCTTTTCAACTGCTAATTATGTCCCCAAAGAAAAACCTTTGTCAAGATCTGTTTTATCTAATCAGATTAAAACTATAATACATTATCTATATAAAATATATATATCTAATTAAAACTTTCAGTCTATTATCCTCACTTTAAACAGTTTCGGTACAGCAAAATGATGAAACGTATTTTATTATTCTAGTACCAGAAAGAAATATTCATATTTATATAGTACAGATTTATATCGATATAATATGGGGTCCATGTGTCACTAAGGTCGAATATCGACTATTTTCCCCACCCCTACATGTTAGTGGGCGTCTAGGCAACTCCTTTAGGATGCCTCAGATTGCTTTTGCCACTGTTTTGGGATGGTTTACTGTTTAACAAAACCACTCAATCATAGTCCAATCACTGAAGAGCACTGCCTCCCATTCATTATTGCTTTATGTGGCACTTTTACATGCAACATGTAACAATTATATGTCAACCAACATGGCTCAACTAACTGACATTAGCCCACTTACCTACTACCACCCAAAAACACAGAGAAGGCAATCCCTAGAATACAGTCAGCACACACAGCCAACTTCTGGCTTGAAACGATTACATTCACACTTAGCCAAAGGTTTGGTTTCAACACAAACTGGCTGAAAGAGATAACACCTTCACAGATATAGATAGAAGCTGGTGCTAGAAAAGAAGAAAGGATTAGGGCGTCCCAGCCTGTCTGCACCATATCAGTGTTTCAGGAGGAGCGGACAGCCAGGAGGCACCTGGCTGGGCTCCAGCCTGCTGACTAATCAGCCTCTACCCTGCAGGCTGACCTGCACATCTCCACCAGCCTCAGGGGAGGATCTGCCGCAACGCAGCCTTGGAACACAGCAAGAGAACAGGCCCTCATGTCACTGTGCTAGTCTTTAACTCCAGTCCTGGTAAGCAACAACACTGTACAGGTTAGTGTTCATCTTGCAGTGAAGGAAAGGTTCAGCGAAACTTCACCCCAAAAGTATTAGATCAGCCAAGACAGGTTTGCCTCAGCACAAGGACCGAATCATTAAAGGCTGCAATGAGCCCAACAAAAGCTGTCTTGCACTAGACTTGAGCTCCCATCATGGAAAGCAACCAACTTAAAGGAGCAATATACGATTCTAGAGAATGATTGTTGATAGTAGAACTTCGGTGCTTCTTCAGAAGCTCTGTGCTCAACATTCATTGACATACATTCCAAGGCAAACAACAATGGAGTAGCAAACTTTAGATCAATAAAACCTTTAGTGTATGGATACCATGATATAGTGTGAACAACAACACAGGCAGTAATATTAATGCACGTTAGCTAGGTTGTGGGATTGCATCCTGTCGCTACATTTGCTGCTATGATACCAACCTAGATATTATTACGTACATCAGCAAACAGAACCAAACAATACTGATGTACTGGTTCTGTGAAACAGCAGAAATCAGTTAATGGTGCCCATCTGTCAAACAGATACAGACCAATTCCTTGGTCCTTGGTCCTTTCCTGTTCCACCCAAAGTGGTGCAGCAGTTCCATGTCAGTGCCTCAGTCTACCTGTCCAGCTTCTTGTTTGAAACAGTTTTCCAGGACGTAACTGCAGCACCCTTTAAGGTGGAATGGAGAAATTCAAACAAGAACCGGGCAAATAGAAAACCAACTTCAGCCTCTAGCAAGACACTGAGATTTCTCCACCATTGAAACGTCTCAATGCCCAGCAGGCACTGGATGCCAATATGACATCAAAAAGACGTTGGACTCTAACATCAGACACACATAACATGTTAGCAGGAAAGGAAATTGGATATCCATCCAACACCAATGCTGGGTTTACATGCAGCTCCAAGACGCATGCAGTCATAGCAGTGATGCCTGGGGTGCCTTTACGTGCCTTCGGCCCTGGATAGGAGGAGTCAGGAGACTGAATCATGCCAAACCAGTTTGTAATGGACAACCCGCTCTACCACCTGAGCCATGGAGGTCTCCACCAAGTCACCCCTGTTGTGAAGTTGGTTGTAAATAAGCTGTAGGGGAACAGCCAAGAAAACATGCAGGACAGCAAACATGCAGAAAACAAGCTAGCGTTGTCAAGCATCATTCTTTTGTCGCTTCGCCTTTGCTTGCTTGAAACTGAACATGAAAAACACAACCCTATGGAAGCCGATTTGCGCCACTCAAAGAAAAAAAAAGGCATACAGTAAGTCATAATTATAAGATACTATGAGATAGTATGTCTTAATAACTAGATGCTAGTGTGATCAGTAATTATGGAGAATGGTAACGTCTTACATTACTAGATGCCTAAGATCAATCATTATGAGATAGTACGAAGTCTTAATATACATAGAAGCTAAAGTCATACATTATGGAGATAGTATTGTCTTAATAAAATTTAGTAATGTTAAAGTCATTATGAGATAGTACGACTTAATTACTAGATGCTAAGTCATCAATATGAGATAGTATGCCTTAATTACTAGATGCTAAGTCATCATTATGAGATAGTACGTCTTAATTACTAGATGCTAAGTCATCATTATGAGATAGTACGTCTTAATTACTAGATGCTAAGTCATCATTATGAGATAGTACGTCTTAATTACTAGATGCTAAGTCATCATTATGAGATAGCATGTCTTAATTACTAGATGCTAAGTCATCATTATGAGATAGTACGTCTTAATTACTAGATGCTAAGTCATCATTATGAGATAGTACGTCTTAATGACTAGATGCTAAGTCATCACTATGAGATAGCTCATCATTATGAGATAGTACATCTTAATTACTAGATGCTAAGTCATCATTATGAGATAGCACGTCTTAATTACTAGATGCTAAGTCATCATTATGAGATAGCACGTCTTAATTACTAGATGCTAAGTCATCATTATGAGATAGCACGTCTTAATTACTAGATGCTAAGTCATCATTATGGGATAGCTCATCATTATGAGATAGTACGTCTTAATTACTAGATGCTAAGTCATCATTATGAGATAGTACGTCTTAATTACTAGATGCTAAGTCATCATTATGAGATAGTACATCTTAATTACTAGATGCTAAGTCATCATTATGAGATAGTACGTCTTAATTACTAGATGCTAAGCCATCATTATGAGATAGTAGGTCATAACTGTGGGATGCTAAGTCAGAGATAATAAGTCATAATTATGAGATGCTAGGTCATAATAATGAGATACTGCATGGTCATTTTTTCTTCTCCCCATACAAGCCTGCTCCTGTGTAGAACATACACATTTTCTACACTGTCTACACCTAATAAGCTACATGTAAACACACAGCGAGTATTACAGCATGCAGAACAGAAAATTGTTCAGGTTGGCCAGGCCCTTGACAGAGCAAAACTAAAGAGGGTCCCAACCTCAGGGACGCACGTAGCTCAAAGGCCTGGCAAAGGAGCGCCGCAGCATTGCACTTCCATTTTCACAGAGACACCCACTTAAAAGAGCCTCTTAACAGCCAAGCTCCCTAGCAAAGGAACCTATTCAGCATCCTTGTGCTCTAGCATAAAAGCCACAAGCACGATCCTCTTATCGGAAAAGAACGAGCACCTACACAGTGACGTGAAAGGTCTAAAACTGGACCGGTGCACCTTCTGCCTAACAGTCCAGCATCACAAAGGGTCCATCACACCACGCTGCACAAGGAGGTGCTGTTCTCTGCTGCAGTGTGTGCTGCTATCTCTATTGTCCCCGTCGGCAGTCAATCTCTACTCCCTGTGTTCCCTGTGAGGAGTGGCCCCAGTCCATGCTGCCAGACTTCATTACAAATTAAAGCACAAGACAGCCCCTGCAAATCAGGTCACGGCTGGTGGCTCCACATCCACCACACAGCTCAGAGCCATGAATAAGCACAAACACTTTCTGTACTGAAGTGCACTGATCCCTTCACATATACTTGGGGGCTGGAAATGCTGTGTGTTCTCTGATTATACATCACATGGATCTGACGTATGTGTCACACACAGGCTTTTAAAAAGTCTGTAAAGTTCTTTATACAGCTTTACCCTTCACCTGAGCACATGGAGTCCCTGAGTGACCTATACCCAACATCCTGGATGCTGTCACATGACCTCATTTAGAAAATGGCGATGTGCTCGGTTAGTGCAGTTAGAGACAAAACCAGCTCATTTTAAAGTCTTGTTATTGTACCTGTAAGGTCTCAACCCATTAAAAAGCTCTAATGTTCATATACCCATATCCTATATTACACCTACCCATATTCTATATTACACATACCCATATCCTATATTACATATACACATATTCTATATTACACATACCCATATTCTATATTACACATACCCATATCCTATATTACACCTACCCATATTCTATATTACACATACCCATATCCTATATTACATATACACATATTCTATATTACACATACCCATATTCTATATTACACATACCCATATCCTATATTACACCTACCCATATTCTATATTACACATACCCATATCCTATATTACATATACACATATTCTATATTACACATACCCATATTCTATATTACACATACCCATATCCTATATTACATATACACATATTCTATATTACACATACCCATATTCTATATTACACATACCCATATCCTATATTACATATACACATATTCTATATTACACATACCCATATTCTATATTACACATACCCATATCCTATATTACATATACACATATTCTATATTACACATACCCATATTCTATATCACACACACCCATATCCTATATTACATATACCCATATTCTATATTACATATACCCATATTCTATATTACACATACCCATATTCTATATTACATATACCCATATTCTATATTACACATACCCATATTCTATATTACATAAACCCATATTCTATATTACATATACCCATATTCTATATTACATAAACCCATATTCTATATTACATATACCCATATTCTATATTACACATACCCATATTCTATATTACATAAACCCATATTCTATATTACACGCACCCATATTCTATATTACATAAACCCATATTCTATATTACACATACCCATATTCTATATTACATAAACCCATATTCTATATTACATATACCCATATTCTATATTACATATACCCATATTCTATAATACATATACCCATATTCTATATTACACATCCCCATATTCTATATCACATATACCCATATTCTATATTACACACACCCATATCCTATATTACATATACCCATATTCTATATTACATATACCCATATTCTATATTACATATACCCATATTCTATATTACACATACCCATATTCTATATTACATAAACCCATATTCTATATTACACACACCCATATTCTATATTACATAAACCCATATTCTATATTACACATACCCATATTCTATATTACATAAACCCATATTCTATATTACACACACCCATATCCTATATTACATATACCCATATTCTATATTACATAAACCCATATTCTATATTACACACACCCATATTCTATATTACATATACCCATATTCTATAATACATATACCCATATTCTATATTACACATCCCCATATTCTATATCACATATACCCATATTCTATATTACACACACCCATATCCTATATTACATATACCCATATTCTATATTACATAAACCCATATTCTATATTACACATACCCATATTCTATATTACATATACCCATATTCTATAATACATATACCCATATTCTATATTACATATACCCATATTCTATATTACACATACCCATATTCTGTATTACATAAACCCATATTCTATATTACACATACCCATATTCTATAATACATATACCCATATTCTATATTACACATACCCATATTCTATATTACATAAACCCATATTCTATATTACACATACCCATATCCTATATTACATATACCCATATTCTATAATACATATACCCATATTCTATATTACATATACCCATATTCTATATTACATATACCCATGTTCTATATTACACATACCCATATCTATATTACATATACCCACATTCTATATTACACATATTCTATACTACATATACCTATATTCTATAATACATATACTCATTCTGATGCCATTTCTAGAACACCATGATGGAATACCAGTTATAAAATTGTTGTTGTTGTGACATACGCTACCAGTATTATGACCCTATAATACTTACAGAAGATGCCATGTGACCTCTTTGTCACAATAAGACTGATCTTGTATGATCTTATAACTGACCCTTCATTATTTTCCCTTAAAGGGGAAACAGGTCTGGGCTCTAATGGGTTAAAATAAAGTCAACCTGAAATCCAAATTGCTATTTGTTACCTTGTCAGTTAATGTTGGTGTTTAGTATGACTCATCATTTCAGACCATTTATTAGACTTTTCTTAAAATCGAATGATTTTACCCTGTCTCTTAAACGTCTTCTGAAATATGGTTACATCACCGTGCACTTGCAGGCAGGTCACTGGTCAATTAGCCAGTTAAATCATATTTGCTAGCCCCACTTAAAAGGAAGCACTTCAGAAAGTAAACTGGATAAAGTAAGCTCAAAGTTGAGGATGGTACAATTGAAAAAGTACTTGACCAAAATTTCTATTGGACACTTTTTTCAGTTACTGGACAACTTAAGGCTAAAGTTGAGGAACATGCGCTAGGAATGTACTTGACCACTCTTCCTATTGGGCAGTTTCTCAAATGGAGAACTGTCCTATAGGAATATGCTTGTCCACTCTTTCTGTAGGACGGTTTCTCAATTAACTGGACACTTTTAAGCCTTAAGTTGAGGACTGTCAACTAGGAATGTACTTGACCACTCCTTTTATGGGCAGTAGCTCAATGAACTGAATAATGTGACCCCAAAATTGTAAACTGTCCAATAGGAATACTGGACAGTTTCTCAGATAAATGGACCACTTAAGACTAAATTTGAGGGCCATGCACTAGGGGAATGTACGCTCCTCCTGTTAGGCAGTTTCCCAGTTGACTGGAGTCCAAATTTGGAGACTGCCCAACAGGAATGTACCTGACCATTCCTATTCAACAGGCTTGATTTTGGCTGACAAAGGGAATGTACCTGACCACTCCCCCTATTGTACAATCTCTCAGCTAAATAACGTGAACCCAAATTTGTGGATTGTCTAATAGGAATACACCTGACAGAGTGGACAAGCTTGACTTTGGCTTAGCAATCTGGCTAACTGATAGATGCGGCTTTGTGAAATACCCCATAGAGACTTTATTTATCACACTTCTCCTCTGGGGTGGAAGTTACTTGAAGATTGCTGGCCTCACTGCTTATTTCATTTAGCACTGCCTACATGGACGAGTGATCATGAAAACCCCTCAGGGGAAAAGCTCAGAGCAGTGACTGAGTTTTATTTCATTCCAGAAATTCCACATTCGCTACTTGGGTTTAAAATTGACACCAGTGCGACAATAGCAGACATAATAATACAACAGCTGTGACATCTATTAATTTTTTACATGTCCAGAGTCATAATCAGTTAGAAAGCACACATTTAGTGCTCAGTGACCATGCGGGATGAATATGTCCTTGAGGTTTTGTCAGTGAAGTAGTTTCTCTTCACCATCAGTCATTTTTTCCTGATAGTCCTTGAGGGCCACTTTGCTCCAGTCTTCCTTATTCAACTCATGCAGAGCTAAATAATAAGCTGATGAACTGAATCGGATCTTTCGAGGTAGGAAGACTCTTCAGTGATGAGACTCCTTCAAGACCACAACTACAGAAATATGGCCTACATGCTGATTTAGATTGGGAGACAGCATTCAGGAAGCTCATTAGGAAGATCTCCAGGTTCACAATCACTGAGGTCGCCCATTACACTTCTTGTACTATAGCAGGAGTGGTACGGTTAAAAGTAGTGAGGGTTTAGGGCTGCATTTTGTGGGGGGAAAATGCCCACCCTGGCTCTGCCTGCCACTTCGGTTTGACTGACACAACATTTGGTCAGAAACACTGAAGAAACAAGAAAGACGATCTGACCATTACAACAAGCCTTTGTCCACTTGGCGTAGCTATTATCTCACCACGGGCAGAGAAAGGGACAGAGCGGACATTAGTATTGACTAAGTCATTGGAACCTGACACATTATCCTTTCCAAACCCAGGAAAATGGCACACGATACTATTTTCATCAGCAAAGTGTTAAAATACTGTGAACCTTTTATGCTGTCCCATTGGTTCCTTTCCTCTAGTGGGTTAAAGCTTTTCCTTTAGCATGTAAACAGTCTATAAAGTTAGAAATGCCCAAAGTACATGCCATAGAGAGAGGAACTCCTTTTTTGCCCGCCTACCAATAAGCATGGCACACCTTCACACAACATAGCTCCAGTCTAGCCTGTAAAGGTGGATCAGGTCTACCAGCCTGTTCTACCTGACTTTCAGGAATGGACAAGAAAAGCCACAGCAGCATGGGGTGTGCTCTCACAGTTGACCAGTCACAACAAATAGCCGAAGCTGACCAATCAGAGCCCACTGGTCTCACCAGAAGGTGGGGCTTAACGACACAGGAGCTCTAACAGAGCATTTCAGGTAGAGGGTGAGTACAGATGTACAGTGTAAGAAAAATATTCTTTGGGGAAAACTGAAGCATGTAAATCTATTCTAGTAGAACCCCCCCACCACCGCACCCACCCACCCCCCCCCCAAAAAAATACGAACATTTATAATGAGCTACATGACTAGTATATCTGTTATACCTGACTGCTGATACAGCTGTACCACTTCACGTTATCACATCATTTAAAAAATTCTAAAAGCTATATTAATGTTTCAAAAGCATATTTGAAATTATTGGTAAAAATCCAGCATATACTGCTAAAACAACCCCTGGGGGCTCAAATAACCCCACCAAACAGTTCGATCAGGCTGTTATGGCAGCTACAGTACTGACTGTCCAGAATGAGGTGAGGCTTGTCTTATCCTGCACACCAACTGGCTATTTTTACAGAAGGCCTGGATCCCCTGTAAACATACTGCTGCATTACAAAATACCTCTTTTGTTTTTCCACCAGTCACATGTGTTCTCCTTCTTTATAAAGTATCTGTTATGATGAAATTCTGCGGGGTGAGGCGTACTGAAACAGGGTCAGTGCTGCTGTGCCAACATGCCTCTAACCACACACCACAATACACGAGCAAATGATGACATGGGCCGCAATAATGAACCATTACTGACCTGGTTTATTTACCCACATATGAAGTGCTAGTAGTTATTTCAGACGTCAAGGCCACAATCCCTGACTCAAGCAACCCTCTCCACTCTACCTACTGCCTTAACAGATGAACGGAAGCCTCCTCACCTCACCTGGAGAACACCTACGTGTGAGTGCTCACCGACAAACTGAGCTGAAAGTTGAATGAGGACATAAACAGAAATCTCATGGGAGGTGACTAAGTGGTCTGCGGCCCATTTAAAGATGTTTGAGTTGGGACCCAGATTTGCACTGTATACTACACAGTACTGTTTTTCTGTTTCCTGTGTTGTATGACTCCAGTTCATGTCTCTGTTAACACTGTAACCTAGGACCACTCAAATATCGGCTGTTCACACGATGGATACGACAGTAAGTGAGCTTTGATTTCACTGTCTCTGACAGGGTGGCCTAACCTCCATCAGGATATTAGGGATGTAACGCTTACCCCCCACAAAGTTGGTCTCTAAGTACTCGATGATCTGATTGTAGTCACTGACGATGGTGTCTCCGTGGATGAAGACAGGCACCTCCTCTCCCAGGTTTAGCCTCATGAACCAGGGCTCCTTGTGCTCAGTCAAGGGAAGGCTCACATCCCGCTCCTCACACAGCAGACCCTTCTCGTTAATCACCAGACGCACCTGTCAAGGGAACGCAGACCAGCTCAGTCTACAGATTTATCACCTAACAATAAAAATGACTTAACGTACAGTGTATTGTACTGGCCTAAAGGAAGCACTGCTGCTCTCTAAAGGTGTTAAAGCACCACATCAGATGGTTTCACATTAGCCGTCACTGAAAAACCTAGGACTGGTTTGAAAAAATTGACATCAATTTACCTGAAGCTGGTAGATGAAAACTCACTTGCCATACACATGGTATTGAGAAAGCTAATGACTGTAGAACATATGGTAATTATGTAAATAAAACATTGTGTAATTGATCAGACTGGCAGCCCAAATCAGATTTTTGGCATATCCAGATTCTATCCCGATTGATTTTTATGGTTTGAAATGTCATTCCAATCTGATTTCTACGGATGCATCCCTAATTGAATGTTCTGGCCGGTCAAATCGGATTTGCTTCACTTGCAACATAACAAACAACAATGTCGAGTGACAAGTGCTGGGATTTGCTACATTGTTATTGATGCCTACATCTTAGCCACACCCAAATCCGATCTCATGGCTTGTGAATACTGAAGTGGACAGTCATTATAAAAGATCTGATGGGAGAAACAAATTAGACTCGTCTGTCTGAACACAACCTTGGTTGTAGACCTGCATGCCAGCTCACCTGTTAAGAGAGCACACTTCACATTAGGACTTCTAACCAACCGCATGTACAGAACTGTGCCCATAAAAGACATCACTGTCTGTCAATTGTGATGAACTAGATCCATGTAATTTTCCTGTGATGGGCTTTAATTCAGCGTTAGGCTTTGGGGATTCCTCTCCAGAGAAAATTCATTGGACATAATTAGTCTGAGCACCACAGAAGGCCGTGTCCTTGCAGCGACTAATCAGAAAACAGTGTAGGTAATTTCCAGTTTATAAATAAAAGCCTTGTTGCTATGGCTAACATGTTTCCAGCTGTCAAATAACTACCCACACTGACTCAAAACTGTAGTATAACAGGCACAGATCGAGTTCATTCTGGAGCCTGGCAGGATTTGTATATATCTAGCATTATCTAGATTTAGGTTCTTACGTAGAAGTGGCCTGATACCATCATTTTACATCTTATACCAATACCATTCCTATACCGTGTTTTTTACATTAGTCTGAATGCACTTTGCTTAACCATCTAAATATCATCACCCTCTGACTGTGAAACCAATACTCTCCTCCTCTAAAAGAAGAAACACATAGAAACAACAGCAATGCAAAGCAATGCAGTTTCATTTACACTTTCTCACGCAGGGAACTTTTAGCATTTCTGATTGCTCAGCACTATTCAAATTTCGAAATCCAATTTAAAGTGCACCTTTGTGCAAAAGTTTTAGTTAAGCATCTATTCGTTTGCTTTAATAGACCACATGGTTATTTACATGTTATTCTTCCCATTTCCAAGCCAGTAATTTGGGCCAGTACCGGACCAACACCAATACCGAGCATCGAATCGGCACACCGCTAGTAGGAAGCTAACTAGCATTTTGACCAGCTAACATTATTATTATGATCAGTCCTCATTTAAAAAGGTACAGTTTTAGTCCAGTTAACAGGAACTGACTCGTTACACAGTTTAGTCATCCATCAGTGACTAGTTGGCATGGCACTCTATTATGCTTTGTAGATAAGACAGTCTAATGCAAAGGCTTCCCGCAGTGGTCCTGGACTACCCTCTGTTCCAGACACCTTAACACACCTGATCCAAACACACTTTTCCATAGCAATCCGGTCTGATTTGGGTCTTTTAGAGCAGGAAAACGATGCTAATGCTAATGTGCAGGACATGTCAGGGGTAGACCAGGGCTGGAAACCTTTTGTCTATTATTCTAGATAAGTTCTAGATATTCTGTTCTATTCTATTCTGTTCTGTTCTGTTCTGTTCTGTTCTGTTCTGTTCTGTTCTGTTCTGTTCTCTTCTCTTCTCTTCTCTTCTCTTCTCTTCTCTTCTCTTCTCTTCGCTTCTCTTCTCTTCTCTTCTCTTCTCTCTTCTCTTCGCTTCGCTTCGCTTCGCTTCTCTTCTCTTCTCTTCTCGTCTGTTCTGTTCTGTTCTGTTCTGTTCTGTTCTGTTCTTTTCTCTTCTGTTCTGTTCTCTTCTCTTCTCTTCTCTTCTCTTCTCTTCTCTTCTCTTCTCTTTCTCTTCTCTTCTCTTCTCTTCTCTTCTCTTCTCTTCTCTTCTCTTCTCGTCTGTTCTGTTCTGTTCTAGACATATGATACCATATTATATAATTTTATATTAAAGGGACCACATTCCATATTTCATTAATTAAAATGAAATTAAATAAATGAAATGAACATGGTTTTGTCTTTTACAGTCGTGTAGGCATAGTAACAAACACAGCCTGTTTAAATCTGAGGCACGAGGACTTACGCTTTAGTCCAATCACACAGCATACCACTGCAACAGATTGCAAACTGTAATAAGTTCATAACTTTGTTAAGTTAATTTTTAATAGTAATACTGGCAGTGAATATCAACATCGCTTATCATGTTTGACATCAGCTCATTACCTCCTCACTGTTTCCAAGCAGAAAAATCAGAGGTGAAAAAAAGAACAGACTAGTAAAGCTAGGATCCACTGTGTTAATAGAGGTCGTTCCCTTTTACCTGTTCATCTGACTACACTTCTCTTAGTACGTTTCAAGCCCTGTGTGATCTGCTGTGGATTTCTGTGGCCTCGATGTGGCTTTAGTTTAAAGGAGTGATGACAAAATGTCGAGTGGTGCACTGTGATGGCCCAGTAAAGCGTACTGTGCTCAGAAGGGCAGAAGAACAGCGCATGCTGACGTGGAATGTGTGCGGACCAACACTGTAAACAACAGAAACCTTCAAGACTGATACATGTGAGGCTTTGGGCCTTACTCAAAAAGGTAGACCAGGCAGTCTGACACTTCAAAACTGCTGCAGGATGAATAAGAGGATAGACTGTATAGAAACTCATCGGACATCGTGAGATTACATGTTCAACGATGATTACACGGTACATCCAACTGTTATTTGGGTAAACTGAAGGTAGTAAGGGCAATTTACATATAACAGATCATCGTCTAACTGTCCCCTTTTCCAGACACTTCCAGGATAAAAAATGGCCATACGTGAAGCTTTTATTGGTCTTTAAGACAAATCATTAAACTAACAGATATAGTATGGAAAGGTTTTTGCTTCAAATTCTTTAAATAGTGAAGGTTTGTGGGTGAACTTGAAGCCAGTCTTTCACAGAGAGAAGGTCATTATGGTTCCTCTCAACACCAATTGGCAAATTAGGTTGTGTTTAATATAGGGCTGAACAATTATGGTTAAATATCTAACTGGAATTTTCACATTATTTCCAGTCATTTTTAAGCAATTTTACAGATTTCAATAATAAACTGGTAAATTTCCTATCAAATTCAAAGTCCAGGTCTTTGTTAGAACAGACACACTACTGTATCCGCTGTGTTCTGGCTTTAAGCTCAAACATAGCCAATTCATGCCAGACTGCCAGTTGATTATGGGTGTGTTCTTGTATACGGCACAATTAGCCCATTTAGTGAACTCATCTACAAAGGTTCAAAAGCTCAGTGTTATTAAGCAAACCTCCTGCACTTCAAATGTGTTAGGCCAAATAGTTAATAATCTAGGCTATTATTAAAATAAAAAAACTGCAGCTCTTATAATTTGAGAATTGCACCCTTTCAAACCGCAAAACGATTCATCTTCCAGCCCTCGTTTAATGCGAGAAGGAATACTCTGTATAGAATATGGCTCATTGTTTGCCTGGGAGTGTAGCTGCCATACTGCTTGTAGCCTATGTAATGACTCCCAACCCTGAAGTGGAGATCTCTGTGCCCCTGCATGTCCCTGCCTGGACATCTACTTCATGTTCAGGTGTGGAATCTGAGATGCACTCTAAACTACCAAGTGCATTCAAATATATACCCTGATATGTAAGTAATCCTTGAAATTAATTCAAAGTCAGTAAAGCGAATGTTTATGTTTTATGAATTACGCTGCATTTACGGTACTGCGCGGTGCTCTTATAAACAGGACAGACAGATGTGCTGAATGAACTGTCCCGACAAATTGCACTGGGGAGTAAATCAGGAGCAGTGGAACGTGAAACAGACAGACTGTCTGGATCTACACGTCAGGCTACTGAATGTTCTCACTACCTACAGAAAATAAGAAATGCCATTACCTGTGGGTTTGTGAAAATAAGTGACAGTCTATTTCATTCATCGTACATATCAGCTAATACAGAGAATTAGGGTTCTAAACTCCTGGCTTAAAGACCTGGCTGTATCTAGCACACTTGTTTAAATTCACCTCGTTAAATCTGATCCGTTAATCGTCAGGTTTAAGTGGTTTTTTAATACTGAGGTTTCCAAACTGTGCTGGCAGCAGAACCAGAGTCCAATAACCCCAAAGCATGTTAGGGACTTTTATTGTCTATTATTTTTTTACCTAACGTCCAAATAAAGAGACTGTTTACATGCTAAAGTAAAACACTCCTGTTTAAAATGTACAGAAGCACTTATTTTTTCCCTTATGATGATTATTATTATTGTTATTATTATTATTATTCTTATTCTTATTATTATTATTAGTCATTATTGTTATTATTATTAGTCGCTATTATTATTATTATTATTATTATTATTATTATTATTATTATTATTATTATTATTATTGTTGTTGTTGTTGTTGTTGTTGTTGTTGTTGTTGTTGGATACACACTACTACCCACCAAGTAGTTGGGAGACTGGGGTTCGCATCCCAGTAGGGGTGACTGTGCTGTGCTATACCAATAAGAGTCCTTGGGCGAGACTCCCAACACTACACTGGCCTACCTGTAATGTGGTTAACCTTGTAAGTTGCTCTGGATAAGAGCGTCAGCTAAATACCAGAAATGTATTATTATTATTATTATTTTGCGTTACTATAGCAACACTGTCCAAAAACAGGATGCTGTGATCAATTTCATGATGAATGGACCAATAGAAATGCCTAAGACTGTTTCAGGCTGAGATTAACTTGAGAACTGAGATAATAGTTCTGCTTTGGACAGTGTGTTATGTTGCTGTTATATCTATATGACTGTTTATCATTCTGGATACGTTTACAGCTGCCTTGCTTTCTATGAATGATCTGAAACCTGTAACAATGTACAGGGCTAGCATACTCAATACGTTTCATACCTTCATCTGATAACAAATATGTTTTTCTTGTATTGTTAAAATACTGATTCCTCTCCAAAGCTGTCAATTCTAATCACAATAGAAATGTGAAGCAACGTACAGCAGATTACCCCGTATAACTACAGCCTTCTGTGAGTCTACTTCAATATTGGCCTTACTGTCTTAGGAACCTAAAGAAATGAGTTTCCAGCTTTGCGTACAGAGAGCAGGGCAGTCAGTCCCACTGGCAGTCAAATGTCAAATTCCCTGGCTTTTCCCTGACTGAAGAGCAGAATTTCCGTTCACGTACAATGAATGGAAAAACAGGCTGCTGAGGAGACAAAAACCAGCTGCAGTATTTTAAACCCAGCCGTTTGTGAACCCTATCTTCTAGTGTACAGTTATTTATAGTTTATGGTTTTAATTTAACAGTTATTAATAAAATGGACATATCTCCCTGCCTTGATTGCTTTCATTAGCAGGTATAGGAGAATGCACATCTTTAAAGAGTGGGGCTGTGCATTGGCGCGAATCTGGTAATACGATATGGACCATGATACAGGGCTTATGATCCTATATATTGTGACTATTTAAATCACTGGCGTGAGAATTACTGGAGTATAAAAACACACCACTATATGCGTTGGTTTGCTAATGCTAACGTTAGCGATGCAGCCTTACACTACTCGTTTCCGTTGGAGTGGAAGGGTCTAATGGCTAAAGACAGATTACAACAAAGTCAGTACTGTATTTAAGAATCGATACAGCATCACAAAACATAATCCTGAGATTCTTAGGTGTATCAGTATTTTCTTACATCCCTTACACATGCGTGAAAATATAACAGAAATGGCAAAAATAACATTTCAGGATGCTACAAACAAAATTCCCTTATCGTTCATGACTTGTGAAGGTTGGTGAAGACATCAGTACTGCATCCTATCACAATATTTTTCATGCCAATATTATTTTGATACACAGACGTACCTGTATCTTATTATAGAATTGAAAGTAAGGATTTTATGACAGAATGAGTCAGTCTGCCTGCTTGACACTCACCTTTTACTGCAATAACCTAACTGAGGTGAGGAACAGACTGAACACACCCATTAGAATAAAGCAGGTGCTGACTATGTTTTCCTTGAGGGCAAAATGTGCGGTTACAGAAGGTAATGCATGGGACTTTTTTTGGCTCTGGAGATTCAGCACAAATCAGAAGAGAATATTCCAAGCTCCGTTTGTGGGGGGGTTATAAAACTGCTTGTTAAGTCACAACAGTGACGTTTATGCGTAGGTCGTAGCCTCTACTGCATTGTCTGAGGCTCTCATTACCTGATAGGTCCAAAAAATACTCATCCTAGAACTTTTCTTGTGATGAAGACAAATAGAGGAGAGGTTTGCAGCTGAAAAGTTGATTTACAAGTCTTAAACAAATAAAAACTACAAAGTTTGGTGACAAAGGGGTCTAATGCTAACTAGCTAGCTAAGCTAGCTCACCTAGCTAACGCTAGCAGCTACTATTTTTAATACACAAATTTATAAAGAACGAATGAACATCATAACTCAACAACAAAACAAGCAATGGAAAGTGGCATTTTGTCTAACCCTCTGTCTAACCATTGGAGATGCATCCAAAAGCAAAACATTAATGAACTGCCATTAGCAGGTCAACGGTGGTCCACCAAATACCTACCCAATGAACTAATATATCCGAATACCCGAATTACCAGAGTTCAGTCCTGGTCACAAATCTTGACATATAGCGCAGTGCTATACTGTAGCATATCACAATATTAATAACATCGTATTGTGGGGTCTTCAGTGATTGCCACCGCTAGTGTCCTGGACCCCCAAAAAGGACCAAATCCCCTGATCTGACCAATCCCGCGAGAACCCTGAGTAAAGAAGCCATGGTGCTCAATTTCCAGAAGAACGGATTCACTGAGCTGTAATTAAGATAACGAATGAATGAGTGCTCACCACAGAGCAGCAATACGCGCATTATCCTTGTCCTTATCAGGCAGTGTGTAGCAGCTGAGCATGATCGGAGATCCGTGCCGGTATGTATCCCCTTATCATCAAAAGAATAGCTGCACCCAGAAGGAATCAACCGACAGTAATGGAACTTGGTGGGTTGGTTTGACAGTGTGAGACATGCAAATGATTGAAGTTCCACGCTCGGCCGCACATGTGACTTAAGCAAGACCGGGCCTGCAGCGTTGCCAAAGAGTGCAATGTATTTATACCAGATCGTCATGATGTGACTCAGAATGGCTACGGATCAACTTCATTGACGAGTCCCACTTTTGTCTTGGTGGAGACGACCAACAAATCCATGTGTGGAGGCACCCTGGTCAGCCAAGATCACACATCCAGAAAGTCTGGTATCACAGGACACCTCTACAACTCCATGCCGAGGATCTGGCATGTTGCGTTAGCTTCTGTATGTGTAGCTCAGTAAATTTTCCCCATATCAGTCTAAATGAATCATCATGTATTGTTCCTGGTGACCTCTATCTTCCTTCCCAACAGCACTACAATCCCACACTTCCATTTTTCTGCCACTGTTCTTTTGATGCTAAGTGTATCATATTAGCTTAGCTTAGCTTTAAATGCCTGAGCCACAGAGAACAAGGCTTAAAATGTTCATCCAGTGCCTGCTTGAATGCACAACCCAAAGTTTAATCTGTTTTAACCACCATTACTGCAATCAAATTCTATTTGCCTGTTTTAAGGGCCGAGTCTGCGCCAGATGGCACTGCACAGAACACTGGAGAGGTGGCACGATACTAACGCCGCCTTTGATGCTCATATTGGCCCTGTATTTAAACTACTAAGGAGGCTCAAGCTACCTGTCCCCATCCAGCACAGTCTAGTGATATCCAGGTATCTCTTGTTTGATGCAGCAAGAGGACATGCCAAATACTGTATTAATAATAACTCAGTGTTGACATACAGCCTGACCCGCTCTCTCCACAGGACAAAGATGGCATGACACCAATTGAAAGTTGAGCCTCACTAGTTCATGCCCCCCTCCCCAGCCTTTTTTGTGTGCCTGAGCTAAGTCGTGACATCCATTAAAACCGTCCGGTGTGCTGCCATTTACAGGCCACTGTCCAAAACAGACAGTGAGCGCGCAATGCTGCTGACCGACTACGGGATGAGAATCACGGTCTGTTTGGTCCTCCAGAGGTGGGCTACCTCATTTTAATGAATTATTCAGAGTGTCGTCCTCAAGCCCAGGACGAGAAGCAACTCTCGAGCGATGCACGGTGCCCTGGACTCCGATTTGACCATCTGTTTTCCCATTTAAAGAGCCCCATATACTGGCTAGCAGCTGTTTTGTAATCAAGCGTCTGCGGCGTTAAAGAAGCCTCCCATTCGCCACCTTTCCCCCGTTCCACCTTAAACGGTGCAGCAGCCAGAATGTAACTGCTGCACCATTTAAGGTGGAACGGGGGAATCCGAACAAGAGGCTGGCGAAGCCAACTTGCAGAGTGTCTGACTGCAGAGCATGCAATGTGCAGCTGAGGAGCTCCTCCATTTTCATGTTTGGTACCTTCTGAGAGCTGAACGACTGGGTCCAGTGGTACAGCACCAGCCTGTCTTTGGAGAACGGCTTGTGCTCTATCGCCGGCTCGTGGCCGTCCTCTCCGTCCGGGATCCTGCCGTCTTCATCCATGGCTGATATGGGCCACCAGCTACAGTTGGTGGGGGTAACATTGTTGGAAGACGCCATGACAGAGGATGCTCTGCGTGAGAGACAGAGAGAGAGAGAGGACCACTGGAGGGAGGGAAGGAGGGGAGGGGGAAGGAGGAGGAGGGATGGAGCAAAAAGAGAGAGGGGGTGATGCGCGAGAGGGAGATTTCAGCACCACGTGCGGGGCATCGCCGATGTAACGTCCTTGGTCCGGTCCGGCGGCGCTCGGCGTAGAAGAGAAGCGAACTGACGCACTACATCCAGGCAGCGCGCGCACGGCAGCGTCGATGGCGCGCGGGGCATTAGGGGCGAGATTCAGCGCGTGTAGTGTGTGCGTTACATCACGGAGCGCAAGCATGCGCAGTGAGGCGGTGCTCGCCGTAGCTCGTGCTATGAAGGTCAGAAGAGACCACCGCACAGGCTGAGGAACGGTGATGGATGGTGCCTGTTTTCTTTGATAAGGCGTGGCCACGAATTAATAGCCTGTAATGGTGGTTTCTCGTGGCCACGAGTTAACATACTGAGGCCACGTGACCACCCGTGGCATCATTATATTGCTATAAGGGCTGCGTATAAAGGAAGCCCCAATAGTAGCCCATTGCTGCTATACGTAAAGTATAATTCCACCCTTATCCACTTATCCACCATGAATGGATCCACATACACTTCACAACAAAACTTTCTAAATATCATAATACAGTGTCTCAGACATTGAGATATGGGTATTCATAACTTTATGTCTCCTCAGATGTCTGGTTCCTATCACCACCACTGTGAACACTTCTCTAAAACTGAACATTTCCGATCAAAATGCTCTAAATGACTTTTGCTGTACCGCACACTCCAATACTACAGTAGTATGTACTGTATACTGTATACAGTATACAATATGTAAGTTCTGACCTACAGTGTAGTATACTAACACAGTCACATGACCATTTACCTCAGAGCTGTTATTACTGTATCCACTGTTTAGAGCTAGCTGCTGCTAACGCTGCTCAGTTCACCTGAAATATGTTTAGCCTAGCTGTTAGCTCCCCTCAGCTATTTCCCTCTAAAACTGATCCTCTAAAGCAATTTATATTTTATTAATCTTCAGACCTGTATATTTAACTTTCTGAGGCTCATTCTGATAAAAAAACATACTCCACTACAATCACTACACCCACATTTACCTCTGAGCTGTTATTACTGTGTCCACTGTTTAGAGCTAGCTGGTGCTAACGCTGCTCAGTTCACCTGAAATACGTTTAGCCTAGCTGTTAGCTCCCTTCGGCTATTTCTCTCTAAAACTGATCCTCTAAAGCGAGTTCATCTTTTATTAATCTTCAGACGCATATATTTAACTTTCTGAGACTCATTCTGATAAAAACACACTCCACTACAATCACAACACCCACATTTATACACTGAGATGGCTGTGTTTTGCTCCCCAGCACCATTTTCTTTGGCTGAAGCAGGCTGAGAGCTGGTGAGGATGCAGTGCATGATGGGATACAGTACACCATGACTATAGCTCCATCTGTATACTAGAATATCTGACTGGAGTAGTACACCATCGAGGTATCTTCAGCACACTACAGATCTTCAGTTTGCTCACATACTGTATACTACATACTACTTTTAGGTAGATTTAGTACACAAGCCGTATGTAGGATGCCATTTCAAATACAGCCTCTGTTTACATGACAGACATTTGTTTACGTTAAATTTTAGGAAACTGGGTTCCCCTTTTTAACCTCAGCCAACAGAGGGCGTAGTTCCCACTTCTCGAATCTCTCCACCGTGCTGAAAGAGGATGGCCAGTGTGGACGGAGGAGGAGATAAGAGTGATTTTATCTGAGGTGAAGAACTGAGGAAGAGAAGTCTGCCAGGTCAGCACTCTAAACCCTACATACCACTTTCATCTGACCACTGCAAAACAAAACCACCACAGGAACATCACCCCATTCACGGTGGCACCTAATCGGTATCCTTTCTAAACCCAGTTAGGAAGAGTCTGACAGGTTCTGAAACAAAGATCTTGCTCCTCCTCTCAGTGTAGGCCAGTTCTAATGATGTTACAGTCTGATGGTGCTGAACAGTCAATGACCACAAGAGGTCGCACTGGGCTCTTATTCTCTTCATTGATCAACCACAGACTGCACTAACTGTGCATGTCCCATGTTGACTACATCACCATGTTACACACCGTTTACACTGTCTGTGAGGGATCTTCTCCTGATTACTGTTTATAGTTCCACATGATACTGATGGCATGAAAAGCCTCACTCGGCTGGAAATCTTTGCTCATCACAGTTCACAGATCTGACGATCTTGCTTTTTGTCAGCATGAAAATCTTTCTATATTATCAGAGGTACAGCAATGGTTTAAAGGGCTAATTGCATGCCTTAAAGGAGCAATATGTAAGATTTTTAGGTTAAAACATTCCACAAATGGACTAACATTATCGACAGTGTGTGAAGAAACAACCAGTTTGATGGTATATGTGAAACATCTAGTGTAGTACATCACAGAAATACATACTGAAGTTAGCATGCTAACCAGTTAGCCACTGCCTGCCCTGTCGCATAATGTTATTTTATAATTCAAGAGGTGATAGTGATTCACTGTAGTGTCATGTCAGATTAGTGAATACGGGAAGAAGTGTCTGTGAAGTATGAATTTGATGAATTTGACTGATTGTTTAAATTTACATATCGCTCCTTTAAACCCTGTATTTAACCTACGTATACACATCAAGTGCTGAATGTGAGGAATGTGTTGGTTTTTGAAATATATTTATAATATAAATAATTATATATAATATAATAGATTTATAAATTCCGCTAAGCAGATGTGCAAGTCTTCTAATCCAATCACTGATGCTGGCTTTTTAACTGCTAATGCAGTGATGCAGTGACCAGTACTAGTTTTCACTTTGCCTCTTACATACATAGATTTCTAAGGATCCTCAGAATAATATTTTGACATACTGTAGATGATAAATCCTCATGTTCTTTGCTATTTTACACTGAGAAACGTTGTTCTTGAACTGTTGCACTACCTGTGCACACTTTCACAGAGTGTTGACCCCTCCCTGTCTTTTCTCCTGTAAGACTCCACCTCTCAGAGAGGCTCCTTTATTCCCAACATGTCACTAACCTGTGGCCAGTTAACAGCAGTAATGCCCTACATGAGTCATCCTGTTAGGGCCAGCACCATTGGCAGACGGCTGCATGATGCAGGACTACATGCACACAGACCAATACGGTGACTGCCCATAACACCGCCTTAACATCACTGCAACGGTGTCGTGCCCTCGCAGCTGGTCAAAATCAGTGAGGAGTCCTGGTGGAGATGGCCAGTGTATCGGAAGGCCTGGTGTCACTCCACCTCCACCGCACCATCTGCAGGAACTGTATAAGAATATTCAAGCTACCTGGGATGGATTATCACAGGGCACCATTAGGAACCTCTACCACTCCATGCCGAGACGTTTAACATGTTTTGTTAGCAAACATGGCGGCTCCATACTAAGAGACATTTACGGCATTTAGCTGACGCTCTTATCCAGAGCGACTTACAAGGTTAATGATTACAGGTAGGCCAACGTAGTGTTAGGAGTCTTGCCCAAGGACTCTTATTGGTATAGCTCAGCATAGTCACCCAGACTGGGATTCGAACCCCAGTCTCCCACACGTAGAGGTGGCACCCTGAGTAGTAGTGTTACCCACTGAGCTACACCAACCACTACATAACTACTTCTGTATGCGTAGCTCAATAAATATTCCCCGTGTCACACTTCCTTCTGGGTGCAGCTATTCGTTTGATGATAAGTGTACGTTCCCGAATTGTGCATGTGCTCCAGCTTTAGAAAGCAATATGCCATAATTAAGAATGGATTTACATAACTGACCTGTTCTGTACATGTGGGGTTTGTATTTAAAGGACAAACAGCAGTGTTGGAGGTTCTGAACTCACCTAATTCAGTTATACTAATGCAACACACTTTCCCCTTCTATGTCCCATTGAAGCGGCATCTGTTTGGAATTCTACTTTCTTCAGGAAGCCATCTTTAAAGTTGAGTAATGGGTAAAAGTTAAAAGTGTTTGGCCTACTTTATTTAGAACTATATTCATGAATATGAACATAAGGTAAGAAGAGAACTAGGCATGCGCCTGTTTCCCTCATCTTCCCTAGTTCCCCCTATTGCAGCAACTGTATCCGGTACTATCCTCCAAAACACACATGCTACAGGGTCCTCGGTCATGTTCTCACCCGAATGTTCAAGATAATGACCCAAAATCTCCAAAAAGCCAACTTTGGAGTCCTGGCTCAAACTTGGCTCTGCTGTAGCTGAACCTGATATGGACACATGCTCGCCCACCCCCTCAGCCGCGAGTGATCTGGCACGGCGTTTTAAAAGTGCCTTGTGGCAGGCTAAGGATTGGGCCGTATTTTTGGAACAGTGTCGGGGTCTGGTAGCCTTGTTGGGAGTCTGCTGAACCGTTCCCCCACCCCTTCCCTCTCCTCCTCCTCCTTCCCTCTCCTCCTCCTCCTCCCCCGGACAGCAGGGAGAGCTTCGGAGACAGCAGCGCTCTCAGAGAGGGGGAGGCAGGGGAGAGAGGGCTGTTCGTCGAGCCACCTTGAAAGATCAGCCGGCTCGACCATTCGATTCAAAAGAACAGTGCTCTTAAAAAAACAACATGCAACTGAAGAAACACTGACCCTCCCTCTCCTACACGTCACTTCAGCCACTCTACGAGGAAAAGCTCATCACAAAGCCCATTACAAACTTGAGGGATTATAAAACAAGAAGAAGAACAAGAAGAAGAACGAGAAGAAGAACGAGAAGTTGGGAGTCCAAGGATCTACAAGCCAGCCAACAAGTGATGCTGGTGCTTAACCATGACAGAAGTTCAAGGAAGGGATTTTTCCACATTGCGGATATTCTTGTAGGTGTTGTAGGTGTTTAGCTTCCACACAAAGAGGCTTCAGGTAGTTTATACACTAGTCAGTTGTCCACTGAGTTGGGAGTCTATTGGAGAGAGCATGAGTGGAGGTCGTTTCGAGTTTGACGATGGTGGGGCTTACTGCGGAGGCTGGGAGGGCGGCAAAGCCCATGGTCACGGCATCTGCACGGGACCTAAAGGCCAAGGCGAATTCTCTGGCTCCTGGAATTACGGCTTTGAGGTGGTAGGGGTCTACACCTGGCCGAGCGGAAACACCTACGAAGGCTACTGGTCCCAGGGAAAGCGCCACGGCCTGGGCGTGGAGACCAAGGGCCACTGGGTCTACAAGGGCGAGTGGACTCACGGCTTCAAGGGGAGATATGGCACACGCGTTAGCTCAGCAAGCGGGGCCAAATATGAGGGGACCTGGAACAACGGGCTACAGGACGGATATGGAACGGAGACCTACGCTGACGGGGGTGAGTAAGAGTTAGGTAGTTAGTTAGCCTCCAGAGAAAAGCAGTTCCCTGCCTTCTTCTTTAGGCTCCAGGGACAAGGCTCGGCTTCTAGGCTCAGCCCACATTGTCACTTGACATTTAAAGACAGGGTTTCTCTGTAACATTACGCGGTGGGCCCAGACTGGCTCAAAATGCGGGTCACATTACGCAGACCACTAGGCTTTTTTAAAGGTGACTGCTCGTCGGAAAGTCAGCCGGAGGGGGACAATGTGGAAGAACCCTCATTCAGACAGAATCACTGGTTTGGTCCCAAATCTACCCCGGGTCCCCTGGTTACTTAGTGGCCCCAGTGCCTGGTCTCAAACTTTAATGAACCTTCAAACCTCCTAATGTGCTTGTTGAGTGGAACCATAAGTCTGACGAGTCTAACCCCACTAAAAGCTCAATAGAACGTTATTGTGTGAAATGGTATTAAGTCAGAACCTATGCTTTATGGTAGTTTCAAGTTTCATGTTAGAGTGTATTTGAATCCACTTATGGCGGAGGGACACCTGCAGGGAGTTGTCAGGCAAAGTAGTCCCCAGGTCGACATTATATATACAAGCTCAGAAGGCAAGTGTAGATACAGTGGTCGATTTGGAATTAAATAAAAAGGCTTTATTTATGTTATAGGCATTACGACCTCCAGTTCCATTCACCACCAGGGTGAAACCGCTTTGAAGGACGTTGTTCACATCGCAACTGTGGAATTATGCAACACATTTGACTGGAAATGCTATTTAAGAGCATCTTAATATGGCACTAGGGGTGTAATAATGCTTAATGATATTCATAAGCAAAACTGTGACAGTGTTCATCATGTAGGTGTTGTGGAGAATGGGCGTGTTGTGAAGTTTGGACATTCTGTCAATCATACCGTCTAATTAAGCTGCACTGCTTTAACACAAGTGTTTGCAAACAACTAGCATCAATCAACACCTTGCTCCAACACTGCCACCATTGGTAAGCTGTGCAACAACATCATTCAGTCATTATAAATTGAATAAGGGCTGAGTGTATCATTACACAATCTAGACATCCTACAAACTGAGCATGTGCTGTTTTAAGCAGAATTGGTTACGGTGTCAGCTCGGATTCATTATCCCACCCCACCTCCTTTCCAATATCCAGCATTTTCTGCTTGTTTCAACTCCATACCAATACCCGGCAATAATGATGCACCATCTCTAGGGTTAGGGTTAGGGGAGCCCAACCTGATAAAACTGAATGCCATTCCCACCTCTGGTAACGCTCCAAACACACTGAAATACTGAAATATTAATAATAATACTGAAAAGACTGTGGATTAGCTGATTGCATACAGTGTCAAAAGCCTCATACAAAGTTATCGGCTATGCTAAAGTAGATGATGACCATGGGGAAAACTAGCCACAATGTGGATAGCTAAATAAAACAAGCTACATTATATGAAAAGGTCCAAGGGGTTGTGAACAGTTGCATTGCAGTTACATAACTGTTGCATAACAATTATTATATTATATACATATATATGCAACAGTTATGTAACTGCAATGCATTGCTTGCTTTATATATATGGTTGGTATATACTGTATATATATGGTTGGTGTGGCGCAACGGATAACACCACTTGAACACCACATTGAGCTACCACACCATGTGGAAGATCAGGGTTAGATTCCAGGTCTAGGTGACTATGCTGTGATACACCAATAAGAGTCCTTGGGCAAGACTCCTAATGCTGCATTGGCCTACCTGTAATAGGTCTAACCTTGTGAGTTGCTTTGGATAAGAGTGTCAGCTAAATGCCATAAATGTAAAATATAATATATATGTATATGTATATTCGCCTGTTTTCTCTTTTATACTCACCCTCTATGGTGCTATAACTTGCGCAAAACTGCTGCACATCTCTCTCAATGTTTAAAACCAACAAGATGTATAGAGATATATAGACACGACTACTATAGCAGGTTGTCCTTATGTTAATCTGAATGTTTTACTTTACTTAGGTGAATAAGGGTGAAGACGTCAAGCTATAAAATAGCACTCATGGAATTATACAGTCCACCTTAAAAAACTCCAAAATTTAACTTTACAGAAGGATAAAAAGCTTTCTTAACACGCCATGGAAGTATATAACAAGATGTTGGGCCATTTCTTTTGGTCTGTCCATCATGAATTTTCTCTAAATTGAATTAGAGCTTTTAAAATGTGCTAAAAAAATAAAAAGCTTTTTGCACATCAAAATATGTATTAGAGGTGGAGATATGGCACAAATATAATACTGTGATACATCAAGAGGATATGTGGTATATCAGGAAATGTAGTTGTATATATATATATATATATATATATATATATATATATATATATATATATATATATATATATATATATATATATATATATATATATATATATATATATGCATTAGGTGGTTAGGACTAGTATTGGTCTATGTCTATATCTCTCATTTAGTTTACTACACACAGAACAAAGACGTTGATTTGAGACACAGCCCCAGTTGCTTAAATGCACAGCTTACAACCGGGGAACCCCAGCGTTGCCACAGATGGCCTGTTGGTAAAAAGCCCATTGCTAAGGAGTATTTGCCAGAGGAAAGGGGCAGAGGATTACAAATTAAAGGGTGTCACGAATTCTCTTTCCCCAGTGTATGCTCGGGAGGGTCCGGCGTGAATATAAAAAGTCTCTGCTTTGTCTCATGCAGTGTATTTTATTCCCTGAGTTTAAGGAGCTTTATAAAGTCAAACTGGGTGTCAGATAGACAAATAGACTAACAGTGAGTCAGTGATATGGAATCCCAAATAGACCCTGTAAAGGTAGATCACACAATACGCTAAATATGCTAATAGAACTTTTTTTTATTTTAAGATCTGCTTGACCCATCATCCATGTACAGATCTATATGACATGTTATTGTGTCGCTGTGTCACAGTTCAGAACCGGCTTTAGTATTAGCCACATTGCAATTTACAGCATAATGAAATATAAAGCATGTTTACAATAAGAAAGCAACTCAATGATCACAATAATACAGCAATGTATAAGTGATGGACAGGGTAGAAGCTCCTCATACCAAGTCAATAAACATAACTAAGGAATTGATGCTCTGCAGTGGAGCTTGACCAATAAGAACAGTTTGTGGTTGTTCCAGATACCGTTTTAAAGTAGGGCTGCAACAATGACTATTTTGATAGTTGAATAATCGAGTGATTATTCGAATAACAAACCGAATAATCGATTATTCAGATTATGATTCGCTCATTTATCAGATTACTCCAATATTGCCAATGAGCTTTTCATTTTAGCTTGAGGTTGTTTTATGAATAAATAGGGGAAAAAAAAGATCAATGTCATATGTACTATATACCATATATAAAGGATAAATAAAACTTTATATAAGTAACTTTAAGTAAGTGTCACGCCTCCGCGTCTTCGCGGCTTCCCCGCTCTTCGGGACTCCACTTCCCAGAGGGCCACGCTCGATGACGTCATGTCTATGCGCCCCCGTTCGGACTCCGTGATACGCTCTAGGTCACCTGAGTTTTAGCCACAGCTGTTAGCAATCACTTACTTCCTGTATTTAAGCCACACACAAACACTCACACTTTGCGAAGCTTTGCCAAACTTAGTTTAGCAATCCTGAGCGGTCCTTTCTCGTGTTGTCTCATTCTGGTTTCCGACTCCCTTCGTTCCTCTACTACTCTTTCGCTTAATCCCTTTTGCTCGTGCTCTGACTCTACGGTTTGTACCTGTGCTTTCTCACTTTGGTTTTCCCCTTCGGTCTTCCTCTGTAAACCTGTTTGCCCTCGCTGCTTGTTCTACCTGGTTCTGACCTCCGCCTGTCTCTGACTCTGATTTAGCTTCTCCCATTGTTTCGCTGTTTACTGGTACTTGCTGAGATTGCCTGTTTGTAAATAAACCGTTGCTGTTTTTCAAAAAATTGAATTCAGTATATGCAAAATAACACCAATAAAAAAAATGATTCTCTTTATCAAGTAAATAAAAATAGTCTGAATGTAAATGTAGGTAACACTGTACATCAAGTACTGACCAACTGACCAACAACCATGAAGTAATACACTAGTTAACATGAAGTAATGCATTAGTTAACAGGAAGTAATACATTAACAATGGTTAAGCGATGTTATTTAAACATGTAACAACGTGTGACTTAGTTAACATGTAACAACTGAAGCTAGCTAGAGTACTTCATGGTAGTTAGTCAACACTTACTGTAAAGTGTTCAAATTTAAACACTTGCACCTGCTGTCTGTCTACACTCTGGTACGACTAAGATCTTCTATCACAGCTCTTTACTGACATAGAGGAAACTTCACCAACTCGTTGACTATTAAATTCGGTGACTAATAATAATGGTTGATTGTACCCTAATTTTAAGAAACCTACAATATCAATAACCAATATCACCAGCTGATCTGATTTAATATTCTCATTTAAGATGTTGTTTGTTTTGTTATACACTATTAGTTTAGTTCTACTTGCTAATAGTGTTTACTCACTGACAGATGTGGTGGAGCTACACTGGAAGATAATAATCAGTGACAGAATATTGTTCCCAAGCTGAAGGTTTGGATAGATTTTGCATATTGTTATTCTAATCCTGATATTCAGATGTTCAGATTCAGCGGTTCTTCCTGTACTGATTTATCAAATAGTTTAACAGGCAGTGACTAATATTGAGTGTGCAGTGGCAGCTCTCAGAAGTGACTGTTTTGTAGGGGTTTCGCAATACACATCACATTTCATTCGATTCTCTGAACCAGCTTTAAAATTCTTTGTTCTCACAATTCTTTAAAAAACTGTATCTGTGGAATTTTGGTGTTAAAAAGTATGCATCTGCATTTACCACGCCACTATAGTTAGTACTACACATAGTTTGCACCCCCATTGTTTTGCTTTATCAATAGGAGCTTCCAAGGTCCAAGTGTTTTTAGTTGGTGGTTAATAGTTAATTAACAAACCTAAAATCATATGAGTAACAGCATTATAATAGATTGCAGCTTAACATTACAGGAATGGCAGTTACATAATGTAGTCAGTGGTGAATGAAGTAAACAAACCACATACCTGAGTTAAAGTAGAGATACCCTAGGTAAAATATCCCTCCAGTGAAAGTTCCTCCCTTTAGACCTCCAGTCATTTGACAACAAACGCTCCTGCAGATGGAGCTGCATGAGGATGATGGGAGTATAAGTACCTGCAGGGGTGTGAGTGATGGGATTCATAGATTGAGAAAAGGTGGTACCGTGCAGTGGTTAAAGGGTCTCAAAGCAGATGGTTAATGTTAATGGTTGGCTAAACAGAGCGATTACATTTGGGCGTGCCTGAAACGATAGTGTGAAGGAAGAGGCTGAATCTTCAGGCACATGGAAGTGCATGGCCATACGGGTCTACCAGCAGTGGCTTAAATCCCAGTCTACCGGAAATTCCCCTCAGTATTGTTCCAGGGAAGGCATCCACCAAATCTGGCCCAACTGCACAATTCCTTATTCCAAGAGGAGCTAAACATTGAGGTGGCCTACATCCAGAGACTTCCAATACATGCCAAATCCAATCAGAGCTGTTACTTGAGCTCTTGAAGGTATTACAGGCTATTAGGTACGTTTCAGTCACAGGTGACTCGTTTTTTTCAGGTCCTGTAGAAGTGCACCACACCCATATTCTATTCCAAGGACTTTTCAGCAGCATCCTATAGGGGATTTTATCTAAGCATGCTCACTGTGATTCATGTAGAAGTAAGGTAGTGAGACACAGCACACGATATGTTGCATACTTCAGATTTGACATGTCTGCATATAACCTCTATTTATCTAACCTCTGTATATGCTGTGTGCCCGTCTATAGTTCTTGGCAGCTGAGTCATCACATTCAGCAGTGCGTAACGCTGCACAGTGTATGTGGACAAACCCAGAGCCCAGACTTTGCCCTTCTGGCCTGTCCATGCGACTGATGAGCTCAGACATGTGTTGCTTGGCCACATGAGACTCAGAGACATAAATAACCGCACACAGTTTATTACTCTAGAGGTGTACATGAAAGCATGGCTGGTTATAGTGGTTGTGGCCGAGGGCAGGAAACAGTGGGTGTGGATCAACACAGCCATATCATGCCAGCTGATAGCAGGTCCTTGTCTTGTTAATTTGATGGTTGGAGGCTTTCATGGACGTTTCATGGACGTTATTACAAGTCATGTGATGAAATTGGCTGGGAAAGTAGATGTTCTGTTTGAAATGGCGAGCGTGTCTTTGTTGAGCTCTGCTAACTAACTTTGTCACACACCAGAAGAAATGGGCTAGTTTCTATTAGCAGCCACAAAGACAAGCCATTTTATCACCTCCACTTAGCATATGGGTCCACTTTGTAGACTCTGCACACCCTCTTTCACCCTGTTGGTGGAATGGTTAAGACCCCCACAGGACCACCCCAGAGCAAGTATTGTGTAGGGGGTGGTTCATTCTCACCACTGCAGTGACACTGATGTGGTGGTGGTGTTTTAGTGTTGTGCAGGTGTGAGTGTTTAAACACTGTGTCCACTCACTGTCCACTCTGTTAGACACTACTACCTTGCTGGTCCACCTTGTAGATATAAAGTCAGAGACGATAGCTCATCTGCTGCTACACAGTTTGTGTGAACTCAGAAAGATCCACCAGAGTGAATGATTACTGTACTATCCGTCCTGTCCGCTGACTAAGCTCTGTCTCTCCAGGCACCTTCCAGGGCCAGTTCACCGGCGGGATGCGGCACGGCTACGGCGTGCGCCAGAGCGTCCCGTATGGCATGGCAGCTGTGGTTCGGTCGCCCCTGCGCAACTCCCTAACCTCCCTGCGCAGTGAGCATAGCAACGGAACACTGCTGCAGCAAGACGTCCCTGTCATCACAACCACCAACGCCACCGGACAGGAGTCGCCCTCCCCAGTGCCCATCGGGCCATCCCGTGGTGGCTTCGCCCTCACTCTGAATGTGGACCCAGACCTGGTCAAGCCGAAAAAGAAGGGCCTCTTCCGGCGTGGCTCACTCTTGGGCAAGCTGACCAAGTCGGAGTCCCGCACATCCCTGTCCAGTCAGAAGAGCAAGATCAGCTTCCTGCGCAGCGATTCTGCCCTCAGCTCGGCGGCCAGCGATGCCAACTCCACCGTCAGCCTGGGCGAGAGCGAGGGTGAGGCAGAGGGTGGCGAGTTCCCACCGGTGGAGGCTGACATTGATGCAACCACCACTGAGGTGTACATGGGTGAGTGGAAGAACGACAAGCGCTCAGGCTATGGCATCAGCGAGCGCTCCAGTGGTCTGAAGTACGAGGGCGAGTGGCTGGACAACCAGCGTCACGGCTACGGACGCACCACCTTTGCCGAGGGCGGCAAAGAGGAAGGCAAGTACATGCATAACATGCTGGTGAAGGCCGTGAAGAAGAAGGTGATCCAGCTTAAAGGCACCAAGATCAAGCAGAAGGTGGAGAGGAGCGTGGAGGGAGCACAAAGGGCTGCCGCAATCGGCAAGCAGAAGGCAGAAATTGCCAACTCAAGGTCAGTCAACTTGGATATTGTTGGTAGAAATTCGGCCTGCCTCTTGAGGCATGGTACGGGGGACTGTAAGGGCAGGTTATAGCTAATGTAACTAACAAGTAACGGAGGGTTAGGCCTCAGCAGCCTCCAGACTGGATCCTGTAGGCATTACACACTCGCCTCAGATGTCAACTTGTTAAGCACACTCAGCTCCACTGAAACTATGAGAACCGTCCAGACCAGTGTTTCTCAACCTTGATCCTGGAGGCCCCATTTCACCACACCACCCTGTTCACCACACACCCGATTCAACGCATCGGCTCATTTACAAGCCCTTTCAGAGTTTCAGAGGAAGTGTTAAAGCAGGGAATCCACTCAAATGTGCTGGGCAATGTTCCTCCAGGACCAGGGTTGAGAAACACTGGTCTAATCTATTACAGATGCAAATGTAGTCTAAGAAAACAAAACCCTTATCAAACCTGTTTATAGGCCTCATTTGCTTCTGTAGTTCAGCTTTTTATAAAGGCAGCACTTCACTTTTTAAGCCCAGCATAGTGTTTTCAAACCTGTAGTGGCCCGAATGGCTGAGTAGCATCTTACTTCCTCCTTTGAGCTCAAATAAAACACATGGCCAACCATGGACCCATAAGGGTATTATCAGCCAACATCAAACATTGCACACTTGTACCCTCCAACAGTGTTATTAGTAATACCAATGAAATATCTCAATGAGTGTGCTTAAAGCAGTAGCAGCAGTCATTTAAAGTCCGGACGTAGTTCTTTTTTATAGGCCGGAGGATGTCAAGAAACACATAAGCAAATCTTTTGATATTTGTAGCTGGTGGATGCAGACTTAGTGCAATGCTAATAGATAGGTATAAGCCTTCGTTAACCATTAGCGTTTGGTTACAGAGTATTAGATTGTTGTAACGTCGAGTTAGGAGAGGAGGTAGGATGTTTAATAGGAACCAATATCATTAGAAACAGAGAACTAAACATAAAGACACTAGATATAACGGAAATAATGACTACTGAGAACAAGGAAAACTGGAAAACGAGCAGAACAGACGAAAGACAAAACCATGATCACGCAAACCAAGATAAACAGCTAGAAAAACAAAGAAGCGCGGCTAAGAACTGGTTTCAACCCAGAGACTGCAAACAGGCAAAGCCAACAAAGAGGTATCAGTAGAGGTCTAATGAGTCCTTGATCAGCTCCAGGTCTGAGAATGGGTGGAGCCAGGGTGGAGCCAGAAAAGAAGCCATTTGCTACATTGCACAGGCCCAGGAGGGGGTGATATGTGAACTGTACATACATATTGCTCACTGGACAAAAACTTGTCACCTTGCGTGTTTAAGGTGGCAGTAAAGTCAGGCTCCTGCAGATGGCTCGCATGAGGATGATGGGACTATGAACACAACTCATAGATTGAGAAGAGGTGGTACAGAACAGGGAATGTCTCGTTCCATGTGTGGCGTGCCAAAGACCATAGTGTGAGGGAAATAGCAGCATGGGCTAAAATCCCAAACCCAGCCTAAAGGAAGTTCTTCTGAGAATGGTGCCGGGGAAGGCATCCACCAAATCTGCACCATTTGCGCAATTCTTTGATGCAAGAGTGTCTGAACATTGATGTGGTCTACATCCGAAACCTGTCCAGTTTGTGGATGCAGGCTAGATACAGCTTCCAGCTAATGAATGAGCCCAAATGAGGGTGAATGATATGTGTTATAAGAGCAAGCTTTGAAATGCTGTCCACTTTAAAGGAATACCCAGCTGTGTGTACGCTTGATCGTTTTGAGACAACAAAGTTACTGTGGTTCACACATTCAATCAAAGACTTGCCTCACAAAGGCAGCCTTGTATTAGGCCCTGTCTAGCAGATGCATGTGCTGGACCTGTTGTTGCACTAAAAGCCAGGTTCCTAAGTGAAAGGTCACTGCTAGTAGTTTTACCAGCTCTGTGTAGCTAGAGTTACTCAGCTCTCTGTGTTTGTCTTGGTTCAGTGACGGCCTGTTAAGTAACCCTACGTTCCTAGCAGACAACACCTTTACAACACGTCTCACATGATATCACTGAGCACAGCCACATTCTGACATTAACACTAGCCGGCTCCTTCCCAGACTCCTGTGTAGGGTGTAGGAGCATAGACTGTCTATTCATGCACTCATTAGCATTTGGAGAGAGAAACAGCAGAACCTTTTACCGTCACAGTGTGTACGGTATTGAGCTCTTCTGGTACATATCACTGTTGTAGAAGTGTCTGACAGTGTCTGACATGATCAGTGAATTAGGGAAAATCAAAAAGTTCAGAAGTTCATTATGTATGTATATATATATGGTGAATGCCTTTCCTATACACACACACACACACATATATATATATATATATATATATATAGGAATAAGGTATAGACCATCAGGAGTGAAACTTGGTGTGTAGATTTGACATTGGAGACATGCGAACAAAGTTCTACACTTGACCGTGCCTGTGGCATAAGCAAGGACGGGCTTTAGCACTGTACCTGACTGACCCAACAGCCATAATTGTGGACTTTCAGCGAGCAGGTGGCTGCACAACGCAGGACTACATGCACGCAGGCGGTTATAACAACGGCCCCTTACACCACTTCGACTGCAAAGTTGTCGTGCCAGACTGTCATGTACTCATCCTCAGTGACGAGTCCTGCTTTTGTCTTGGTGGAGACGACCAACGAGTCTGTGTCTGGAGGCACCGTGGTCACTACCAAGATCAACAGTTTGTTGTCACACGCCCAGAAGGCCTGGTGTGTGACTCCATCTCTACCCCACTAAAAATCTGCAGGAGCTGTGTGAGACACAGAGACGTCTGGTGTGTTGCATTAGCAAACAGAGCGCCCTGACTCCATACTGAGAGACACTACTTCTGTATGTGTAGCTCAGTAAATATTCCCCATATCAGTCTAAATGTATCATCATTTATTGTTCCTGGTAACCTTTATCTTCCTTCCCAATAGCACTGCAATCCCACACTTCCTTCTAGGTGTAACTATTGTTTTGACGATGAGTATAAATGAGCTCTGTTGTGCGTGTCTGAATTGGGGTTCATTGTAAACAGCAGGTGAGGCTGAGGGAACGGTCTGTATAGCTTCAGTATGACTGGGCGGTTGTAGGTTGAATATATACATATGTGCAGAACATTATGCAAATCGTGATTTGTTAAAAGTATTGTGGCTTATCTTATATTTATAATATATATATATATATATATATACATATGGCATAGCTCATATGGTTGGTGTAGCTCAGTGGATAACACCACTACCCACCAAGTAGCCACCACCCCACGTGGGAGACTGGGGTTCGAATCCCAGTAGGGGTGACTATGCTGGGCAAGACTCCTAACACTACACTGGCCTACCTGTAATGTGGTTAACCTTGTAAGTCGCTCTGGATAAGAGCGTCAGCTAAATGCCAGAAATGTTCATATGCTGTAGGGTTTGGAGAGTGAATGACTTGAGACCATGACAATGTTGACATATTACGTTGTACTACAAACTACTCAGTGGTGGTTCTAGAAGGTTTGACCCAGGAAGGCAGGAACAGGTGGAGAGAGGGTCATTCTGCTGATCAGTGATAACAGGCCTGATAACCTGTATGCATTTTGGGTAGCAGGTGCACATTCGGACATTAAGGTAAGCTTCTATGAATTGTCAAAAGCAAAAAGCTGTCGACACCTGTAAGTTCAACTGTACAAGAGCAGTTCTCAAGTGTAACAGCTCAAGGCAGCAGTGTCTAGCCTTGCAGAAAACAAAAGCAGAGGGAAGTTTGACTAATTATAGTGTTGGGTTTATTTTCCAAAAATGAGCAGGGGATAAGAAATGAGTTATGTCAACAGACATGGGAGCTGGCAAAGTGACATTGTCTGTGTTGTGTGGATTGTTAAACTTGTTATAGGACTTATATATATATAACTCTTATAGCAGCCAAGTGGTGCAAAACCATTGTTTTCTGTGGAGCCATGAATGACAATTCTGCCACCGCAGTCAGCCTGGCTGTGCAAACCGGAGTGAAATACTCCATCGAGAGGTCAATTTTCACAACTGTTGTCATCATCCGCAGCAGTGGAATAAATCCAATGTTGATTGTCTTGGGAGCCAAGGATGCCAGACATCTCATTACTGAATTCCAGACTCACCCAGAATTATATAGACCCAAAAATAAAAAACACAGACCGTCCTCCTGCCGTTCTCCACCTTAAATATCAATAAATAACCTACACTGATAAAGCTGCCCTCTGATAATCTTCCACATGTTGCCCATGTATTGCTATGGGGTGCAGAATTAACGATTAGTCTGTGGTACTACTCATGATGAGTAAGAAGAGAACCAAAGGCGCATTAGAAATTTGGCATCTGTGCTGGCCAGTTAGTTTTTGGATGTTCTGCCTCTTTATACTGATGGACAATGTTTGTTCTATATAGAACATATTTAAAGTGGTTCTATATTGCACCACAAAGGATTCTGCATACAGTTGATTCTCCATAAGGTACAGGGGTTGGACAATGAAACTGAAACACCTGGTTTTAGACCACAATCATTTATTAGTATGGTGTAGGGCCTCCTTTATTGATCCTTGAATTTCCCTCTGGGATCAATAAAGTATCTATCTATCTATCTATCTATCTATCTATCTATCTATCTATCTATCTATCTATCTATCCTTTTGCGGCCAATACAGCATCAGTTCGTCTTGGGAATGACATATACTGCGTCCTGCACAGTGGTCAGAGGGAGTTTAATCCATTCTTCTTGCAAGATAGTGGCCAGGTCACTACGTGATGCTGGTGGAGGTTCGTCCTTCTTGGTGGTAAGCTGACCTTACCCTGGATACCGTGGCTCTTGATACATCACAAAGACTTGCTGTCTTGGTCACAGATGCGCCAGCAAGACGTGCACCAACAATCTGTCCTCTTTTGAACTCTGGTATGTCACCCATAATGTTGTGTGCATTGCAGTATTTTGAGCAGAACTGTGCTCCTACCTGCTAACTGAACCTTCACACTCTGCTCTTACTGGTGCAATGTGCAATTAATGAAGATTGGCCACCAGGCTGGTCCAGTTTAGCCATGAGACCTCCCACACTAAAATGATGGTGTTTCAGTTTCATTGTCCAACCCCTGTATATAGAACCATATATAACACATTCTCCATCAATCTGAAGATTAATTATACCACGCAAATAACTCTTTAAGCATGAAGTGGTTCTATATAGAGCTCATTGTTCTAAGTAGAACCATTGCCTTTAGCAAAACACCCTGGAAGAACCATCTTTTTTAAGTGTGATGGATCATCTTCAGTGACGAGCCCCGCTTTTATCTTGGTGGAGACAGCCAACGAACCCATGTATGGAAGCACCATGGTCATCCATCCGTGTTCTCTGACTGCTGTGAGTTGCAGAATAACTGCTCATGATGATACTGATGGACAATGTGTTGTTCTATATAGGACCTTTTTGAAAATGGTTCCATATTGCACCACAAAGGATCCTGCTATTGTTACAATGTGCCATTGTAAATCCTTTGTGGCACTATATACACCGTTCTTCATAAGGGTCTATGTAGAGCCATATATAACACATTCACTATGGCCAACCATGTGTCGCCCTTGTACCGCTTATGAGGTGCAGGGTAACCAATAATCTCCGATGCTGCTCATGATCAGTAAGATGGGAGCCAAAGGCATGTCAGTAATGCACTTGCAGCATCTACGGTGGCCAGTTCTAGGTTGTTCTGCCTCTGTATCCTGATGGACAATGTGTTGTTCTATATAGAACAGTTTTGAAAATGGTTTGACAGTGGCCAGTTAGTTCTTGGTTGTTCTTGCATGGTTGTACCATGCCAAGTGCTCTATAAGCATGGGATGCTTCTGTATAGAGCTCATGATTCTAAGTAGAACCATTGCCTTTTCTAAAGAACCCTGGAGGAACCATCTTTTCAGTGTGGTGTCAAAAAGGCGGGAAAAATGTCAATAGTGTATGCACAAACATAACTTTTCCACATGTCCAAGGAATGTCACACGACCTCTTCTTCTACACATCCGTGGCATCAACGTTACAGTTTCAATTCTGCACTTTCAGCAGAATTCCTCCATTTAATGAGCTACAGATGAGCAATAATTGAGAACTGAGAATAATTGCGCGGCTACTAATTCATTCATTCTGATATCAAGTGGAGCCTGACTCCTGGGGAATGCTCAGCGAAAGATGAAGCATGGAATTGTGTTTGGAGAATGATCTCCAGAGCAGTGGCTACTTTGGGAGCCGTTTTCTCCGCGCTGTTCAAAGTCTGTTATTGCATCGGTTGCCAGCGGCCTCTCTAATAAACGATTTACGCACTCCCCCTTCTAGCCGCGCGTCTCCTAGTTTCGTAGCCGCGCAGGAGTAGTGTAGGTTAAGCCTCAAACGAGCGTGCGGCTGTTTTGCTCTGCTTTGAGCATCTCCTTACAAGGAGGGAAGATTTTATCAAAGCCACTGCAGCACCTGAAATAAGCCCGTTGTTTACAACAGCACGCATCTCCATGATGAACTGCAGAGCCTGTCAGCGGCGCAGTGAAATCTAAATATTTTACCTGGGAGACAAGCAGATTTATTAGTGTCGGTGGCATTATGCTCCGGCTCTTATTGCGGGAAGGCCCAGCCATTGAGGCTCCAGTGTGATCCTGCAGGAGCCTGTTTATGTGGAGAGCCAGGCAGGAGTCGGATGTTTCGCGCTGAGGTGGTCTACCTGGGGAGTTTGTTTTTGTCTCCTTCTTCTTTTTCTTCTTCTTCTCATGTGTCTGATTGCGCTGTGCAAATGTGCTATCCTATGTCCGCACCTGCCAAGTTGAGGCTGCTTGTGCCACGGTCTAACACAGCAGTGATAGTTCACTAATGTGATACAGTATGTTAAGATTCATGTGCCTTGCTCACATTGACAGTAGAGCTACAGTACTAGCATTGTGATTGCGCTGCAGCTAGAGCTGCACCAATCAAATATCTCCATTCCTGCAGCTATTCCAGCCTCCAGATATTTCCAGTGTGCAGTTGTTTCCAAAAAGAACAAAGCAAAATACTATTCGTCGCTGTCCAAGGAAAAACAGGTATCTCCAAAATCGCAACTTTACAGGAGAGGCCGAAAACCTCATTTGATTTGAATGGAAGTCAATGGAACCAGACGTCTTTCCAAGCCGTTTTGCACCATTTCTGTTGGTCCGTTCTTCATGAAATTTCCTTACAGTGTAAACAGCATCTCATGTGATCAAATGAGGCCTTAAAGTAAAAATCAACAAAAATGGAGATACATGTTTTTCATTGGACAGCGACGATATATTAAAACTATGGGCTTTGGTCAGTAGGGTGAGGACCTCACCACACCACCTTCAGCTGTTAAAAGGATATTGGCCTTTGCAGTGCTCTTAAGTCTCAGGTAGGTTCTTAAGTACTGTGATTCTTTTGAAGTGCGTGATGTAGGCGGCTTGACCAATCACAGTCCTTAATGAGCAGTTCTAAGGGCTTTTCAACAGACAGAGATGTTCACAGAATCCAACAAAAGTGAACCGTAATATTACATCAGTGAGTTTAAGCTGTAGCACAAAATTTCATACGCCGTAGAAACAAACCTATGGTAGATTGACTCCTGCCACCTGGCACCTGTTGTTTTAGTGCCTACAAGCACAACCATAGACTTACGGGGCTCCAAATGCTTACGTTTTATTGGCTCCCTACTAAACAACTGCAGTAACAAGCTGGTGCTACATGTAAATGAGACAGACAGGTAGGCTGGCAGAATATTGTAAGTATGAAGCTGGCTACAGGTGCTAGACTGCTGGCAGCTAGCAACCAAAGCTAAAAAACAATCTCTTCTCTTCTCCTCTCTTTTCTTCTCTTCTCTTCTCTTCTCTTCTCTTCTCTTCTCTTCTCTTCTCTTCTCTAATATTCTCTTCTCTTCTCTTCTCTTCTCTTCTCTTCTCTTCTCTTCTCTTCTCTTCTCTTCTCTTCTCTTCTCTTCTCTTCTCTTCTCTTCTGTTCTGTTTTATTCTATTCTATTCTCTAATATTCTATTATATTCTCTTCAATTCTGTTCTGTTCTGTTCTGTTCTGTTCTGTTCTCTTCTCTTATGTTCTTTTCTATTCTATTCTATTCTCTTCTCTAATATTCTATTCTATTCTATTCTATTCTATTCTATTCTATTCTATTCTCTAATATTCTATTGTCTAATATTCTCTTCTCTTCTCTTCTCTTCTCTTCTCTTCTCTAATATTCTCTTCTCTTCTCTTCTCTTCTCTTCTCTTCTCTTCTCTTCTCTTCTCTTCTCTTCTCTTCTCTTCTATTCTCTAATATTCTATTCTATTTTATTCTATTTTATTCTCTAATATTCTATTCTATTCTATTCTCTTCGATTCTGTTCTGTTCTGTTCTGTTCTGTTCTGTTCTGTTCTGTTCTCTTCTCTTCTCTTCTCTTCTCTTCTCTTCTCTTCTCTTCACTGCTCTTCTCTTCTTCTCTTCTCTTCTCTTCTCTTCTCTTCTCTTCTATTCTATTAAGGGGTTAATAATAAAGGCTCCTCTGTCTGATGAGAGCAGATTTGTACTACATGTCCTGCTGTTGTACAGCGTCTCTACATGCCAGTCATGTTTTTTTCTCTCTGGGTTGCGTTAGCATGACGTGATCTGAAGCAGCTCTTATCTGTACCTCAGGACACTTACTTCCTAACCACCGTGTAGTGAGGTC
>JAMWET010002422.1:412500-472500 GCA_024036415.1 Prochilodus magdalenae
CTTCTCAATCTATGAATCCCGTCACACACATATTCATAGCCCCATCTTCCTCATGCAGTGCCATCTGCAGGAGCCTGAAGTTACTACCACCTTATACGCACAAGGTGAGCTGATGCTAGCACAGGATTTAAATCACATCTTTGCGTTTGCTTCTGTGACATGCTGGTTTGTGTCATCCGAACTGAATTCTGTTGTGGTTTAAGCAATAGCTAGCAGGATCCTGTCGTCAGCTCTACCACTCTATTGCTTCTGTGTCATGTGACTGTACTGGCCCAAAATGTGATGACGACTGATAAACAGGGCTCTAAAATTCACGACAGGGAATCCCTGTAGCCCTAATCTCCGCAAGAGAAGTCCAGGCCCTACTTCATCCTACTCATCCCATGCACGGCTTTAGTTCTAAAGTTGCATTAAAAGATGATTCGAGCTATAGATTTCCCAGCAGGGCTAAGAATAGAGCGGGATTAGGGTTTAGAGAATGCCTTTGTACTGGCTATATTCACTTCATCATGGTGCCTTACAGAAAACGGTTATGAGGATCTCGTAACCAGGCATATTAACCTTCGGCCAGACACATTAGCAACACAAAAATAATTCTCAATTTTCTGCAACACAATATAGTATAATAAATAGCTTGTTGTTGATGTGAGAGCTATCTTTAACTGGCTGAGTATTTTTCTTTTCACTGTTTGGTTTAAAAAAAAATATATATATATATATATATATATATATATATATATATATATATATATATATATATATATATATATTTATTTATTTGCCATTATAGTTTGTGGTTTTAAAAGATTATTTTGGAAAATGATTTAATAATTTTAAAAATGTTACATCACTACTTTGGAATGCTATTTCAATATTTTGATATTATTATTTATTTTGTGATATTACTTATGAGTTATTACTGAGAGATGCCAAATCTTCACTTTGAGATATATATTTTATATAAAATTAGCCGTTTGTATATTTTACGAGACTTAAGTCATTATTTTTGAGAGACTAAGCTAGTTAGAAGATGAATTAGATTAGTTTGGCAGTCTTGTTCTTTAAGCTGATACGTCATGATATGAAATATGACAGAACCTCTAATCAATGTATTTCTTAAAATAATGACTCAACAATTCACTTAATATTGAAATATCCTAATAAGGCCCTTATATGAGATATGATGATATGTGAAACTCAGCAAAAATACAGAGACTGTGCAGTAAATGTGGCAGATACTTTCCCTGCTGTTCTGCAAGGATAAAGGAGATCCACTAACGGTTTTCCTAGACCAGGAGCCAGCTGTATCACTGTGTCAGTCACCTCCAAGCTCAGTAACCCTGGAGGGAGCCTGGAACTGTCCTGACTGCTTGTGGACAGGTGTAGATCTAAGACCCACTACAGGGAGCTGGGAGTCCTTCTAATGGTTCCGCTGGGAAGTGGTGTCTAAACTGCGTCTTAAAGTAGGCAAAGCTATTTTGAGCTCGGGCTAGTGTTACAGCATGTCAAGTATTCCCAGAGTAATCACAATCTATAATGCTCAAACACAACAGCACAGAGTCACAGGGAATTCGACTTCAGGATTTACACGTTCTCGTAAAACGTCCTTTATTTCTTAGTGTAATTCCATAAAGCTTTATTTCCAAAAGGCAGAACAAAGTAGACAGTAGTAGGTTTCATTTCAGACACGCTTTAAGGTTAACTGAGGAGGTCAGCCACGTATGAACGCGTATTTCACGGCTGCGGATTGTCCGTGGTTTTAAAGCTCTATTATAACGGACCAGTTATGAGAATAAACTGTTCCGCACACTACCGCCAAGGCTATAGTGTGGTTCCCCAATGCGGCCTTGCCCATATCTCATTGTCGAAAGCTGGGTGTTAAAATAATTTATTTCTGCTCCGGCTCGGTGCCTGAAGAGTACACCCTCTCCTGCTAATAATAATCCTGCGCTACACGACCCTGACCACACACCTGACCTCTGCGTTCAACCCTCACACAGTTTAACTCCAACTCCAACCGACTGAGTCTGGAAACATATGCTTGTATTGTCATCTGTTTTGGGATTTTACAGATTTCCATTACTACCTGCCCAGGGAATGATGGGGGATTCTTTTGTGTTGAGTGGCCATGCTTTTTATAAATATAGCAGACAACTGCTGTCCCATCTTCCAAATAAAGACGACATGGAATGTCTTGGGAGCGCCAGAGCTGTGCATTGCTATAGCGAGAGCACCACCAAGGAAAAAAAAGCCAAATGGCTTTCAAGTAAGAAATCAGCCACCAGGATTGCGGTTTAAACTGAAGTCCGAGTTTGCTCATATGTGGGAATTTTGAAGGGCTTGCTCGCCTGTGCAGGACTAACCTTGTGAACTGATACTGCAGTAATTATTTATAGGCTCAGTTGTCAAAATAAGTATGTGGGATAAACAGCAGTATGCCGGCATTGAAGCACAAAGACGGAATGATTGTCAGGCTTTGGAAAACGTAGGTAAAGGCGGCTATAAGAAATGGCTAATATTATATTATCTGGGTCTCACTCATCCATTGGACCAAACGTCACAACCGGAGTCCGAGTTATTGGCCATGTAACAAACCCAAGAACACAATGGTGCATATTTAACCAGCATTTCAGAGGAACTGATCTTAGATCAGCTTCCATCAGGTTATGTAATTCAATTGAGGGTCAAATAAAAGCTGTAACCTGATCCCAGATCAGCATTCTAGCAGTGAGAGGTCTGATTAATATAGGCCAATGTACATATAATTTACAGACAGTAAACAGTATATCATCACTGTACAACGAAAAACAAGAATCTCCAAAATGGCAACCTTAAACCTCAGTTAACTCTAATGTACCTCTATATCAATTTTGGGTAATTCCTGTTAGTCCATTCATCATGGAATTCTCAGACAGTGTAAACGGCAGATGCTGTGTTCAAATAATGGACAAAAGTATAAATCGAAATAAAAAATGGAGATACATGTTTTTCTTTGGACATCAGTGATATTCATAGTGCACACTATATATGGATGAGCAACATACACACGATACACATATCACTTACAGACAAACACCATGCCGATTATATATTGATTAAATGGGACGTAAGTGTAATTATTACAAAGCTCCTCATATTATTACAATACGTCATGCAGCACTGATGGTAGAAATTAGACTTTTGAGAGTTAATATGAGCAGGAAAAGGGCATGATGTGAAACCATGCCTTGAGAAACTTACCGACTCAAGACTTCCTTTAGTCCAGTGGTGGTCACTGGAACCAGAGTTTGTGGTCTCTCCAGCTTAACTACAATACGGTCATTATTATCATTATCAGAAATGACCAGCAAGCCTACACATGCTTCAGAGCTTTGCATGTTGATGACGGTAAATTAGTGATAGTTCTGATGATCATTTTAAGCCAAGCCTTCATCTCAAAACTATTGTACATCAATGTCCTAATCTTCAGGCAGCATACTTCCTACCATTCTCTGTTCTATCTATCAGTGAGGTACCTGTAGATGCTCATAAGACGTCTGGTTCCTATGATAACAACTAACTCAAGTCAGTAAGGTTCTCTGGAATGGAGGGTTTCACACCAAACCACACTAAATGACTCGGTTTACAAGTCATTTCATTATCCAGGTACAACTAACAGGAGCTGTCTTTCAGTTTCGCCAAAGGAAGTCAGGAGCAGATTGACTGATCACAGTGACGTGGTGGAATTTGCCGCTCTCAGCAAAACTTTGGCCACATCCGTAGACCAGTTCTCTTGAGCGCAGTCGTCCATAGGAAACCTGTAGTCTGTACAGTATCGCTTTTGTTGTTGGGTCTTCTGGTACACTACTGGCTATTCTGCACTATTCCTGAACTGTTATCTGGTCATTTGTAACAAATTAGAGGATAAACAGACGGGCTGGTAATATGGCAGGGTAAACAGAGCTTTCCTTTTGCGGAGCGCTCCTGAAGCTCTGCGGTCTCAGATTACTTTTATAGGCCTGACGTTCCCCTGAGCTTATGTTTGGAGTATTGCTATTTCTGCTCTGTCTTTATTTGTGTCCCATAAAGCGTTCAGTCATTGGTTACACTGTTGTTGCAAAACAAGTGAATGAAATGGTAGCATTGTTAAGTGAGCTAAGCATTCATTTTAATTACGCTGCTCGCCCAGGCCATGCCTTTCCAGTCCAACAACATTTTCCACTTGACTCGCATTACATCTGTATAACAGCCACACGCAGATATGTGCTGACCTTGTCCTCCTGATAAACCGTGGCGCTGTCTGACTGGGAGCTTATCTCACTTGTTAAACGCAAGCATACGTTTGTGCCTTGTGAATGGATGAACAGATGAATGACTGGAAACTATTTCCTCTACAGAGCTGCCCATGCTAAGAGCAAAGGAGAGGCTGCCGATCAGGCCGCACAGGCTTCTAACAATGAGTCCAGCATTGCGCGAGTGGTGGCCAAAGAACTCTCGCCGTCATTCTATCAACCAGGTAAATACAGACATGGAGGAAGGTGTCAGTAACTAACATGTCCCCATAACTAACAAGCTTAAAGTGATGGTTTATGAATTACACAGTTTTCCATGGTTATATATTGCATGTGAATACTGATGAACGATTGCACTGATTAGCATGATGCTAACATGGTGTGGAATAACGCCGCATTCTACTAACACCCATAGCGTTTGTAATTTCTGAATTTCGGCTAGGAAAAACCAAAGAAAGCATTCCATGAACTGGGAATTCCTGCATTAGACTCCTAGAAGGTTAGGAGAGTGTTCTCAACTCTGAGGTAAGCTTTAGGTTAGCCTCCCGTGTTTTGCTAGCTATCATTGACCTCCACATGGGGCACGGCTTTGTTCTATGACATAACAGATAACTTCTTCAGTAGATGCTGGATGGCCTTGAATTGTGATTGGCTGGATCGTAGTTTCATTTTAATATCCAGTTTTAAAGAAAAGACCAGTTTTTTATAAACTGATAAAAGTAAGTCTAGCAACTTCTGAGAATTTTCCCTGGCCCCCTTAATGTTCCCCTGTGGCCCTCCGTTTTAGAACCACTGCTTTAGATCAACCAACATGGCATGGTAGCTGGTTAAATCTGTAATGCTTACCATGTAGTTCTCTGTTTTGAAAGAGAACTGTGTTATGCTAGCCAGCTAGCCTCTTGCTAACAGTATTCCCCTTCATGGAGGCATCCCTTTTTTTACCCACTTCACCTCTGTACCTAGAATCCACAAAGACCAAAAATGACAAAATTCCGAACTTTCCACTTTAGAGTTAAGTCGAATGCAGCCAAACAGCCCCTTCAAAACAAACCCTTGTGTCTTTAGAACTTCCCCCTCAAAGGCGAAATATCCTGACTTTGAAAGGAAGTTGACATAACACATTTGTTTCTGTGCAATTTTGCACTCCTTTTTTATTAGTCTATTCTAAATGGCAGCTGGGATTTTTTAAATATTGGAAAAGGTACAAAAACGGCTAAAACGGCTAAAGGATTTTGGCCTAACAGCGGTGATAAGATCCCACTACTTATCAGCTACATCAGTCTTATAGTTCCAGCTTGGGCACCAATGTTTCAAGACCAGGAAGCACCAACATAGACACGCAAGTGTTACATCATCGCTGTCCACTGAAAAACATGTGTCTCCATATTTGGTGATTTTTACTTTTATGCATCATTAGAACTCAGCAGCTGCTGTTTATACTGTGTGAATTTTCCAAATCACTTGGTAAAAGTCTGGTTCAATTGACTTACATTCTAGTAAAATTAGATTTTTGCCCTCTACTGTAAAACAGTAGCGGTTTTGGAGTTTTTCTTTGGCGAGCGAGCATATGCTAAAAATGTACAGTAAATGCCTGTACCGCTAATCCAGGCTTCAGGCTCGTCCTGGGGTTCGTCACCTTTAAGAGTCTAAAAAAAGTCCTGACTTGGAGGTGTGAAGGATCACACCGCGGCACCCGAGGTCTGAGAATAGATTTCCTGAGGAACATAGCTGGGCTTTTTACAGCTTTGTGTTGAGACACATGGCGTATTTATTGTTTCGTTTTATTTTTAGATCTTTTATTTTATGTTTATGTTGTTTCCTTATATCACCAATATAGTTTTATGTACCCAGTGATCAACATAATTCCTTTAACATACTATATTTCCTTATGAATAAGAGACTGTCCTATTAAAGAGAAATTCCAAAGATGTTTCTACATTTGTAATAATTCAGTTGTGGAGATGTAAACAGATTCTTTCAGAGCGGTTTGATATGAAATGGTTTGTTGTATTGACTAGTATAAGTACAGTGGTGGTGAAAGGAGCACCACGGGGTCAGCATGTCTAGAACACAAATTACCTGTACATGTCTTCTGAGCTTTATATATGATGTCAGTTACAGTGAAATATTGGTAAATCTAAAATATTTTAGATTTAGTTGCTTTATAACAGGCCATTCCAGGCCAGTTTTTTTAATAACCTTTTGTGAGCTGTAACATGCTTTAGGTATTTGGTTCCTATCACCACCAATATTAACAATTATGACTTTGTAAGTTTCTCTCTATATATGTAACCCATCACCCAACCACTGCGAGCGACTCTGTCTGCATTCTAACAAATTTAATATTTAAATTCATTTTGACATGAAAGTGTTCACTTATATTCTCATAGAACCACAGCTGTCATTGGACCTGGGGCTCTCAAACATTTGCTGTATGAACACCCAGCCTTAGAAATGACTTGATATATGACTGATATAAATATAAATGACCACTGTTCTGATCTTCTGCTAACTAGGATAAAGCTAACTACATTAGCAACTTTGAAACTTGTTTTTAGTATGGCCCATTTCTGTGGGTCAATGAAATTTTCAAACAGTGTAAACGGCAGCTGCTGTGTTGATATGACATATAAAAGTCAAAATCAACAATTAAAAAAATTAAGGTTCATGTTTTTCTTTGGGTAGCAACAACATGTTATAATATAATAATATATAAATTATAGTAAAACTACAAAAACCTGCATTTGTTGCTAATTGTAGTGTATTTCTGTTTATTTCCTGGCTTTAACAGATTAGAAACAATATATAAATTATAACATATTTTTCCAGTATATTAAATTCACCAAAAAAAAAAAACAATTATTATGAATTTAAGTCCAGCTGACTCTCTGTAGAGGAGCTGTTCACTTACAGGGGTTGGACAATGAAACTGAAACACCTGTCATTTTAGTGTGGGAGGTCTCATGGCTAAATTGGACCAGCCTGGTGGCCAATCTTCATTAATTGCACGTTGCACCAGTAAGAGCAGAGTGTGAAGGTTCAGTTAGCAGGTAAGAGCACAGTTCTGCTCAAAATACTGCAATGCACACAGCATTATGGGTGACATACCAGAGTTCAAAAGAGGACAAACTGTTGGTGCACGTCTTGCTGGCGCATCTGTGACCAAGACAGCAAGTCTTTGTGATGTATCAAGAGCCACGGTATCCAGGGTAATGTCAGCATACCACCAAGAAGGACGAACCTCCACCAGCATCACGTAGTGACCTGGCCACTATCCTGCAAGAAGAATGGCTTAAAATCCCTCTGACCACTGTGCAGGACGCAGTATATGTCATTCCCAAGACCAACTGACGCTGTATTGGCCGCAAAAGGAGGCCCTACACCATACTAATAAATGATTGTGGTCTAAAACCAGGTGTTTCAGTTTCATTGTCCAACCCCTGTATATTCTCTTAGAAAATCAACCCCATGTATCATTTGACCAGGGGCTCCCAAACATTTGCTATATGAACGTCCAGCATTAGAAATGCTGAAAAACATATGACATAAGTGGCCCTTACGTTACTAACGTTACGTTACTAACATATTAGTCGGTTTGGCATTCAGGCGCGTAATGAATGTTCTAACCTTTCTTTATTTGTGTCAAATCATATAGACGTTCATGTTTCATGTTTATTTCACATCATAGTCCCGTAACGTACCTCGCTTGAGACGTCAAGTTCAGCCCTGATAAATGTCACCCACAGTCTGTATCAATTACTGTAATGCTTTCAGAACTGCATCCAGGCCTCTTGTGGGTTATCAATCAGCTCCTGAGCAATCAGCTCCAAATGTCTGCTGTTCAGTTGTCGTGGGCTTGCATTTCAGCATTAAACATGCCGTATACGATCCTTCTAAATATGTCACTGCTTTCTGCTGGCCTGCCACTTCATATGCTCCCCAGCTGTGCGAGTCTATTAGTTTGTCTAAATTTGTCTCTATAGGCCAATGAATTCTGTTACGAAGTCTGAAGAGTCGCATGTGAGACACCGACAAGTACAATCAGTGATTTCCCAATACAGCATTGTCAGCTGTCTTTACCTCATTGCACACAGGCTCAAATGGAAGGGCCATCTCAGTGTTTAGGTGCCAAATGTTAAACGTATGCTTATGAATTGCCCCTCAATATTGATGTTTTGTTGTGTACAGTGATCCTAAGAGCCCCAGAGCTAAGGCTTTAGCATAGCTAGCAAGCTGACTTGGTTAAAGTAGCCTTGATGCATAGTTGATAGTGCTGAAAGTTAGCACCTAGTGTCATTAGCATTAGCCACAATGAGTTAGTGTTAGTATGCACTCACTGTGCCCGCACTCACAGTGGAGGCTTTCAAACAATATAGGTTCATCCAAGTCCAAGCCCAGACAAACACTCATAACACTTATGTAAACCAACGCCAACTACAATGCAATGTAAACCTAACACGACAGGTTATTAAATATCGTCCGTCAATGATAAAAGCTATTTAGCCACCAAAAAAGAAGATCAGGTTGAGGTTGTTGGTGTGCTAACATATAGATCACTGATCTGTCTTATGTCATGCCTCTCAGGCCCAGAGTACCTGAAGAAACGAGCACTGCAGGAGATTGCCAAAAGCAATGAGAACGCTGATACAGGCATTCACGAGCCACTCCTGGCAGAGGAGACCATGCCCACACCTCCGGAGAGCCCCTTTATGCATGAGATGGAGAGCCTGAAGCCAAACATTAGTCCAGCGCGTACGCCATCACCTGGCCTCACACCTGCTGCTGCCCCAGACCCCAACTTCCTTAGCCCCGGCAACTGGAACGGGGACAGGACCAGTCGTGGTAGTGGCAGCAGCAGTCGGGGTGGAAGCCGGCCAGGTAGCAAACCAAACAGCCGGCCTACAACTCCATCATCTGCTCCTCCAGCTTCAGCTGCTCCAGCTTCAGCTCCAGCTCCTGCCCAAGAAGAGCCACCAGGCCCCAGCAGTAAAGTCCCGTCCCGTTCCCCCAGTCGCCAGAGTGCCAAAGCTGAGCAGGGCTCCGACATGGAGATCAAGCCCCTGCAGAAGATAGACATGGAATCGAACGCAGTGGAACCTGCCCCAGTCACTGCTGCAGCTCCGGTAAGGACCAGCCTCGTCTCCTCCACCGACGAAGACGAACCACCTCTTTGCCCCGCCGCCAAAGTGTCCACCAAAGGCAAAGCCACCCCAGAGCCCGAAGATGCTGAGGACACTGAATCAGCACCTGAGCATCCTGCCCCAATGATGGAGAGCAAGTTAGAGGCCAGGGAGGAGAGGAAAGCATCTAGCAAAGCAGACGCTAGGCCGTCACCAAAACGAGAACCCAGCCCGGCTCCAAGACGAGAAACTACCCCAGCTCTGAGACGAGATCCAAGCCCGGCTGCGAGACGAGATCCAAGCCCGGCTGCGAGACGAGATCCAAGCCCGGCTGCGAGACGAGAACACAGCCCGGCTGCGAGACAAGAACCCAGCCCGGCTCCAAGACGAGAACCAAGCCCGGCTCCAAGACGGGAAACCACCCCAGCTCTGAGACGAGATCCTAGTCCAGCTCCAAGACGAGAAGCTACACCATCTCTGAGACGAGAAACCAGCCCTAGCCCCGCGCAGAGACGAGAACCTAGCCCAGCTCCCAAAGCTGCGTCTAAGCCTGAACCCAAGCCTGTGCCTAAACCAGAACCCAAAGCCATCGCCAAGCCAATCGCTAGGCCATCTCCCAAAGTGGAGCCTAAAGCTGAATTGAGGCAGAGGTCTGTAGTGAAAGCCCCCAGTGACGTGGCTGAAGCCACAGAACAAGATGAGGTAAGGAAAAACCACTCAAGCTCAAACACTGCCCTTGTTCACATGAAGTTTTCAAACGGTGAATAAATAAATCAAAACCTTCACAACCAGTACACATATCATCAAAAGAACAGCAGCGATGCCCTCCATGAATCACCCTGTTGCACCATTGGCTGACAGCTGCACCATGCAAGACTACATGCAGGTTGAGTGACACCAGGCCCTCTGGACGTGTGATGTGTGGCAACAACCGTTCATCTTGCTGCTGGCCGCGATGCCTCCACGCGCAGATTCATTGGTAGCCTCCACTAAGACAAAAGCGTCTCATCATTGAAGATGACCCGCTGCCATTCTGAGTCACTCCATGGCAGTCTGGCACGACACCATTGCAGTCTTTGACATGGTGTTCTGGAGGGTCGTCGTAGCGATCTGTGTACATGTAGCCCTGCGTTGTGCAGCCGTCTGCCAATGGTTCTAGCAGTAACAGGTTGACTCATAGAGGCCATCTCTTCTCGCTGAATGTCGTGGCTGTTGGATCAGTCAGGTACAGCGATACATGCGTGGTCAAGTCTTGAATCATTCTCAAGTCAAACCTACCCAACAAGTTTCATTCCTGTCGGCTGAGTCCTTCTGGGTGCAGATATTTGTGCCACTGTTCTTTTGATGATGAGGTTATACTGTATATCGTCGGTGTCCAATGAAAAACATGTATCTCCATTTTTGTCCATTTTGACTTTTATGCCTCATTTGAAAGCAGCAGCTGCTGTTGACACTGTGTGAGAGTTGCATGATGAACGGACCAACAGAAATGGCTCAAAGGTGCTCGGAAAGACGTCTGGTTCCATTGACTTACATTAAAACTGAATGAGGTTTTTGGCCTCTCCTGTAAAGTTGCCATTTTGGAGATACCTGTTTTTCTTTGGACAGCGACGATATCCTAATCCAGTCTCCATTAACATACATCTACTAACATCCCCGTACGGGTCTTTTCAGGGATTAAATACTGAATGCATTGTTTTGATAGTTTTCACTGTGGGACCGTAGTTTGAAGTCTGTGTTTGTTAGAGCGCTCCTGTCACGTACAGAGAGGTTGTACATGTGTTAATGGTGTTAGTAAGAAACCGAACGACTGTTTACACATCACCTGAGAGAATAAGAGGGTAGTGCTGTTCTTCTTTTTCTACCCCGCCATTACTCACTGCCACTGTCATACCATAAACATGCCGCAACACAGCCATTTTGCTGAGGCTTGACAGTGTGCACTTGCTCGGCTACCAGAATCCTCCATATATTTCCATGAGTTACTGACTCTGCAGACAGACTAGGACAGTATTACAGCACCACCTTCATCTTCACAGCAGGGCACTGCACTAGGGACTCATTCCTGCATTGAGTAAGTGTTCCTGCGCTGAGGAACTCAAACCAGGAAGCCATGTTTGATGTGGACAGATAGTGTGGTTTTATATGCAGCCCTGGCTCCCGCCCAGCTGACCACATTTTTCATAATCAGGCATGCCCATGCAAGGCTGCAGGGCCGATCCTGAAAATGACAGATTCCAACCTTCAGAAGGCTTCCTGCTTCCCCCTATACACCGTATAATAAACTGCACCACAGCAGCACAGTCTGGCCTACTGACGGGGCACTAAGAAGACTAGCTGTATGCAGTAATCCAGCACTTATGGGATGGGTTTTGTGTTATAGTCCAAAACCTTCAGGCTTCAGGTAGCACCTACTGGCCACTTTATTAGGTACACCTACTTGTATCTACACTTATTGTCCATGTTATCAGCTCTACTCATCATACAGGAGCACTCTGTAGTTCTACAGTTACAGACTAGAGTCCATCTGTTTCTCTGCATACTTCGTTGCCCAGTTCTTCAGTGGTCAGGACCCCCACAGGAGCACCACAGAGCAGGACCACTACCACAAGCTCAACACACACTAACACCAGTGTCACTGCAGTGCTGAGAATGATCCACCACACACATGTCTCATCACATGTGGGTGGTGGGTCATTCTCAGTCCCACACCGACACTGATGTGGTGGTGGTGTGTTAGTGTGTGTTGTGGTGGTGTGAGTGGATCAGACAGAGCAGTGCTGCTGCTGGAGTGTTTGAACACCTTAGTGTCACTGCTGGACTGAGAATAGTCCACCAACCACAACTATCCAGCTAACAGTGTCCTGTGGGCAGCGTCATTTGGGTAGCGTCCTGTGGGCAGCGTCCTGTGGGCAGCGTCCTGTGGGCACCGTCCTGTGACCTCTGCTGAAGGACTAGAGGATGACAAACACTGCACTGTGCAGCAGCAGATGAGCTATCGTCTCTGACTGTACATCTACAAGGTGCACCAGCAAGGTAGGAGTGTCTAGTGGACAGTGAGGGGACACAGTGTATAAACACTTCTGTCTGTGTCTGATCCACTCACACCAGCACAACACACACTAACACCACCACCACCACCACATCACAAGACCCACATAATGCCTGCTTTGTGGTGGTCCTGTGGGGACCCCCTAATTCTCCAAAATCCTATTGCGTAGCATTGTTTTAACATGGTGCAGGCCATCATTTTTCTTTACCTCGACCATATGGTGTTTGTGATGATTTGACTAACTGCAGGGAATTCTGGGATATGCTTTTTTTATGCTAAAAAAGAATAATAATTTGCTAAAAGTAGGAAACTCTAATTTGCAGAATTCCAAACTCCTGTTTATCATGAAGGTAGCATATGACTTGCCTGTGTGGTCTTAGACTTATTTATTGAAGGAGCTGAAGGGATGTAATGCATCAGACAGAATAAGAAGACTCCATGGCATTGTGCTCGATGTTAGACGGGTGGTGGTGGGAGGAGGTGATGATGATATCATTGGATATTATTATGTTTCTGGTGCACGGTGATGTAATCAAATCAACAACGACATCAGAAAGGCAGGGCAAGGTTTTTACATTTTGATGTAAGATTATGAAGCAATGATAATATAGTTTTATAAGTGGTAAGATTATAAGATTGATTTGATTTCAGACGGACTACCTCTGAATGCTGTTTCTGTGTTCTGTTTGTTTTCAGGGCCCGAACACGATTATGATCTGCATGGTCATTCTGCTAAATATCGGCCTGGCCATTGTCTTTGTTCACGTCCTTTCCTGATAAAGACATTTTATCAAGGTACCCAACAGTATGACTGTTTACTCCCACTGCATGCAGTACATGAATACAGGTCACATGGTTCTTCATGCTTGTATTGCATTCAGACAACCCAAAAGCCAGATATCATGTGTTCATTTCAGAATTTGGTAGACAGGCCAGTTTCCTGGACGATTAGCGACTAACAGTAGTCATGGACTATACAGTGAGAGGGCACAAGCTGTGCACTATATTACACCTGCAGTGCATTTATCCATTTAAAATGTTCATAAGCATAAACAAATACATCATCACTATCCAAATCAAAACTTCTCTAGATCTCTAAATGAGCTAAATCCTGTTACCCTTTAAACCAGCAGATTTACAGAAGAGCTTTACTTAAAATGTTAATGTAGAATTAATGTAATATTAATATTAAAATTGCATAAGACTGTTGACCTTTAACAACAGACAGTAACCGTGAGCAGAGTACTAGAGAAGCATGTATATACAATAATCAGAATAAATACAGCTATTAACCATTTTATACAATATTATAAAAGTGAAAAGAGTGTGTATACAATTATAAACTATGTAATGTACTGGATATATGCAGGAGCAGCCTTAGTGGATATTGCACTAATAAACAAATTAAGAGATAAAAAATAATGAGAATTATGATAATAATGATAAGGCAAGAGAGTATGTCTATATACATAAATGAGCAGGTAGAAGATATTAACAAAAACAGCAAATATAATTGCACTGTGTCAGGAGTGGTCATCCGGAGAGCAGAAATACAGTGGAATAGATTCTTTCCCAGCAACTGTGGAGAATTTCTATTTGGTCTGTTTGGTATGTAATGTATACAATCTAAAGGTCAGCTCAAGTTCAAATGATGTAGAAAAATGAAAATTTAAAAAATGGAGAGACATTTTTTTTAAAAAGCAAAATTGAGAGAAAATATTTTATTCGGATGCAAATTAATAACCTAATTAATTAATATTGGACTTAACCAATCAGTATAAACTGTGCTCTTAAATTATGCAGATCAATGTAGGTTTCACTATCCAAGACTGTTAACTAACATAATACAATAAAAGGGAGGAGTAAGGCGTGGTAGAATCCTAAGGTTTTCATTTTCTCACAATGCATGATAATAAAAGAGGATGGGGAAATGAAACAAAAGTCCTACTGGAGATTATGTACATGTGCTGCGCATGCATAGTCCAAATTTCCAGTTTCTAGTTTGAATTGGGTGACAGGAAGGCTCTTGGAGAGTCAATGCTGACTGTGAGTTAATGAGTATGAATTCAACAGGTTGTGTCATTTTACACATTGCTCCTTTAATCTAATTAGATCAGATCAGATTAGATTCAACATTTTTGGTCCAGAGCCAATGAAATATAGCAGCTAACCAGAAGTGCAAAATACAGTATTTACATATGAAGTGCAGGAAGGTAACCATGACCAACCAAGTGATGCCATGGCTGACTCTTTCTTTAGTCATGCACTTAAAGACATGCCTGGAAATTTAAAGTGACCATGTGCACTGAAAGTACATTTATGGTATTTAGCTGACGCTCTTACAAGGTTAATCATATTACAGGTAGGCCAATGTAGTGTTAGGAGTCTTGCCCAAGGACTCTTATTGGTGTAGCACAGCAGAATCACTCAGCCTGGGATTCGAACCCCAGTCTCCCACGTGTGGTGGTAGCTACTTGGCAGGTAGTAGCGTATCCGCTGAGCTACACCAAACAAGTGAGAAACCTGTGTTATTCCCACTGTAAACCCACTTAAATTAGGGGGGAAATCTCCATGCATGGTCCAGACCTAGATATCCCTGACCAGGACACTGGCCCAATGATCTGGCAACATATGCCAAATAATTCTGTTGATTTTTTCTATTTCTGTCAGACTTTTTTATATTCAAACCAAGACCATCTAGAGGAAGGAGAGAAGAGAGAGGAGCTCTACTGGATGCCAAGTGCACCGCCTGAGGCTTCGCTGATGTGATACAAAGTCTCAACAGGGCCCTCTCGATCCACTTGAAAGACTATAACCAATACCGTATGTGTTTGGACTGAAGGATACCATGCCATGAAAGTGTTTCTGTGCCTGAATGCTGGATAAGCTCGGTGAAAGGAAAGGAAGGATGTTGTCTGGAGTTTTGCTGCTTTCGAGAAAGATACTTCCGCATCTAACAGTGCCAACGAGTGCGACCCTGCCGACCTACTGACACAAACAGAGACGAAAGACAGTGAGGTTTCTTCAAAGGGCTACATGTATCGTACACACCTCATGCTCACTGGTTAAGGATCGGCCATTTGCCCCTACATGTCCATCGGTGGAGGAGAAACTGATCCACGGTGTCATGACAAAGAGTGCAACCCTGACGTAACTGAGATCACGTCAGGAATAAGACTCTGTTGTACGTGTACCATCATCTGTATTAGTGTGTGTCAACGTCTTAAAGTCTTTGCTCTGCCCATAATGCCATCACTCAGTCAACGAGCACTGAGCCCACTGTCTTCTGGGAAAGAAATGTAGGACGTGCGTATTCAATCCTGGTTATTTGAGTCAGTTTACTGGACTCTTAGCCTTTTTAAACCATCTATTAAAATATCTAAGGTTTCAGGGGCCTAGTGCTATATATACGGCAGCTAAGCCGTGAGGATGATGGGACGTCTACAAGTGTCAGATGGTTTGCGTCATTGGGAACTGGGATGGCCTTTCGACAGCTTCCCCACTTCAGATGGGAGTTTCTATTGCAATACCTGAAAGCTTTGGATCAGAACTTTGTTATAAGGCATTGAAAGGATGAGAATTGCTTGGCTTGGCTCAAGAATTGTACTGTGAAGACGTGAGTTCTGTAGTTTGTGCTTTTTGGCCTGGAATAGACATATAGCGTGTAAGTACATTTGGTTCACATACAATTCGAAGGAGCTGTTTTCTATGCATGTCTTCCATCGTTCCGTACTGTTTTAATGAGGACACTACATCAGCAGCATGCGTATTCCCAAAGGCTCATGGGATACTGCCAATGCAAACTGGCATTTCTCTGTTTGTCGTTTCGCCCTTGTAGACTAATACCTGTTACCTCAGCTATGCAATGGAGCTCCAGGTCTTATAGTAGAGGGTAGCCGAATGCTATGTGTATAGGCTCCGCCCACGTACGTGTTCAATATTGAAGGAAAGAAGTGCTCTCAAAGTTTTGGGTTTTTTCTGGACTGTTTTATGGATCCTGAAGCATTTCATCTAGCCGCTTGCTGTGAGTCCCGTTACCCAAAGGTATAGAAGCTCATCAGAGCCGTGTAATAGTTAGGCAACAGCAGCGTTAGTCTGTCTTGGCTTTTGAACTGCTTTCACTGGAGTGGTTTGCAACGGCATTGTTTTGCAGAATGACCTTGCCGAGATATTTTATCTCTCGTCCGAGAGCGAGTGCCACCCACTGTTTCCACGTTGTGAATGGAGAGAAATGTTATGAAGAGGAAAATATTTATTTGTTGGGTTTGTTTTGTGCCTTTTTGGGGGGGGTGGGGGGATTTGGACACATACATTAAAGTTTCACAAGCTGGAGGTTGCACAGTTCATATATTCAGGTTCTTAGCATACAACTTATTGACTTCCCTTCATATTTCCCAGCCGGATGGTTCAATCAGTGTATGATCACGTTTGTAACTTTGGAAGAGAAATGAAACCATGGCATTCAAAACACTGAATTTGGTTGTGTTATGCTGAGCAGTCCAGTTTATACGCACTGAATGCAAATAAATCCATTTTTTCAACTGTAAAAGTTCCTCATCTGCTTTATCTCTGGTTTGTAACAGTGTAGTGACCCGAGCATTAAAATGTTGAATTGATTTTCAACGTTTTTGCATTTATAAAAACTCAAGAGCTATAGAATCAGCGGCCAACCATTTAATCTGTGGACTTCAACAATCACAGTGATAATTAAAGCAGCCCAAGACAGGATTTAGACACTGAGGGGTAAGTTATAAGCCAGGGCTTCTCTACCTTTTCCACAACAAGGCCCACCTGGTAACGACAACACATTAAAGCGGCCCATCCGGAAACTAAAATCAACTTTTCTAAATACATGTATATCGTCGCTGTCCAATGAAAAACATGTATCTCCATTTTTGTTGATTTTTACTTTAATGCCTCATTTGACCACATGAGCTGCTCTTTACACTGTGTGGAAATTACATGAAAAAAGGACCAACAGAAACGGCCCAAATCTGCTTGGAAAGACGTCTGGTTCCATTGACTTCCATTTAAATGAAATGAGGTTTTTGGCCTCTCCTGTAAAGCTGCCATTTTGGAGATACCTGTTTTTCTTTGAACAGGGACGATACGCATTTTTATAACTATTTATATTAATATACCTAATATAACAATAGCACGTTACAGATCAGTAATAGGTAGGTAAGGATATGGTAATTTCACACAAAAAAAATGTATTCATGAATTAAATGGCAATTTCCTAGTTGTTACAAAATAATAAATCAGACGTTATAGTGAGTGGTAACAGGGACATTATGAAATGATAAAATAATGGTAACAATTTGAGCTTGCATAAAAATGACCTGCTTATTTTATAGTTCTTTATCTATAATAAGTGAGCCACTGCAGTGGTAACAAGGCAGTAATGCCATAGAAACACAATGGTAACAACCTTCCTAAACATTATATGCCCATCTACTAGTCATTAATAAATAAAAATAAAGTCATTGTAAAATATTTAGTAATAAAATGATTTTAAAAAAGCAGTAACACGTTTTATTAACCTAAAATGACCAGCTGATTTTATAGTTCTTAATGAGAGTCCGAAGTGAGAATAACAGTTGATTACACACAGGGGTTGGACAATGAAACTGAAACACCTGGTTTTAGACCACAATCATTTATTAGTATGGTGTAGGGCCTCCTTTTGCAGCCAATACAGCGTCAGTTGGTCTTGGGAATGGCATATACTGCGTCCTGCACAGTGGTCAGAGGGATTTTGAGCCATTCTTCTTGCAGGATAGTGGCCAGGTCACTACGTGATGCTGGTGGAGGTTCGTCCTTCTTGGTGGTATGCTGACATTGCCCTGGATACTGTGGCTCTTGACACATCACAAAGACTTGCTGTCTTGATCACAGATGCACCAGCAGTTTGTCCTCTTTTGAACTCTGGTATGTCACCCATAATGCTGTGTGCATTGCAGTATTTTGAGCAGAACTGTGCTCTTACCTGCTAACTGAACCTTCACACTCTGCTCTTACTGGTGCAATGTGCAATTAATGAAGATTGGCCACCAGGCTGGTCCAATTTAGCCATGAGACCTCCCACACTAAAATGACAGGTGTTTCAGTTTCATTGTCCAACCCCTGTACATGTAAATAATATATACGGTTAGAGTCATTACCCCAAATCACTAAAGTACCTCTGCTGTAATTACCTGGTATCAGGGCTGTAAAATACTAATTTGCTTGTTTATGTTTTATTTTCTTACCTGTTATGTATTTAAATGGTCAGACACAGTGAGAGTTACAGGCAGTAATTCCAGTGAAACTAAATATTAGAGCTGTAAAATCCAAACTCACTTATTTCCACCTCGTTTCTTACTTACTACACCTCCACCAGGTCATAACATCGGTTCAAAATGATCCCGTGCTTCAGATGTAGGCCCACCTATAGGCACGTATAGTTACCCAGGTATAGATGAGACAATAGCCATCTCTGCTCACTTATGATACATAAAGACCTATAAAATAAGCAGGTCATTTTTAGTACAACTTGCTACCATTATTTTATCATTTCATAATGGCCTTGCTTCCACCATTTATGATTTATTATTTAATAACAGATGGGAAATTGGCATGTAATTAATGATTAAGTAGAATTTGTTACCATAATGTTACCAGATCATTATTTACCTATGATTGATCTTTCTAGTGAAGTGCTATATAACACTGATATGGTCATACATACTCACTACAGACCACTAAAAGGTGCGTCATGGCTCACAGGTTGAGAAACCCTGTTATACGTCCTACTGATTTCATGACCTGGATAAAAGACACTTCACGTTTCCCTTAAAGGACATTGCCACTTTTGGTCTCCTCAGCAGCTTCATCAAACAACCAACCACCCAATTATTGCTCATTATCCGGGTACACTCCTGGTGTCTTCTGAGCACACTACATCAGATAGTTGGATATCTGTGGTTTGATCAATGCGGGGTATGATTCAGCAGAAGCTCACAGAGGAAGGCTTGGCATTTGCAGCTCCATACTGCCCTCTATAGTCAACACTGGGTCAATAGAGTTCTGTGATTCAGCACCTGCCAACTTCAAAGGCCATATCTAAGTTCAATAGCAGACACAGTGCACTCCTTTATTTCACTCACTGTGAAGTGTTTTGTCTGCAGGTACCCTTTGACCCTACAATAGAAAAGCATCAGCAAATGTTTACCAAGGTCAGAGTCCTGGCTTCTTTGTCACTTCATTGTTTTGATTCTCTGCAAACACTGCATGTCTTATACAATCTTGGACAATGAGATTTAAATGGTCCCAGGAACATGACTATTCAAAAATGCAGGTGGCATTACGAGGTACTGACACAGGAACCACACACTGTAGATTAGGATTTCTCCACCTTTATTCACTTTCGGCAGGTGTAGAACAAAGAGTAGGAAAAACATGTAAAAGGACGAGACAAATAGTGAGAAGTACGCCGATCATCTAATACTCCTCTCCTTCTTCTTCTCCTTCAATACTGTCAGCTCCAACCTCTTCATAATCCTTCTCCAGAGCAGCCATGTCCTCTCTGGCCTCAGAGAACTCTCCCTCCTCCATACCCTCGCCAACGTACCAGTGGACGAAGGCACGCTTGGCGTACATCAGATCAAACTTGTGATCCAGACGAGCCCAGGCCTCAGCAATAGCTGTGGTGTTGCTCAGCATGCACACGGCCCTCTGCACCTTGGCCAGGTCTCCACCTGGAACCACAGTGGGGGGCTGGTAGTTGATGCCCACCTTGAAACCTGTGGGACACCAGTCCACGAACTGGATGGTGCGCTTGGTCTTGATGGTGGCAATGGCAGCATTCACATCTTTGGGCACCACGTCACCACGGTACAGCAGGCAGCAGGCCATGTACTTGCCGTGACGTGGGTCGCATTTCACCATCTGATTGGCAGGCTCAAAGCAAGCATTGGTGATCTCAGACACGGAGAGCTGCTCATGGTAGGCTTTCTCTGCAGAGATCACTGGAGCGTAGGTAGCCAGTGGGAAATGGATACGGGGGTAGGGTACCAAGTTGGTCTGGAACTCAGTGAGATCAACATTGAGGGCACCATCGAATCGGAGGGAGGCAGTGATGGAGGACACAATCTGACTAATCAATCTATTGAGGTTGGTGTAGGAAGGGCGCTCGATGTCGAGGTTTCTACGGCAAATGTCATAGATAGCTTCATTATCTACCATAAAGGCACAGTCAGAGTGCTCAAGGGTGGTGTGTGTGGTCAGGATGGAGTTGTAGGGCTCCACCACAGCAGTGGACACCTGGGGAGCTGGGTAGATGGAGAACTCCAGCTTGGACTTCTTTCCGTAGTCAACAGACAGGCGCTCCATCAGCAGGGAGGTGAAACCAGAACCGGTACCACCACCAAAGCTGTGGAAGACCAGGAAACCCTGGAGACCTGTGCACTGGTCAGCCTGGGGGTAAATTTTGAACAGACGTTAGTCATGAAATCATCATCAAAACTGCCAAAAAATAAAAAAAATAAAAAATAAAACAGCTGCATTGTACTAATGCTGCTTACCAGTTTACGGATCCTGTCCAGTACCAAGTCAATCAGCTCCTTGCCAATGGTGTAGTGACCACGAGCATAGTTGTTAGCAGCATCCTCCTTTCCCGTGATGAGCTGTTCAGGATGGAACAGCTGGCGGTAAGTTCCACTACGGACCTCATCTGGAGAAAGAAAGCACACAAGTTTAATGAATGTACTGATTACAGTAATTAACATATTGTGACCAGTCAGATACAAAACCTACCTATGACAGTGGGCTCCAGATCCACAAACACAGCCCTGGGGACGTGCTTTCCAGCTCCAGTCTCACTGAAGAAGGTGTTGAAGGAATCATCTCCTCCTCCAATGGTCTTGTCGCTAGGCATCTGCCCATCCGGCTGGATGCCGTGTTCAAGACAATACAGCTCCCAGCAGGCATTGCCGATCTGGACGCCGGCCTGACCAACGTGGATGGAGATGCACTCACGCTGTGGAGAGAGAACGCATGCATTACTTGAGTGCTCTTTTTGCCCATGTGGATTTTCGAATGCTCACACCTTCCAAATTAAAAAATGTATAGTACCAAAAAATACAATAGCGATCATTTACAGCTGAAACCTTGCAGAAGGCCAGCTTGGAATCAAACAGGGCGGTGGACCTTCAAATGATGAGCCCACAAAAGTAAAAGCACTTTCTTTGTAGGGTACAACCCATTGCCTCAAACCACCTGACCAAGATGGCAGCTGACGAAACAAAGCAGACATTGTGTCTACAGATCAGAGCAGCGAACAAAGAACGGGACAAAAGAAGAATGAACAATCCATGTACTCATCACCACGGCTACGCTACACAGCTTTGGTTTGGGCATAGGCTTGAAAAGAACTTCAGCTCCTTTCAAAATGAAAAGGAAGTCATAATGGATTTGTCTTCTGTGCCATCACACAAAGAGAAGAATGTGAAACCCGCCATCAGGGACGGTCCCTGAGCCGGCTGAGCATTTTCACTCATGGGTAGGATTGATGGGGAGTTTGACAGAAGTCATTACATTCTGAAAGAAGACAGGAAAACCATTTTGTCATAAGATAAACCGAGCTAAATATTAATACTTGCCAGATATCTGGATACTTAGATTTCAGATATTTCTGACAGACACTGTATTGGATTTATTCTGTATTTATTTTAGTGTGCTATTTGCATTTTATTGATGTTACTGCGCTTGTATTTCTCCACACAGACACAGAAGTATTAATTATACGTTTTAATATTAGTATTTAGTTTTATACTCTTTAGGGAGCTCTCCGGCTTAAAAAAAAGAACAGCCCAGCCTGCATTTCACCCTAGCTTTGTCATGCTCCTTGACCAGTATTCCAGAATCAAAATCAACAGACACTGGCTTTTGTGGGAATCAGATCATCAACTACCATCTGTGCTGACCAGCATCCAAATCATCAAACACTTGTTTTCCTGATCTAGTTCCTGTTCCTGCTTTTTTATAGACATTTAGTGATCAGCAGATACATACACTAACACGACACACTGGCTCAAAACCATGGCCATTGCTGCCATTCTTCAGGCTTAAAATTCATGAAGGTGAAACTCAGACACCTTAATCCAACAAGAGAGTTAATAACATGCTTATCAGCTGGTGAGCACAGCCCTTGTGTCGCACAACCAGGTAAACTTCTCCACCTTAAACTAAGTCACACTGACTCATTCACTGTTCAGCTCGATCATGAGGAACTGCTTAAGCTCCTGATGCCCTGATTTCAGCCTTCTGGAATTTACACGCCCCTCGCCGGCCACGAGCCCTGACTCACTTCCGGTTACGGTCCCTGAAGAAAAGTGCTCCGTAAAACGTATTTAAAAAGGAAGTCTTATTATTTTAATATGACGACTAGCGCGAAGAGTGGCTTTATCGACCGACAGACTCAACTAATAAAACAATTAACATTTGTTTTAATTTTATATATTTATGCGAGGACTCTTAACTTGCTTTCTCGGGAACCTCATGGTCGCTCGGCTGAAGCGGCACTTCTTACAGTTCCTCTTTTTTAATAATTAGTGCCGCGCGAGGTGTTTCCTCATATACAGAGCCTATAGATAATTCACTGATGAATACTGGCTTCACTCTTACTGCCGGGTAAAAATCTACAACTGGATTTTCTCTGGACTAATAAGGGTTCGGTAGCACTTTCAGATGTTCCGGATATTTTAACCACTGAAGGTTTTTGAGTTGAACTATTTGGCTATATTACTCAGCAGAAACCTCTTAATACTCAGTAACGTTAGTTAACGACTGGAAACTTCATCCGGGTGATTCTAGATTGTATAAATGTTGATCTCGCGCTGTTATTGTCTATAGAAATGTCATACTTACCATTTTAAGGGATCTTTAAGGTGGGAGCAGAGACGTTTTAGAAGAAGGCTGTCCTTGAACTAGAACTCTCACCGATCGACTGTAATGAGTCCGCGGTGAGAATATAAAATGGCCTTGCTCTGTGGGGTGGGGTATTTATACCGTCTGGGGGCCGTTGTCACCGGGGCGGGGTTCACGCAGCCGAGATTTGCTTCCTGTCATTTCCCCATTGGTTTAGAAATGGCAGCGACACCCCATTGGCCGGTTCTAATTTTCAAATCATAACCGACTTTCCCTCGGAAACGAGTGTGGAAACCAGACCAGTATCGGGGTCCCGGTAATAACGGATTCACCCCACCCCCACCCCAGTGTTACTGGTTCTAATGGTTTATCTAGTCCTCTGTGACTGATCTAGATTCATTGTAATGGGATCTAAAGGTGTCCTACACAACCTGGTGGTTTATAATCCCTGCCAGGAGAAACAGTGTAGCCAGCATGGAGGATCAACCAGCAAAACCAGTGTAAAGTGTTATTATTATTAATAACATAATAATAATAACAATAATGGTAAGAGGAACAAGAACAACGTATTACAAAGTATCCTTGTTATAATAATTGTAAATAATAATAATAAGTAATTCATAATCATTCTATTTAATACTTTGTTAGTTTAGATTATTGATGAGCATTGGCATGAACTAGATAAGAGATTATGAGCTAGGGTCAGGTAGGGTAAGAATGCACAGGGTCAGGCAGTACTGCCTGTATGATGAACTAGAATAGAACGGTCTTCAGACCCGATATAATAAGAAGATCAAAGAAACATTTATTTATTGAGTAATTAAAAGACATTAGCATCATCCCCTATTCAGTGCCGATGGAGAGCCAGCTCATTTATAGGGAAACCTGAATGACCACCTGTGCTTTTTCATAGTGCATGTTCTTTTCTATCTGCCTGTACTCAGTAGCTGCACACACTCACACCTGGATCGCTGAGGGCAGCTATAAACAGGTTCAGCAGTCCCCATGACCATGTTTGTATTACAGTGTCATGGTTTGGTGGTGATGTAAAGGAGGAGCATGGCACACCTGCTGCATCTTCAAAGCCATCAGTACTAATGCAGTGAACTATTGATGACCACTGAGAAAATGAAAGAAAGTTATGAAAAGCAACAAGAACTTCCATGCTGTGTTTTTTCCCCCGAGATCAGTAATAGGGTGTGTTTTGATAGTGCTATACTGCTCAGTGTGAATGACCAAGCTGGGTGACCAGCTAAGCCAGCACCAGACCAGCACTATACCAGCGTATTAAGCTGGAATGCTTGGCGGTCTGTGCTGGGACTTTCTTCAGCAGAGATGGTGACCAGTAAGTCATTCCCCATTAAAAAGCAAACCCTCATGTTTTTGAGTAGGGTCACCAGTCAGTGCTAAAATTCAGCCAAAGGACTTTCATCGAAAGGAATACTTACACATACCACACTGCCATGGTCTGTGTTTATGGTGTGTGTTGTTATTATTCTGTATTACCTGCTGAAAAAGACCATACTTCATCATGTGTGTAACGTATGAGTATTTTAACATCCTTTTAAAGCAAACTGGATTTCGCTGTAAACTGTTATTGAGTGCTTCTGCTTCGGAAATGGTTATGTGCGATGACTACCATAGCCTTAGTACCAAACCCAAGCATGAGACAAGTCATGACATCAGGGCCCTCTGAATTAAATAGCATTAGTATCATTAGTGAATATCATTAGTATTACTGTACTGTTGTTGTAGGCATGAGTGCATAATCTTTATTCATGTATCTTATTGTTAATTCTAAACAAATATGGTGTTAGGACCGTACTGGCTTCTGGCTTTCTGTGCTGAATCAGAGAATGTGTTCCCAAAAAACAAAAGAGAATAGAAGACCAATGACAAGTTTCACTGAAAGGGAGCTTTATTTAAGATGTTCACCAAATTCTTGCAAACAATATTAAATTGTTGGTTGTATGACTTTTTAAAGGACGTTTGTTTGCTTCCTGAATTTTAGTACTCTTCTCCCTCTTCCTCTCCTTCACCCTCAATGGAGTCAACTCCAACCTCCTCATAATCCTTCTCCAGAGCAGCCATGTCCTCTCTGGCCTCAGAGAACTCTCCCTCCTCCATACCCTCACCAACGTACCAGTGGACGAAGGCACGCTTGGCGTACATCAGATCAAACTTGTGATCCAGACGAGCCCAGGCCTCAGCAATAGCTGTGGTGTTGCTCAGCATGCACACGGCCCTCTGCACCTTGGCCAGGTCTCCACCTGGAACCACAGTGGGGGGCTGGTAGTTGATGCCCACCTTGAAACCTGTGGGACACCAGTCCACGAACTGGATGGTGCGCTTGGTCTTGATGGTAGCAATGGCAGCATTCACATCTTTGGGCACCACGTCACCACGGTACAGCAGGCAGCAGGCCATGTACTTGCCGTGACGTGGGTCGCATTTCACCATCTGATTGGCAGGCTCAAAGCAAGCATTGGTGATCTCAGCCACAGAGAGCTGCTCATGGTAGGCTTTCTCTGCAGAGATCACTGGAGCGTAGGTAGCCAGTGGGAAATGGATACGGGGGTAGGGCACCAGGTTGGTCTGGAACTCAGTGAGATCAACATTGAGGGCACCATCGAATCGGAGGGAGGCAGTGATGGAGGACACAATCTGACCAATCAATCTATTGAGGTTGGTGTAGGTAGGACGCTCAATGTCGAGGTTTCTACGGCAAATGTCATAGATAGCTTCATTATCTACCATAAAGGCACAGTCAGAGTGCTCAAGGGTGGTGTGTGTGGTCAGGATGGAGTTGTAGGGCTCCACCACAGCAGTGGACACCTGGGGAGCTGGGTAGATGGAGAACTCCAGCTTGGACTTCTTTCCGTAGTCAACAGACAGGCGCTCCATCAGCAGAGAGGTGAAACCAGAACCGGTACCACCACCAAAGCTGTGGAAGACCAGGAAACCCTGGAGGCCTGTGCACTGGTCAGCCTGAAACAAACAATTTACAGTTTGTTAGTACAATAAAGACAAAAAGATGATGTTAGTTCTCGATTACTGTGCGATGATTATAGACACCCACCAGTTTGCGGATCCTGTCCAACACCAGATCAATAATTTCCTTGCCAATGGTGTAGTGACCACGAGCATAATTGTTAGCAGCGTCCTCCTTCCCCGTGATGAGCTGTTCAGGGTGGAACAGCTGGCGGTAAGTTCCAGTGCGGACCTCATCTGGAGACAAAAGCATTACAAATTAGATGATGGGGCAGACCAGGAGCGAGTAACTTAATTACATTAATTGCACAGGAGGAATAATTTCCTCTGAGAACAAGAGAGACCTCTGCCAGCTTCTGTTGCCCTTTTCAAATCCTAGTTAAAGACTGCAGTGCAAATTTCTAAAAAATAATAAGCTGATGTAGACTGACTACACCTACAACTTCTACTGTGCCCTCTACTGCTAAAACTAAAACATATACCCACCAACAGAAGTCCAGAAATCCAAAACATACCTATGACAGTGGGCTCCAGATCTACAAACACAGCCCTGGGGACGTGCTTTCCAGCTCCAGTTTCACTGAAAAATGTGTTGAAGGAATCATCTCCTCCTCCAATGGTCTTGTCGCTGGGCATCTGCCCGTCCGGCTGTATGCCGTGTTCAAGACAATAGAGCTCCCAGCAGGCATTGCCGATCTGGACGCCAGCCTGACCCACGTGGATAGAGATGCACTCACGCTGTGGAGAAAGAAAACATATGAAGAGTTTCTTTTCAGAATTCTGCATCTGCATTTAGAAAAAAATTTTGAAGGTTTAAAAAAGTGCACTTTAATCAAAATAATTCTAATAAGAAAATAATAAAAATATTATTTATTCGTACATTATATAGTATTATAGCATTTGTACATCATTCATGTATTAACAATAATGTAATATTTAAGAACATTAATGTTTAAATATTATAAAACTAAAAAACTGAACTGTGGATAATAATATTATTCCTTTATTACTCCTTTATTATTAATATTATTTACTATTACCCTGTGAGGTCTAAAGTGGGAAAGAGACGATCCAGAGGCATGCTGTAAACAGCTTTGTCATCGCTGAGAATCTGTGTCGCTATCTAACACCAGGAAATCTCTCACTGACGACCCCCACAGCCCCTGGGCGCAGAGACGCCCCATCCATTAATGGTAGTGCATCCATTAATGGGATGCTGCAGCCTACACCAGCATGAATACTGCATGGCGCTGGCCACCACTGAGCCTTTGATGAAACTGGATATCCTTCTTTTCTGAGGACACGTTAGCGTTGAGCTGAACGTTTTAATCGGACTGCTTTCGTACATTAAACAGGCTTCAGAGAAATTACAGCTGGCTAACGGGACGCGGAGAATCCGATACGTCCTTGGGGAGGCGCTGGACTTGATGGTTTTTTCCAGTGATACCGTGACAGGCGAGCGGACAGCGTGGAGCCGGTTACACCCAGATTATTTATTCCACTCACACCGCTTTTCTTTGTTGCCTCCTCCCGCTCTTTCCATCATTCCTCGAGCAGCTCTCGTTACATTACAATATATTCACAAGTGCAGGCTCTTAACACATGTGCACTAAATGTTTGACCACATGGGATTTTCCTCAAAAGATTTCGCGGACCAATTTATTCTGCATGAGCTCCAAAGTAACCGTCGCATTTTATTCCCTCCCCAATAAATATGGCTAACGCCGGGTTAATTTCTCGTCTCCTGTGAGGCCTAGCCGGACACATTTCAGGCTGTTTAAAACAGTTTAAATATATAATTTCATGCTAATAGAAATTAAACGACACAAAGCAGAGAAAGGTGCTCACCATTGTTCCTAAAGGTCCTTCCTGTGGAGGTGAAAAGGCTGTCGGCGGAGATAGGTGTCTTACAGCTCGACAGCTAAGGGGTCGATGTAAGAAGAATAACGTTCAACGCTCGAGCCTCCCAATATATACGCGTGTTGCCCTAGCGACTGCGCGTGCAGAGTTTTCATTGGCCAAGCTGGAGGAAACCTTCCTGGTAACGGAGAAATCGCCGCTTCCTATTGGATGGAGGAAATAAGCCGAGGGATGAGAAGCCTCCTCCCAGAGCCTCACCCAGTTACCATCTCAAACACTAGCACCGTTTTACTGTATGTATATTTACATGACATGTATTGAATTTAATGAAATTCCTGCCGGTCAAATATGAAAAGTGAATGTGAATGAATGTGAATGAAGTGAATGAATACAGGGTAGGAAGGAAAATGGAAAGATTAGGAGAGTCTAAAAGGATCAGTCTATTGTTCTGGCTGTTTTTCTATTCAGACAAAAAGTTGCTCTACCTCTTATCATCATGACTTTCATATAAGGTGGGCTTTGCTGGTTTAAGCCACATAAGCTGGTATAGTGGTGCTCTGATCACCCAGCAGACCAGCATCGAAAACATGCCATATTCTGCTTTTGCTGGTGATTTGCTGGTTTTGCATATTATCTTAAGTAAGTGGCACAAGATGGCCTGGAAAAAATGTCTGGTTACCTTGCCTTACATTAAAAGCAATTTATGCCCTTCCTTCTCCTGTTATCAGTTTTGGAAATCAGAGGTTTTGTCACGTCAGCAGTGATATCCTGGATTTTGCTGTATATATATATATATATATATATAAATATATATACATATATATATATATATATATATATATATATATATATATATATATATATATATATCCTCCCCCACCCACCCTAGCTGTGGGATGCATATAGCATGGCTCCCGATACCTCTGACAACCTACCAGGATTTTGTTATAGTCTAATCTGTGGAGTTACCACCATAATTGATCGACAGTTGTTCAAATGCTCTGTGTATATACCTCCTAAAACCCATCATTTCCAGGTCCCACCCTCCAGCAGCTGTGGGATGCACTGCAGTCAGCATGGCTCCCGATACCTCTGACAACCTACCAGGACCTTTTTGTCTCACTCCCAGCATGTCTAACTGCTGTCCGTGCTGTACATAAGAGTTATTCTGGGTTTTAGCTGGTGGTCATAATAATGAGACTCGACAGTTATTTCAAATGCAGTCATATATATATATATATATATATATATACACAGGGGTATGAGAACAAGTATTTGATACACTGCTGATTTTTCAGGTTTTCCCACTTGAAACATGAAACACCATCATAGGTTTTACTGTGTGGGATTGTATGATTTTTAAATAATTTCATGGCTAAATTTGGACCAGACAGTGGTGGCCAATCTTCATCAATTGCACATTGCACCACTCATAAGAGCACTGCAGTTGTGAAGGTTCAGTTAGCAGGTAAGAGACCACACAGCTTTTAAGGACTGCTTAAAATACTGCACAAGGCAATGCACACAACATTATGAGGGTGACATCCCAGAGTTCAAAAAGAGGACAAATTGTTGGTGCATGTCTTGCTGGCGCATCTGTGAGACCAAGACAGCAAGTCAATTTGATGTTTCAAGAGCCACAGTATCCAGGGTGCACGCATGTCAGCATACCACCAAGAAGGACGCAAAACCCACATCCAACAGGATTAACTGATGGACAAAACAAGAGGAAGCTGTCTGGAGGAAGGGATGTTCGGGTGCAACCGTAACCCGTGGATTGTATCCAAAAAAAACATATTGTGGGAAAACCACGGCTGCCAACAACCCCAACTGAGGAGCACGCTGTATTGGCCGCTAAAAGGAGGCCCTACACCATACTAATAAATGACTATGGTCGAAAAACCAGGTGTTTCAAAGTTTCAGTTGTCCAAACCCCTGTATGTATATCTGTACCAAATATATATCATATATATATATATAATATATATATATATAAAAATATATTTTATATATTTTTTTTTTTTATATATATATATATATATGATAAAAATTACAGTATATATATGGGAAATACCTGAATATCATAGTATATATGTTATCCCCACTCTAAGTATCAAAGGTGGTAAGACATCTCTACTTTGTGCATCTTTCACTGTAACTTCCCATCCTTCTGTCTGGTGTCTAGCACTGAAAACTCCCAACCTACATTAATATGTCCAGTATGGCGTGCAGTATGCCAATATGCCAAAAGCAGCCCTCAGTGCTTGTCTGTTGATGGAACCAGGAAGCATTTTACTTGGGGTCATACCTCAGATGTGTGGGCACTACACTTCGATATCATGTATATTCCCAAAATGCCTTGGGCTGTTTCCTGGGAATGGGAATCCCATAGCTCTAGTTTGTAGCTATGTTGCTGGGTTGTAGGTAAATGCAAGTACTCGAGCAAATAATCTGCATTTCTGAGCCAGAGAATCCTTCAAGGCTTGGGTAAGTGAGGTCAAAGGAGCCAGTACGGATGGAGAGGCATATAGGCCATGGAGTAACGGACACCCAACCCCCGCCTGAGCGCTTGTCCCAGGCTTTCCGTTGCTAGGGCAATGAATACAAGGTTGCTTAGCTACCTTCCAGTATCCTGGAGCTAATACACAAACCCACATTAACAGCCATTATTTGCAGGTCACATGGGCAGGCCTAGAGGCCACTCCCCGAGGCAGGATGCAGCTGCCTCAGCGGGGGACATATGGATACCCCTCCTTCTCTGCTGTTCTGCTGTCCTGCCTCCTTGTGTTGTTGCTTGGTCACTCCTATGTAACATTTTACCAGGCCCACATATTATAAAGGTCTTCTTGAATTGCCATTTCTAGCAATGTTGTAGTCCTAGTATTAGTGTTATCTGGTACAGTGTCTCAGAATAAAGTAAGGTGAGACTCCACCATAAGGTAAACAATAGACTGTCTATTGGTTTGGGCTAGGTCTGAAAGTTGACTCTTTTCCCAAGGGATTCTCAGCCCACCATCTGCCATGGTTACAGGGCTTGTTTGATAGTCCCTGAAGTCTTTGTTTATGCTATCTTAAGACACTGCAAGCTTGCAAACAGTTTGCGAACAGCACACAAATGCCAGATACCATGTATGATCAGTCATATGCTAGTTAGGAATGTTGTTTGAAATCTATCAAGACCTGTGAATTTACAGCCCTTCTGTTTTTTGTTTATAGGCCTGTTACTAACAACAGATAATGATAATGAGTTTTTACCCATGATACGTGATATATGCATCTTCAATATAAAACCCTCTTGGATTATATATTAAACCGAGGTTCAGGATGTCATACAGCAACCGCTTGCCTGAGGAAGACCAGGACGATTCTAAAGGACTCCACTCACCCAAGCCACTGTCTGTTCTCACAGCTGCTGAGCAGGGGGAGGTTCAGAGGCTGCCGATTCCGAGTTTCTTCCCCCGTGCCATCAGGCTACCGAACAGCCAGTAGTGCTGATGCATCAGTACAGGGTACTGTTACTACACATGTCACCTCAATCATCATCACGATGATCTCCATTGACAATCCACACCCTTACTCTCACCATCACTCTGCACTTTAGGTGTAGCATAACACCTTGTCTTCCTTTTATCCATATAGTGCTGGAATATAGTATACACATAATATGTATACTGTATACTGTATATACATTATTATATACATTATATATATATATATACATCATGTTTTGGAAAATGTAATGATTTATTTTAATTTACAATCGAAACGTTTTCCAAAACTGAGCATGCAGCCTGTTTCCTAACATGCGTTCTTGTGCATCATTGACTCTGAGCAAAAGGACTGCGTTGTTCTTGTGCTCTGCAGACATACCATTTCGCTGCCAGCGCATGATGTCATTTCCACCCATTACCATGAGACTGCATCTCTCAAGCTTCCTCAAGCAGCCTCCTGAATTCTGTTCTCTGCAGAGCACAAGTACTTGCAGTGGCTCCTAAGCACTTAAGGCAAATGGGCTTTGCCATCCATGCTAGTAATATGGAGGAAGTAAAGGAGGCAGAGCTGACTCTTATCAGTCTTTTCCTTTGGACACGTTAGATATGCTAATCTGCTGAAACAAAACAGCACCAGAGGCAACCAGAGTTAACGTTCATCCAGAAGAGCACTTGCTGCATAATGTACAGGTGCTAAAGCTTTCTCAGCCGTGAAACAGAGGGAATGAAAGAAAGTGGGAGTTTGGGCCAAAAGTAACCTTTGAACCTGCGGTGGTGTTTTGTTATAGCTCAGGCTATATGTTGTCTAAATCCCACTGGCAAATCTGCACATACTACCCAGATTGTAGAATTGTTCTGGCCCAAATCTGGCCCACATTTTTATATGGCCTACTCGCCACATGGATTGACGGCCTTGGGGGGAGCACTTTCGGTTGCAAGATATGGGCCAGATTAGGGTCAATCATCAGTCAGAAGTAGTCAATTCTGCAACATGGACCAGAGATTTGGAACATGTGGGAAAATGAGTTCCTATATATTTTTGAATCCCATGCAAATATGCCATACATGGACATGTTTTGGGACAAGTGGGCCAAATGCATGTTTTATAGAGGTGGGTCATCTTTGGCTCACATGCAGATAGCCAGTGCTGGGAGTGGGCCAGTAGTGCCAAACCTTTGCCAGATGTGCCCCACATCTGCATGTTTTGGTACAGTGTTACCAACGGTTTCAGCTATTCAAGCGAATATTGCGTACTGGTGTTTGTTAGCAAAATTAGCCCCGCTGTCCCAGTTCTAAACTAAAGAAGCAACATTTGCGCTCCGAGCATGCCTCGGCTGTTTGACTCCACCCAGGCTAACTGATAAATTGAGCAAATTTGAAATTTTACCAACCTATTCTTTTAGCAATTAGACAAACACGTCTTTAAAAAATCTGTGGAATTCCCATTTTAATGTAGAGATGAGCCAGTGTTGCAACTTTAACTGCTGACAATTCAGATTAAACGGCACCTTAAAATAGACTGTACCAGAATCATGTACACAACTGAGGAAGAGCGTCTCTGTTTAGTTAGAAAGTCAAGCTCATGCATCACTTGCTATGGGCTACAATGTGACATGAAGTGCACACCAGAGATGGCAGAAGACCAAATGACTTCAGCAGTTTATATTTGAGGTTTGCTCTCCATGGGCAACCGCTCCCGCCTCCTCATCCTGCTGTCCTATTCTCATCCCCACAGCTGTTTGAATTCCTCTTGCTATCCCAGCTGCTAGAACCCTCCCAGTAGAATGTTTGGCTGAAGTCCATCATCTTGAATTTATCACATTTGTGCCGGGCATTGTCAACAACTGTCATACAGCTGCCAGCCTTATCGTGTGCATTTTCATCAGCTTCAGCACGATAGGAATTCTGTGGATGTAAATGTTTAATGAAAGTGACAAGTGCACTCTAAAAAACAACAAGTAATAAATGGTTCTTAGCTTCTTGTAGGGATGGATAGAGGAAAAACCTTGGTATGGTATGAACCCTAACAGGGCAGGCACCAAAATGAAGCCCACTGTACTGTACTGATCCAAAAGTGTTATACTCCCATGTCCTAGTGTCCAGTATAGTTAAAATTACTGATTTATTTTTATTAAAATACTGACATAAATTAGTGACGATTATGGGGTGTGACAAAAACAAGCCTTATCGCTCTACCTGACTCACCCAACAGCCACAATTGTTAGCATTCTGGGAGCAGTGATGCCCTCAATGAGTCATCCTGTTAGTGCCAGCACCTTTGGCAACATATACATGATGATGGCTGCCCTTAACATCATGTCCGCATCGCCAAAGACTGCAATGGTGTCATGCTAGACTGTCATGGAGTGACTCAGAATGGAAGCGGGTCATCTTCAGTAATGAGTCCTGCTTTTGTCTTGGTGGAGACTTGCAACAAATCCAGGTGCGGAGGCACTGTGGTCAAGCAGCATGGCATGGATTATCACAGGACACCATTAGGAACCTGTACAACTCCATACTGAGAGACACTACTTCTGTATGTGTAGCTCAATAAATATTGCCCATATCAGTCCAAATGTATCATCATTTATTGTTCCAAGACTCTTTATCTTCCTTAGAAAGGCATTGCAGTCTGACAATTCATTCTGGGAGCAACTACAGTTTTGATGATGATGCTCTCAATAGGCCCTTGTAGGCCGAGACTACAGCCTCGCCTCAAGTAGCCGGCTGAATGAGGAGCAACATAAGCTAGTCTCCATGTACGAGTAAAAACTAAAAGCTAACCCCAGGAAACTGGCTTTTCCTTCTAATCTCTTTCCCCCCTTTAAACTCATTAACTCATTGCAATCCAGTGTCTGCTCCACTGATAATAAACAAAAAACAGCAGTTGCTATTTATACTGGTGGAATTTTCTCACATGTCTTATTTCTCCTGTTAAATGAGAGAAAAATTGACTAAACAAGTAAACAAGTCTGAATTATTAAGCTAAGAGGACTGATCATTCTGCTTCCTGCTATCCTGCTTCAGGGGGCCTGAAAACGCCCCGGTTAAACCAGCTGGGGAACCGCAGTCACAGCTTAGAACTAGGAACATGCTCTGGGGCTGTATGTGCTACATGTGTGTATAATTACCACTGCACTCCTAAATGTTAAGTCTGTCAGCACGTCTTACAGGTCATACCACATGGCCTGAGCTGAAAGCTTGACTGACATAGCAACAGTATCTAATGGGGGCGGGGCCTGTCAGAATGTTGCAAAGGGTCAGTTAGACGTTTTAATTCAAAACCTGCCTAATACTTTCTGTCCAAATACTTCTGAGCTGTATTTCAGCAGTGTGGGAGTGTGGGCCAGAAGAACTGCCGAAATGCCACAGATTGTTGTGTGGGGAAGACGAGTAGGAACCCAAAGCTGTTCTTTGTGTTCTAAAAAATTCCTCACCCTGCAATTAGGTGTGCGGAGTCATGTGCTCCCAGTTTAGTCCACCACTGCGTCTTCCTCCCAGGAAAAAACATTGTCCAGATGATGGCTTTTCTCTCCTTTCAGGAAATACTGGAATGTTTGAATATCAGGGAATTGACCCTGAACGCCTTTGAGCTTCTTGACACGAGCACATGGGAGGATATGAGGTGAAGCGAACCGCACACTGACAAAGCAAAACTAGAGACTAGCTGGTCACGTGACAAGAAGATGACATCATTTGGGCCAAATCTAGGACGGAGGGAGGAGTGACAATGGGGAGGCTGGTGGGAGGGTGGGAGGGCGCTGGCTCTCTGGAACGTTAGCTGAGCTCACCCTGATAGCATCTTCTACAGTGGAGGCATTCAGCTGTTTTGCATTTTAAATCACAGGCTGTACAGTAGCTTACAGTGTAGTTACAGACCACCAGTCCTCAGCATAGCACTGCTGCAATCTTCTAACCCACAATTTTCCATCACAGGGAAAGATCTAACGGTGGAATCTGCTGTGAATGGGACATGGACCTATTTGGGATATTATGTATAAATACTAGATTTTAATGCATAACAATTTATACACTTTCTGCATGTTAATGGCCCATAGAGTGCCCTTCTTGCCCTTTTGAAATAAAAGTTTTATTTGTATGTAAATATTATTAAAGGCTGCATATGCTAATTTTATTTTGAGGTCAACTTGTACAGTTTGAGGTTTTATGTATGCAAAATATATGCATAATGATTTACCATCATCAATATTACATAGACAACTCAGACGACACATGTAGGTTCACTGGTGGTTTTGGACAGTGTGCAATATACACACTGGTATTCAGGGGGTCCCCATGTTTGCTGTCTTAAGCCCTATTTGGATGGGATTTGTTATGCTTGGGGATGGAGTTCCGAATTCACCAGGTCAGACTGTGGATACGGACTGTGCGCTCCAGTGTCAGTAAGGATTCTGGCACCTTTTACCTTTAAACAAGCCATTTTATTTAAAATAACCTCAGGTCATATTAATCCTAGGCAGCTTGAAATGTAGGTAAATATTTTGTCATATCCTGTGGAATAAGAGGAAGTGGCTTCAGACTGGTGAGTAAATGGAGGGCTGAGGTGAGTTTGAAAGCGTACGTCATTTTACATATTGCTCCTTTAATTCTCAGAGCTAAACAGAGGTTGTAAAACATTTATAAGAATGTTATTATATTATAAGAAGATCATAGACCAAAAGGAAAAGTGTAGCATATGGAATATGGAATATAGGTCATAAAATAAAGCTTCATTAACCCTAATAAAATTGCTCGGCAAAAATAAACTGCAAAATGGCCTACATTCTCAGTGAACGCTGATAATATAAAACACAGGAATTTATAAAATCGATTTTTTTTCTTGTCGAATGTCGTTTTATTAGTACTAATAACATTTTGATGTCCAAACAGAATCTCTAAACCAAACCTGCTAAAGAACACTTCAAACATCTGGACCAGGTGTGCCAGTATTGGCTGTATCTGGACTCTGCAGCTGCAGACTCAGCTTGCGCCAGTCTGACGCCGCCTCCGTCGAGCGCTCTGATTGGCTGTCGCGGTCTGCACCATAACGTCATTAACGTGTATGCCCCGCCCTCTCCTGTGCTGCTCCGACGGTGCGGTGAACAATCTCAGTGTCAACATTAAAGACATTCTCAGCCTCCTTTGATTTGTGTTCGCCTCCTTCAGGAAAAATGGTGAGTAACGTGGCTCTTCGGCTCTCAGGGACCAGACAGATTTTGGTCTTGCTGTTCCCCACTCATTTCATTTCATTTCATCCTTCAGCTTTTTCGCTTTTAAACGGCTGTAGCGGCTTTTTCTGTAGACTGGGCGCGCCTGTTCCACCAAGATGGAGGCTGAAGCTCATGCCATGAAACCATCCAGCCCAAAACACACGTCGAGTTAAACACAGCTCTGTAGGACATCACCAGATATCAGTTCGTGTTGTCAGTGTCTGTCAGGCTAACTGACTTTCATGGGTGTGCTTTAAGCTGGACCTAATCATGCTCTCCCATATTTCTGCTTTCTGGAGAGCATAATCCATTGTTCCTCTGTTGGCACTATTAAGACTCCATGCTCCATTGACCATGCTCAATCTCATGGCCTCACAAGTCCTATCTTGTCCAGCATGCACCATTCCTTTCATCGCATTGCATCGCATTAGTGACATGCTTTCTGATCAAATGACACTACATGCTAATATAGATGCTTTAGATGCTTCCCTGGTCGTTTAAGGGGTCCGTACTGTTGTCCTGGCTAATGCAACCAATGCATGTATTACTCATTAGGCTCTTATGTAAGGATGGAGTGATAAAAGATGCAGTACCATTAGGAAGGAGGAGAGAATGTTCTTGAAAGTGTACCATCACCGTCCTCCCCTCCTCCATCCCCTGAAGGAATAGACTGGGTGTGGACTCCTGCAGCTGTCTGCCAGACCTTATGTTTGGCATAGCCGACCAGTTCCTATTCCTGTTACAGTTAACACCTGCTCATGCCCTTGAGGGATTCATTCATTTCAGGCTTGGTTGGTGTGGTCGACCTCCGACACTGTAAGAGACTGCAGAGTGTTGGTTCAGTCATTGGTTCTTTGTTCTGACTCTGGTTTATTTAATGTTTAATATTTAATTTGGATACGAGGGACGTTTTGATCAGTTGAAAGATCCCAGCTGAGCTCTTTTTGTCTTTGTCTGAAGATGGCTGAGTAAAATTGGAGAAAGGGCTTAAAATTCTTCGTCATCCATTTTGTTCCTGTTTGACAGTGAGACACTTTAGGAAAGAGGAAGGAAGAATTATCTCGGCTGGGTTGTCACTCATCCTGATGCAGTCGGTCTCTTGGCTGGTCTGTGCCGGATTGTGCCGCTTGGGTGCGGCTCTGTCATGGCACAGTTTCTGCAGCATCGCAGTGAATGGAGAGCATTCAGCTGACCACTAGCTCTGTTACAGTGCTAGATTTGGGTCATCAGTTTTGGATGCCACCAGCTTGTCTTTCCCTCCCCAGGCTAGGGACGACCCCGACTAGGGACAGTTCTGACTGACTTTAACTAAAACCTGTGACTTTTAATTTCTCCACAGCGTGAGTGCATCTCCATCCACGTGGGTCAGGCCGGTGTCCAGATAGGCAATGCCTGCTGGGAGCTCTATTGTCTTGAACATGGGATCCAGCCGGATGGGCAGATGCCCAGCGACAAGACCATTGGAGGAGGAGATGATTCCTTCAACACCTTCTTCAGTGAAACCGGAGCTGGAAAGCACGTCCCCAGGGCTGTGTTTGTGGATCTGGAGCCCACTGTCATAGGTAGTGATCTGATTTTAATCTGCATATTAATGTGATAAAAATTTGTTTAATCTAATTATTAAACAAATTTAATAATTTTTTAATCATCTGTCTCTCCAGATGAGGTCCGCACTGGAACTTACCGCCAGCTGTTCCACCCTGAACAGCTCATCACGGGGAAGGAGGATGCTGCTAACAATTATGCTCGTGGTCACTACACCATTGGCAAGGAAATTATTGATCTGGTGTTGGACAGGATCCGCAAACTGGTGGGTAGTTGGGAGTTGTTTGATACTGAGGAATAAATTGATTATGAATTTAGCATTTATGTGTCTTTTTTCCCATTTCAGGCTGACCAGTGCACAGGTCTCCAGGGTTTCCTGGTCTTCCACAGCTTTGGTGGTGGTACCGGTTCTGGTTTCACCTCCCTGCTGATGGAGCGCCTGTCTGTTGACTACGGAAAGAAGTCCAAGCTGGAGTTCTCCATCTACCCAGCTCCCCAGGTGTCCACTGCTGTGGTGGAGCCCTACAACTCCATCCTGACCACACACACCACCCTTGAGCACTCTGACTGTGCCTTTATGGTAGATAATGAAGCTATCTATGACATTTGCCGTAGAAACCTCGACATTGAGCGTCCTACCTACACCAACCTCAATAGATTGATTAGTCAGATTGTGTCCTCCATCACTGCCTCCCTCCGATTCGATGGTGCCCTCAATGTTGATCTCACTGAGTTCCAGACCAACCTGGTGCCCTACCCCCGTATCCATTTCCCACTGGCTACCTACGCTCCAGTGATCTCTGCAGAGAAAGCCTACCACGAGCAGCTCTCTGTGGCTGAGATCACCAGTGCTTGCTTTGAGCCAGCCAATCAGATGGTGAAATGCGACCCACGTCACGGCAAGTACATGGCCTGCTGCCTGCTGTACCGTGGTGACGTGGTGCCCAAAGATGTGAATGCTGCCATTGCTACCATCAAGACCAAGCGCACCATCCAGTTCGTGGACTGGTGTCCCACAGGTTTCAAGGTGGGCATCAACTACCAGCCCCCCACTGTGGTTCCAGGTGGAGACCTGGCCAAGGTGCAGAGGGCCGTGTGCATGCTGAGCAACACCACAGCTATTGCTGAGGCCTGGGCTCGTCTGGATCACAAGTTTGATCTGATGTACGCCAAGCGTGCCTTCGTCCACTGGTACGTTGGTGAGGGTATGGAGGAGGGAGAGTTCTCTGAGGCCAGAGAGGACATGGCTGCTCTGGAGAAGGATTATGAGGAGGTTGGAGTTGACTCCATTGAGGGAGAAGGAGAGGAAGAGGGAGAAGAGTATTAGATAAGCTTTATGTTAAGGGACAAAGAGGGAAACTGAAATGGTGGACCAGTATTTACACACGATATTCCTGACGTATCAAGCGTACAAGTGTCTACTACAGAATGTAAGAACAGTATTGTTACATAAGTGGTTTGTTATGGCCAGTGTAATTGTCTGTGGTATTTGCCAAATAAATTTAAAAAAATGTGACTGAATAAAGGGATTGGATTGAGAATGAATGACATGAACATGTGGGCATGTTTGATTAATACTCAGTGTGCTAGGTGTCGGAGGCGGTATGGATGCTCACTGCATACACCAGTATACATGAGGCCATTAAAATACATCCTGGAATGATGTGCGCCCTCTACTGGTCATCTGGTTAATTGCATTAGTTCGTACTGTACTCATCAACCTTATTGGAGAATGAGGCTAACTGCACTCAACAGAACAGGCCACATCTGTAGCTTATGTAATATTTTATTAAACGGCTTCCAATGCCATATCTCTGCTCTATCCTTGGGCCTCCCACCCACCCAGATAACTAGTGCAGTTTCAGTAGTGTAGCGAGTTAAACACATACATAAAAAAGGAATGTCAATACTTCTGAAAATACCCAGCAGGAATGTAGAAAACACTTTGGGTCAAATGTTGGTATAAAAAGCAATTACAAAATCAGAAACATCTACAGAATATCTTCTCTGACTGCACATTCCTACAAAATTACAACCACCGAGTCTTCTTTACACGCCCCTGCGAAGAAGGGCCGAACGCTTCTGTCCAGGCACCTGCTGGTTCACCAGGCTCCAGAAAAGAGAAGGCACTGAGCTCCATCCTGTCCTTCCAGACTGGCCTGCAACAAGAACTTCAGACAGGGGCTGGTAGCCCTTCAGACGCCTGAGGAAGGAGATGGGAAAATGGCCATAATGAGGGTGCATATACATTTACCTTGTCCTGCGATCATAATCAGGTCGTAATTAAAACCTGCCTAGCAAGTCCATGTGCACCAACTAAGGACAGAGATCAGTACCAGCATCATGATGCTTAGATCCCAGTGCAAGGATTAGTGGAAATTCCAGACTCACTTGTAAGCAAAAGCCACAGTCCCTACTGCTGAAGCAACAGCCAGGATGCCCATCACTATGGCAATAGTGCCCATGCTGGTAAACCTAGGACCTGCCAAACAGAAGAGGGAAAATAAGATCAAAGCTATACATGGCTTCACACTATATGAGGGGTGGTTGGTGTAGCTCAGCGGAAAACAACACTGCCCGCCAGAGAGCCGCCACCACATGTGGAAGACTGGGGTTCGAATCCTGGTCTGGGTGACTATGCTGTGCTACACCAATAAGAGTCCTTGGGCAAGACTCCTAACGCTACATTGGCCCACCTGTAATATGATTAACCTTGTAAGTCGCTCTGGATAAGAGTGTCAGCTAAATGCCGTAAATATGAGGTACTGCTATCATTAAAAATGACCCATTCATAACTTTAAACAGTAGCAGCAGCTCTATAGAGGCTTGTTTGCAATTTGGTCAAATATGTAGACACCAGTACACCAAGCCTGTCCATTAGAAATGGCTTAAAAACTCATTTTAGCTAGATCTGTTTTGAGGCTAATGTGATGCTAACTGGTGAAAGATAAGTGTTCTTTTGACCTACATTAGATTCATAGATGCAGTGTAAATGGCCACCTCAGTGTTTCCAGAACATTGGAGCTATACTGAAATGATGCTCATTGTGTAATATCTCACACCTATGGCATTTCTATTGAATGCGTTGGAACTGAGCTCTATGTAGTAAACTACTCCTTAAATCTCAACGCATCAACTGCTCATCAACCTCCGTGTGACCTTGGGGTGACCTGTGTGCCTAAATATGACCTTGGCAACCCATGGATAGGTTTAATGAATGTATTATATCGAGGTATGGTGTGTATGGTCCAGCTGTTTCTCTGAAGATAAGAAATATATCACTGCTGTTGGGAAACTGTGAGACATTTTTTAGTTTTTGACCCAAACTGAAAAGGCCTGTTTGCCTTTTACATTGTATGTACATTTTATGATGAATGGACCAAAAGAAATGTCCCAGAATGACATATTATTTGTGCTATAAAACAGCCTGCATGACTGGTCACCAGCAAAACCAGCACACTGGTGTGTTTTGGATGCTGGCATGCTGGCCAACCAGTTTTACCGTATGCACCAGATCAGCACTAAACCAGCATAGACCACTACCCGAATGATAAACATCACTAGACGTTCTGCCTCCACATGGAAGTTGCAGATGCTGTATCTCACCTATCACTACATTTACTCTGGCACTGGTCACAGCCAGACTGACATCATTAGTCATAGACACGTTGATGCAGAAGACTCCGGAGTCGTTAAAGAAGTGGCGGAGAACCAGCTGGCACTCTGGAGAAGGGGTCACAGCGTTGCAGATAGTTTTGACTGGTGAGAGACAGTCTGCATTGGACACCACGGTGCACACCTCTGTAGGCAAACTGGCAGGAGACAAAACCAACATCACTGAAGAACCTGCTCTGTCATTTGCACTGTGTTTTAAAGTAGGCTGGGCTTTCCAACACTGGACCTGAAATACCAAGCCTGGCACATTTTAGGGGTTTCACCTGATTTGGGCACCACTGGGCAGATGTTGGGTTAACACATCCTCTACAGAGACATTCTGTAACACTCTAAGTAATGGATTTATTATATATGTCTACAGGGACAGATAGTAACGCATCAGCTCCAGCTCTTTATTATTCTATTCTTCATTCTGTTTATGGGGTGTTATTGTACTTGTCCTGTAGTTACATGTTACCCGTCTGTGTTCTTGTCTTGTCTCTTTAGTATGTTATATATCATACATGTGTGCTCTCACCAAGACAGATTCCTTGTATGTGTAACACACATGGCAACATAGAAAGATTCTGATTCTGATTCATTTGCTGGACAATAGTAAGACGTGGCCATGGGTAAATGTTATGAGTTGTGCTTTATGTTTACTAATTCCGACATGTTGAACTCATCATCAGAAACTGAAACTGAACACAGAAATATAACACGTTTTAATGTGCAGTTAAGTTTGATGTGTTCATTTAATATCTATTACAAATATTACTAATATCTCTTTAATATCAACACAGTATTGTGTCATGTTTACCATGGGTATTCTGACTGTAGACAGAGCTTGTATAGGTTAGAATCATGGTAATAGACCAATAGTTCCCAACCACTGATGTCAGCTGAACCTAAATCATTTCAAGAAGGTAACAGTAAACATATATACACACTCACACACACACACACACACACACACATACAAACACACACACACACACACACACACACATATATATATATATATATATATATATATATACACACACAGACACAGACACACACACACATCTCACAAAGTGTAAATAGGAGCTATAATGTTTTCATATATATATAAAAGTCATATATGGTACACATCCGCACACACACACACACATATATATATACACACCCACACACACACACACACATATATATATATATATATATATATATATATATATATATATATATACACATCCGCACACACACACACACACACACACATATATACACACACACACACACAGACACACACACACACACACACACACACACACACACACACACACACACACACATATATATATATATATATACACATCCACACACACACACACACACACACACATATATATACACACCCACACCCACACACACACACACATATATATATATATATTGTTATTATTATGATTAGTTATTAATTAGGTAGTTATTAAATATTACCCTCTGTCAGTTGTACTTAAAAAGCCCATTAATGTTACATTTAGATTTTCTTTAACTATAAAAACATTATTTTAACATTGGAATTGAATTGAACAATGACATCATCCCCCAGTTAACCTCTGAAGTAGAAGAGCGAGCTTCACCAGTATGTACCTTCCCTGGCAGGTCACAGTGAAGTCCACAGCATTCGGCTCCAATTCAGCCGTCAAAAATGCACTGGTGGCCTGTATGATCTCCACACTCTCAATACCATCTGAGAAAAACACAGCGGTGTCATTTAAAGGAAAATGAAACAAGAAGAATGTAAAAAAGGAAAAACATATAAACATACATAAATATACATGTGTTATATATATATGTTATACATATGCATGTTATACATAGAATACATAGAATTCAGAAATGGGCTCCAGACTGATGAACATGGCTGTAAATTATTCTATTAAAATTGAGGAAGCTTATTGTTTTGGTTGTCATATGGTAGTGGTGCGAATCCAGTGTGAACAGTGATGAAATAATAAACAGTGATTATAAAGTTTCATTAAAGCATAAAGCATGAAACTCACCAACCACTTCGATCCCAGTGGAGAAGGAGCCATAGCGGTAAATAACACAGTCCAGCTCCACATCTGATGCGTCTCGTTTCTCAATCACAACAGCAGACTGGACCCCTAAAGTCTCTCTGTCCACCACCTCAGAATCCCTCACTGACTCTGTGAAATTAAACAGAGAGGTCTTTGCTCCCTGTCCTACAGTATGCACATCCTGGTATCGGTTTACTACCCATTCTGTTGGATGGGACACTTAACCTGCAGGGTCCCCATGTTATTTTTGATTCCCATCATTCCCATTATCTTACTCCTCATTCAGGCTATAAGAGTCACTTATACAATATTAATGTCAATGTTCACATTTTAAATTCTCAATTTAACCTCCATAAATGAACTTATATGGGTGTAACTTTAAAGCTGAATAAATAAATCTCTATTGTTAGGCAAAAAAATAAACAAAGAGTCTATACAAATGTAAAATGCTGTGTGTTATTACATATATATATGTTTCCCTGTTACTAACAGATGCACAGATATTGTGTAGATATTGACCGTTAATGTTACCATTCTCTCAAGTTACTGTTCTTGTTGCCAAATTCTATAACTATAGACAGTCATTTTTAAAATATATGCTCCTTTTAGTAGAAGCATTTTATAGAAATGTGGAATTATTCATAACTAGAACAAATGTCAAAAATTGATTTATTGATTTATAAATATAATACGAGTTATATATTTGCAGAGCAGCACAGAGCAAAGTATTAGTAGTTAGTAGTTGGTGTATTGGTAGCGGGTGTACTGTGGCATACAATGCTCATTAACTCATACTCATAGAAATGCAATGATACCAACAGCCTTCCTGCATTCCACGCTGGCATATTTCTAGGACACAACCACTGACCAATGTTTAATACACAGAAACACAATCACAACATGCCGTTGAGAGACCACCTGCTTCAGTTTCAGAACACAGTCTGGCACAAGTAAGCCAAACTGCCCTAACTCAACTTCTCAGCACCAGCATGTTAGTTACTTTACTGATCACTGATCATTAACATTAAGCAGCTGTCTGCAGTGACTGTGTTTCACGTAGCATTGTAATCAGTCTGTGTGTTCATACCGTGTGAGTATATAGTAACAGGCGTCTGTAAACAGTGGTCTATTGAAATGTACAGTGTGAGTCACCAAACAACAAGATTTCAAAAATTGCACAGTGCATATCTTGAGGATCTTCCACTACAGTTCCACCAGCACTGAAAGACTCCAACAAGACATGAAACTCAAATCATAAGCTCCACAGAGGCATTCCTGCTGACACTGTGTGGAATAGACTGATGAGGATCAAAACTATGTAACATACTTACAGCTGTACTGAAGCATGGAACAACACCCACTCTTCTTTACTGCAACACTACTCTATGCTCTCTGTTATTAATGTAGCACAGCTAGCTAATGCACTTTATTAAAAATCAGCTTGATATTAATGATTACCCCATCATTTTGGTAACTAGCGTCAGAATCCATACAGCAGAGCACAAAAAAAAAAAACTTTTGTAAATTTTATTATTCATAATTTTGTCTTACTCATTTAAACACCCACATGCACTCTCTTAAATACTATAGGGGAGGGAGCTCACTTACCCAGAGTGGTGGGCAGCCTTACCCACAGCACAACTGGGGCTGAAGTGCCTTGCACAAGGGTACTTCAGTCTGTACTGTCGGTTCAGGGAATCAAACCTGCAACCCTCCGGTCACAAGACTCATTCCCTAAGCCCCAGCCCACGACTGCCCCCGTAACTCACAACGGTTAACAAATGAGGCTTATAGTAGTACAATCAGAACACAATCAGAATCAGGTTTATTGGCCAATAAGGGATTTTGGTTTCGACTGTTTGTGTCTCTCTAGTACTGTACCAATATACACATAACTAGCTGACCATCCCCAATGTACACAATGACTCCGTATATACACAATACATACAGACACTGTGGTATACACAATCTGAAAATTATGAACTTCCTTGACCAGGAATTGAACTCCGGCTGTGACAGCGAGAGTGCCAAATCCTAGCCAATAGACCATCATGGACAAAAGCCAAGTAAACGTGTTGCTGGTGTTTGGACCCACCTATTAATCCTACACTGACATAACACCTAAACTTACATTGTGCTGTACATGTAGGCAACACAGTGTGTTAAGCCATGACTAAGGGGAGTCACTTACCAAACACCACAGTAGCAGCATCCACTACAGTGCCGGGGCTGGTTGTAGTGGATACAGCAGGAACAGCACCTTCTTCATTCTCAGACGGGACAGTAGAACTCCACTCTCTGCTCGGCTCTGCTGCTTCGTCGGCTCCGTTTGTGGGCACAGGGGGAGTCGTTTTAATGCCAGATGCTGGACTGGACCTCCCCATGATATCTGTAGTCTCCTTATCTGGGCTTTCTGTTTGATACATTATCAACTATTATTATCACTCTCCGTATTCTTTACATGACACAGATGGCACACATACTGTAACGTCAGCCCCCCCTACCTGTTAAGGTGAGTCGAGCAGGCTGCGACTGCTCCTCTGAGAGGAAGGGGTTTTTAGTGGGACTGGCATCAGTGGGTGCGTTTGGAGGAGTGGCGCAGGAAGGATCTGGAATGGCCGCTTGTACAATGACGTGGGGTTTGAAGTTGCCGGCGGCGGTGTACGTGTGAGTGACCATCAACTCTCTGGAAATGACTGTGCCACTGCCGTCCCCGAAGTCCCAGTTAAAGGTGATGTCTGAACCCCCCAGGTACTCACTGGGGTCATGGAGGGCAACGTTGAAAGATACAGCTCGGTTCCGGATGAACTTCTGATCACCTGCATCTTTATCGTTCACTTGGGTAAGAGTGACGGCAAAGGGGATCTGATCTGTAGAAGGAGAGGAATAATGAAGGAACAGCCAAACATCTAGATCGACAGTTTTCCCCGTTACCCTTTACAGTACAGTAACTCAGTGTAACTTAGTGTAATGTGTTAGTGTACTGTAAGTAGTGTGTTGGTGTACAGTAACTCAGTAAGTGTAATAGTGTTAGTGTACTGTAAGTAGTGTGTTGGTGTACAGTAACTCAGTAAGTGTAATGTGTTAGTGTACTGTAAGTAGTGTGTTGGTGTACAGTAACCCAGTAAGTGTAATGTGTTAGTGTACTGTAAGTAGCGTGTTGGTGTACAGTAACTCAGTAAGTGTAATGTGAAAGTGTGCTGTAAGTAGTGTGTTGGTGTACAGAAAGTCAGTAAGTGTAATGTGTTAGTGTGCTGTAAGTAGTGTGTTGGTGTACAGTAACTCAGTAAGTGTAATGTGTTAGTAATTGTAATGTGTTAGTGTACTGTAAGTAGTGTGTCCGTGTACAGTAACTCAGTAAGTGTAATGTGTTAGTGTACTGTAAGTAGTGTGTCGGTGTACAGTTACTCAGTAAGTGTAATGTGTTAGTGTACTGTAAGTAGTGTGTTGGTGTACAGTAACTCAGTAAGTGTAATGTGTTAGTGTACTGTAAGTAGTGTGTTGGTGTACAGTAACTCAGTAAGTGTAATGCGTTAGCGTACTGTGAGTAGTGTGTTGGTGTACAGTAACTCAGTAAGTGTAATGTGTTAGTGTACTGTAAGTAGTGTGTTGGTGTACAGTAACTCAGTAAGTGTAATGCGTTAGCGTACTGTGAGTAGTGTGTTGGTGTACAGTAACTCAGTAAGTGTAATGTGTTAGCGTACTGTGAGTAGTGTGTTGGTGTACAGTAACTCAGTAAGTGTAATGTGTTAGTGTACTGTAAGTAGTGTGTTGGTGTACAGTAACTCAGTAAGTGTAATGTGTTAGTGTACTGTAAGTAGTGTGTTGGTGTACAGTAACTCAGTAAGTGTAATGTGTTAGTAATTGTAATGTGTTAGTGTACTGTAAGTAGTGTGTCCGTGTACAGTAACTCAGTAAATGTAATGTGTTAGTGTACTGTAAGTAGTGTGTTGGTGTACAGTTACTCAGTAAGTGTAATGTGTTAGTGTACTGTAAGTAGTGTGTTGGTGTACAGTAACTCAGTAAGTGTAATGTGTTAGTGTACTGTAAGTAGTGTGTTGGTGTACAGTAACTCAGTAAGTGTAATGCGTTAGCGTACTGTGAGTAGTGTGTTGGTGTACAGTAACTCAGTAAGTGTAATGTGTTAGTGTACTGTAAGTAGTGTGTTGGTGTACAGTAACTCAGTAAGTGTAATGCGTTAGCGTACTGTGAGTAGTGTGTTGGTGTACAGTAACTCAGTAAGTGTAATGTGTTAGCGTACTGTGAGTAGTGTGTTGGTGTACAGTAACTCAGTAAGTGTAATGTGTTAGTGTACTGTAAGTAGTGTGTTGGTGTACAGTAACTCAGTAAGTGTAATGTGTTAGTGTACTGTAAGTAGTGTGTTGGTGTACAGTAACTCAGTAAGTGTAATGTGTTAGTGTACTGTAAGTAGTGTGTTGGTGTACAGTAACTAAGTAAGTGTAATGTGTTAGTGTACTGTAAGTAGTGTGTTGGTCTACAGTAACTCAGTAAGTGTAATGTGTTAGTGTACTGTAAGTAGTGTGTTGGTGTACAGTGACTCAGTAAGTGTAAAGTGTTAGTGTACTGTAAGTAGTGTGTTGGTGTACAGTAACTCAGTAAGTGTTGTGTTAGTGTACTGTAAGTAGTGTGTTGGTGTACAGTAACTCAGTGTAATGTAGTTTAATAGTGTTAGTGGACTGTAAGTAGTGTGTTGCTGGACAGTAACTCAGTAAGTGTAATGTGTTAGTGGACTGTAAGTACTGTGTTGGTGTACAGTAACTCAGTAAGTGTAATGTGTTAGTGTACTGTAAGTAGTGTGTCAGTGTACAGTTACTCAGTAAGTGTAGTGTGTTAGTGTACTGTAAGTAGGGTGTTGGTGTACAGTAACTCAGTAAGTGTAATGTGTTAGTGTACTGTAAGTAGTGTGTCAGTGTACAGTAACTCAGTAAATGTAATGTGTTAGTGTACTGTAAGTAGGGTGTTGGTGTACAGTAACTCAGTAAGTGTAATGTGTTAGTGTACTGTAAGTAGTGTGTCAGTGTACAGTAACTCAGTAAGTGTAATGCGTTAGCGTACTGTGAGTAGTGTGTTGGTGTACAGTAACTCAGTAAGTGTAATGTGTTAGCGTACTGTGAGTAGTGTGTTGGTGTACAGTAACTCAGTAAGTGTAATGTGAAAGTGTGCTGTAAGTAGTGTGTTGGTGTACAGAAAGTCAGTAAGTGTAATGTGTTAGTGTGCTGTAAGTAGTGTGTTGGTGTACAGTAACTCAGTAAGTGTAATGTGTTAGTAATTGTAATGTGTTAGTGTACTGTAAGTAGTGTGTCCGTGTACAGTAACTCAGTAAGTGTAATGTGTTAGTGTACTGTAAGTAGTGTGTCTGTGTACAGTAACTCAGTAAGTGTAATGTGTTAGTGTACTGTAAGTAGTGTGTTGGTGTACAGTAACTCAGTAAGTGTAATGTGTTAGTGTACTGTAAGTAGTGTGTTGGTGTACAGTAACTAAGTAAGTGTAATGTGTTAGTGTACTGTAAGTAGTGTGTTGGTGTACAGTAACTCAGTAAGTGTAATGTGTTAGTGTACTGTAAGTAGTGTGTTGGTGTACAGTGACTCAGTAAGTGTAAAGTGTTAGTGTACAGTAAGTAGTGTGTTGGTGTACAGTAACTCAGTAAGTGTTGTGTTAGTGTACTGTAAGTAGTGTGTTGGTGTACAGTAACTCAGTGTAATGTAGTTTAATAGTGTTAGTGGACTGTAAGTAGTGTGTTGCTGGACAGTAACTCAGTAAGTGTAATGTGTTAGTGGACTGTAAGTACTGTGTTGGTGTACAGTAACTCAGTAAGTGTAATGTGTTAGTGTACTGTAAGTAGTGTGTCAGTGTACAGTTACTCAGTAAGTGTAGTGTGTTGGTGTACTGTAAGTAGGGTGTTGGTGTACAGTAACTCAGTAAGTGTAATGTGTTAGTGTACTGTAAGTAGTGTGTTGGTGTACAGTAACTCAGTAAGTGTAATGTGTTAGTGTACTGTAAGTAGGGTGTTGGTGTACAGTAACTCAGTAAGTGTAATGTGTTAGTGTACTGTAAGTAGTGTGTCAGTGTACAGTAACTCAGTAAGTGTAATGCGTTAGCGTACTGTGAGTAGTGTGTTGGTGTACAGTAACTCAGTAAGTGTAATGTGTTAGCGTACTGTGAGTAGTGTGTTGGTGTACAGTAACTCAGTGTAATGTAGTTTAATAGTGTTAGTGGACTGTAAGTAGTGTGTTGCTGGACAGTAACTCAGTAAGTGTAATGTGTTAGTGGACTGTAAGTACTGTGTTGGTGTACAGTAACTCAGTAAGTGTAATGTGTTAGTGTACTGTAAGTAGTGTGTCAGTGTACAGTTACTCAGTAAGTGTAGTGTGTTAGTGTACTGTAAGTAGGGTGTTGGTGTACAGTAACTCAGTAAGTGTAATGTGTTAGTGTACTGTAAGTAGTGTGTCAGTGTACAGTAACTCAGTAAATGTAATGTGTTAGTGTACTGTAAGTAGGGTGTTGGTGTACAGTAACTCAGTAAGTGTAATGTGTTAGTGTACTGTAAGTAGTGTGTCAGTGTACAGTAACTCAGTAAGTGTAATGTGTTAGTGTACTGTAAGTAGTGTGTTGGTGTACAGTAACTCAGTAAGTGTAATGTGTTAGTGTACTGTAAGTAGTGTGTTGGTGTACAGTAACTGTACAGTAAGTAAGTAAATGTGTTAGTGTACTGTAGTAGTGTAGTTGTGAGTGGTCAGGTGTACAGTAACTCAGTAAGTGTAATGTGTTAGTGTACTGTAAGTAGTGTGTTGGTGTACAGTAACTCAGTAAGTGTAATGTGTTAGTGTACTGTAAGTAGTGTGTTGGTGTACAGTGACTCAGTAAGTGTAATGTGTTAGTGTACTGTAAGTAGTGTGTTGGTGTACAGTAACTCAGTAAGTGTTGTGTTAGTGTACTGTAAGTAGTGTGTTGGTGTACAGTAACTCAGTGTAATGTAGTTTAATAGTGTTAGTGTACTGTAAGTAGTGTGTTGCTGGACAGTAACTCAGTAAGTGTAATGTGTTAGTGGACTGTAAGTACTGTGTTGGTGTACAGTAACTCAGTAAATGTAATGTGTTAGTGTACTGTAAGTAGGGTGTTGGTGTACAGTAACTCAGTAAATGTAATGTGTTAGTGTACTGTAAGTAGGGTGTTGGTGTACAGTAACTCAGTAAGTGTAATGTGTTAGTGTACTGTAAGTAGTGTGTTGGTGTACAGTAACTCAGTAAGTGTAATGTGTTAGTGTGCTGTAAGTAGTGTGTTGGTGTACGGTAACTCAGTAAGTGTAATGTGTTAGTGTACTGTATGTAGAGTGTTGGTGTACAGTAACTCAGTAAGTGTAATGCGTTAGTAAGTGTAATGTGTGTCAGTGTACAGTAACTCAGTAAGTGTAATGTGTTAGTGTACTGTAAGTACCGTGTCGGTGTACAGTAACTCAGTAAGTGTAATGTGTTAGTGTACTGTAAGTAGTGTGTTGGTGTACAGTAACTCAGTAAGTGTAATGTGTTAGTGTACTCTAAGTAGTGTGTTGGTGTACAGTAACTCAGTAAGGGTAAGGTGTTAGTGTACTGTAAGTAGCGTGTTGGTGTACAGTAACTCAGTAAGGGTAAGGTGTTAGTGTACTGTAAGTAGCGTGTCGGTGTACAGTAACTCAGTGTAAGTGTAATGTGTTAATGTACTGTAAGTAGTGTGTTGGTGTACAGTAACTCAGTAAGTGTAATGTGTTAGTGTACTGTAAGTAGTGTGTCAGTGTACAGTAACTCAGTAAGTGTAATGTGTTAGTGTACTGTAAGTAGTGTGTCAGTGTACAGTAACTCAGTAAATGTAATGTGTTAGTGTACTGTAAGTAGTGTGTCAGTGTACAGTAACTCAGTAAATGTAATGTGTTAGTGTACTGTAAGTAGTGTGTTGGTGTACAGTAACTCAGTAAGTGTAATGTGTTAGTGTACTGTAAGTAGTGTGTTGGTGTACAGTAACTCAGTAAGTGTAATGTGTTAGTGTACTGTAAGTAGTGTGTTGGTGTACAGTAACTCAGTAAGTGTAATGTGTTAGTGTACTGTAAGTAGTGTGTCAGTGTACAGTAACTCAGTAAGTGTAATGTGTTAGTGTACTGTAAGTAGTGTGTCAGTGTACAGTTACTCAGTAAGTGTAATGTGTTAGTGTACTGTAAGTAGTGTGTCAGTGTACAGTAACTCAGTAAATGTAATGTGTTAGTGTACTGTAAGTAGTGTGTCAGTGTACAGTAACTCAGTAAATGTAAGTAGTGTTAGTGTAAGTAACTTAAGTATTGTGTCAGTGTACAGTAACTCAGTAAATGTAATGTGTTAGTGTACTGTAAGTAGTGTGTTGGTGTACAGTAACTCAGTAAATGTAATGTGTTAGTGCACTGTAAGTAGTGTGTCAGTGTACAGTAACTCAGTAAATGTAATGTGTTGGTGTACTGTAAGTAGTGTGTTGGTGTACAGTAACTCAGTAAATGTAATGTGTTAGTGTACTGTAAGTAGTGTGTCAGTGTACAGTAACTCAGTAAATGTAATGTGTTAGTGTATACTTTTGGTATATGTATGTATAAAAATGTAACATGTCTAAACGAGAGAAGTGTGAAGTGAGTCCCCCCAAACACAGGGCACAGCGGTCACTTTGTTTTGAGCTTGTTTGAGCTGTTGGACAGAGCTCGGTTCTAGCTAATGTAAACTGTTCTCCTTCAGTGTTCTGTGCTGATGATGATTTGAATAGACGTCAGTGTCAGACTAATGAATGAGCTTCTATTAAAGACTGATGGACTGAGAGACACTATGGTCTCTTCTCCTACACTGAGCTGATTAGGAGTCCTGTTCCAGAAATGATAATAGGACATTAGAGCCATAATAAACCATGCTCCTGTTACTCTCCATACTTAAGCACATTTGAAGCTAAATACTTTAGTACTGTTACTCCAGTGGAGGGTTAAGGGGAGGAACTTCTACTTTTAGTCTCTTTTCTTAACTCAAGTATATGGTTTGTGCACTCATCCACCACTGTAAGCTTCCATTACATGTTAGCACATTAGCTTTCCCAACGTAAAACTGAATATGAAAACCTTAGACAACATTTAGGGTAAGGACATTATTGCATACGAATGTACACATTTAATTATTTACTAAACAGTTCATTTAATTACATGTAATATGGAATACTGGAAATACAGGAAGTAATTTTAAAACACAGACAGATATTTCCAGCTATATAGAGAATGTGAAAACAGCAACACCATTATTATTGTCCTGATGAAACACTGGCTCAGATCTAAACTCTGGACCTCACTCCAGTCTAGAGGTCACTGTGTGTCATGGTTTCGTGCTCACCGGTGATGCAGAACTGAGTGGAGGCGTATCCGATGGGGATGAATTTTTCCCTCTTCCTGTAGTGATAGATGACCACGTCCATGACATAGGAACCGAGAGGAATGTTGTCTGTGCCGATGGTCAGAGAGGACGAGGGTCCGTCAGACACCTGCCAGTATTTTCCTACAGAGCAAGATCAGGGTCATAGTTTAGTAGATTTAAGGTCATTAGAGGTACAGGAAATACAAATCAGCAGCTTCATTTAAGCTTCATCTGATTTCCAACCCCTGTACCAGCTACAGTCAGTAAATAGGGGCTGCACCACCAGAGGTAGATAGATAGATAGATAGATAGATAGATAGATAGATAGATAGATAGATAAATAGATAGATAGATAGATAGATAGATAGATAGATAGATAGATAGATAGATAGATAGATAGATAGATGGATGGATGGATGGATAGATAGATAGATAGATAGATAGATAGATAGATAGATAGATAGATAGATAGATAGATAGATAGAGATGGATGGATGGATGGATGGATGGATGGATGGATAGATAGATAGATAGATACAGTGGGGAGAACAAGTATTTGATACACTGCTGATTTTTCAGGTTTTCCCACTTGCAAAGCATGTAGAAGACTGTAATTTTTATCATAGGTACTCTTCAACTGTGAGTGATGGAATCTAAAACAAAAATCCAGAAAAATACATTGTATGATTTTTAAATAATTAATTTCCATTTTATTGCGGGAAATAAGTATTTGATACACCAGAAAAAGAAACTTAATATTTGGTACAGAAACCTTTGTTTGCAATTACAGAGATGAGACGTTTCCTGTAGTTCTTGACAAGGTTTGCACACACTGCAGCAGGGATTTTGGCCCACTCCTCCTCCTCCGATTCAGATCTCTCCAGAGCCTTCAGGTTTCGTGGCTGTCGCTGGGGCCACACGGACTTTAAGCTCCCTCCAAAGATTTTCTATGGATTCAGGTCTCGGAGACGTGGCTAGGCCACTCCAGGACCTTAAGATGTTTCCTACGGAGACCACTCTTTAGTTGCCCTGGCTGTGTGCTTTGGTCGTTATCATGCTGGAAGACCAGCCACGGACCCATCTTCAGTGCTCTTACTGAGGGGAAGGAGGTTGTTGGGCCAAAATCTCACCGATACATGGCCCCATCCATCCTTCCCACCAATACGGTGCAGTCGTTCCTGTCCCCTTTGCAGAAAATCATCCCCAAAGAATGATGTTTCCACCGCCATGCTTCACGGTTGGGATGGTGTTCTTGGGGTTGTACTCATCATTCTTCTTCTCCAAACATGACGAGTGGAGTTTTAAAACCAAAAAGTTCTATTTTTGTCTCATCAGACCACACGACCTTCTCCCATTCTCCTCTGGATCATTCAGATGGTCATTTGCAAAACTTCAGACGGGCTTTGACATGCGTTGGCTTGAGGAAGGGCACCTTGCGTGCACTGCAGGATTTTAATCCTTGACGGCGTAGAGTGTTAACTGATTGTTTTCTTTGAGACTGTGGTCCCAGCTCTATTCAGGTCATTGACCAGGTCCCTGCCGTGTAATTCTGGGCTCATTCCTCACCTTCCTCAAGATCATTGATGCTCTCCACGGGTTAGATCTTGCATGGCGTCCCCAGACCGAGGGAGATTATCCGTTATTTTGCATTTCTTCCATTTTCTAATAATTGCACCAACAGTTGTTTGCCTTCTTCACCAAGCTGCGTTGCCTATTGTCCTGTAGCCCTCCCAGCCTTGTGCAGGTCTACAATTTTATCCCTGATGTCCTTCACAAAGCTCTCTGGTCTTGGGCATTGTGGGAGATGCTGGAGTCTGACTGATTGAGTGTGTGGACAGGTGTCTTTTATACAGGTAACGAGTTCAAACAGGTGCAGTTAATACAGGTAATGAGTGGAGAACAGGAGGGCTTCTTAAAGAAGAAGTAACATGTCTGTGAGAGCCAAAATTCTTACTGGTTGATAGATGATCAAATACTTATTTCCCACAATAAAATGGAAATTAATTATTTAAAAATCATACAATGTATTTTTCTGGATTTTTTTTTAGATTCCATCACTCACAGTTGAAGAGTACCTATGATAAAAATTACAGTCTTCTACATGCTTTGCAAGTGGGAAAACCTGAAAAATCAGCAGTGTATCAAATACTTGTTCTCCCCACTGTAGATAGATAGATAGATAGATAGATAGATAGATAGATACTTTATTGATCCCAGAGGGAAATTCTAGGAAAGAGGTGAGCCACGCCCTGGTGAACCACCTTCTTGATCATGGTATCGCCCCTGCCAGGTAATATGTGGTCCATAACACCACTGACCCTAAAGATTACCCTCTCTGCCACTGACGGAACCTGCACATTGAACCTTGAACATTCCATTTTGCCACTAACCAAAACCCTGAATTCCTTGGAAGCTCCACTGAATGTTTCAGTAGCTACACTTTAGGGGAAGCTCGGGGGATGTTGGGGGTTGTCTGCAACCTTGCTAAGACATCCTGAGACATGTGTGAGTACCGCTGAACTTACCACAGGTCTTCCATACAAACACGTAAGGTGGTTTCTTGTCTCCGTGCTTGCCGAGAGGAGAACCATCAGGGAAAACGGCATTCCGGTCAGCCGTGAAATTCTCCTGAGGGAACACCGGCTCACCCTTGTGGCGCCGAGTGCCTAAAAGGTAGTTTGGAATGAGATCGGTTGATTATATTCTGCGTATTCTATATCTGTTGTTGGCTGGACAGTGTTGGTTGGTGGACTTTTCTCAGTCCAGCACCGTCACTCACACCAGCACAACACACACTAACACACCACCACCATATCAGTGTCACTGCAGTGTCACTGGTGAGAATGATCCACCACCCAGATAATACCTGCTCTGTGGGGGTCCTGAAAACTGAGTATACATACATATATATATATATCTCTGCAAATGTTTATTAATATTAGCAGAAGAAAATCAGCATGTTAAAAATGTAATATCTGTAGAGGATGTCCACTTATTTTCAGTCACACAGACACAGAGCGTTAAAACCTCTATATCTGACTGTGTGTAGATCAGCTGAACTGAGTGTTGAGCCGTGTAACACTGCGCGTGTGTGGTTATTAAGCCTACCGTTGACAATGCAGTTTTTGGCCCAAATGATTTGTCCATCAGGCGAGACCACCTGCCCGGATGGGAAGATGATGTCGATATTGAAGGTGACTCTAGCACCGGTTAGAGTTGGTGCGTCATTACGGACGTCAAACTTCACGTCTCCACCTGCGGCCATTAACACACGTCACTTTACAAGAAACTCACACTTTATGGGATTGATGTAGGCTGTACTGTATTAGCAAACCAGAACCGACCATAGATAATCTGACACTGGACCACAGAATCAAATCTAGTAGAAGCTAATGGAATCTGGATCTGACTTGATCTGAACTGATCTCGGTACCTGTCCAGCTGTTTCTGTACCGAGGGTCTCCCTCTTTCCAAACTGGATACAACTTTGTGTTCCATGACTGGTACCGTATGAATCTGGGCTTGGGCTCGCTTCTCTGGGCTTGTTCTGAAATGAGAAGAGTGACAACAACACTAAAAACCACATTATCTTATCAAAGTGCAGTACAGCGGAGGAGTCAGTAGCCACCCCTCGTTTATTTAATGAAGGATTCATTCATTCAGTATCAGGAAAACCTAAATACATACAAAAAATCTAAAATATCATGTGATTATTTCATTTTTGTCACCACAGCAGCTTCCATTCTTATCAGGACACTCCGTTTCAGTCTTTCAATAATATCTACAGGAACATTCTTCCACACTTCCAGAGTTCAGGCTTGCATTTCCCGATTCTCACAATCCAGATAATCTTAAACCGTGTTCAGCAAAGTTGAAGCCTGGACACTGGGGTGGTCAGTTCATTGTTCTGAGAATGTCAGCAGCTCTTTGTCTCAGTGACTGGATGACCTGGCAGGTACTGAGAGTTTTTTACTGAACTGGGAAAATCTGGAAGCCTCTAAAACTCGGCTCGCTGGTGTCAGTGCGTTTTAAACTTCTAGTTTCTAGAAGATGAATTCCAATTCATGGAAGTTTCAGTGTTTCAATATTCAGTGTTTTAATATTCTTACCTTTATTTTTATTTTTATTATTTAATGTTATTATTTAATTTCCTGACTTTGTTTTATTTTAACTTTGTAATCCTTTTTAATTATTTTTTATTCTTGTTTTATTAATGCTTTGCTTCTTTTATCCTGTTTGATTTTATTGTCAAATTGTATAAGTTACATATATTTTTGTTTATATTATATTATTTGTATTTACAGTGAGGAAAATAAGTATTTGAACACCCTGCGACTTTATAAAGTCATGTTTAGCTTCTTCCATTTTCTAATAATTGCTCCAACAGTTGATCTTTTTTCACCAAGCTGCCAGGCAATTGCCCCGTAGCCCTTTCCAGCCTTGTGGAGGTCAACAGTTTTGTCTCTGGTGTCTTTGGACAGCTCTTTGGTCTTAGCCATGTTAGTAGTTGGAGTCTTACTGATTGTGTGGGGTGGACAGGTGTCTTTATGCAGCTAACGACCTCAAACAGGTGCTTCTAATTTAGAGTAATAAGTGGAGTGGAGGTGGAGTTTTTAGAGGCGGACTAACAGGTCTTTAGGGGCCAGAGTTTTTGCTGATTGGCAGGTGTTCAAATACCTATTTGCAGCAGTAACACACAAATAAATTATTAAAAATCATACATTGTGATTTCCAGATTTATTTTTTAGATTATGTCTCTCACAGTGGACATGCACCTAAGCTGAAAATTTCAGACCCCTCCATGATTCCTAAGTGGGAGAACTTGCAAAGTCGCAGGGTGTTCAAATACTTATGTTCCTCACTGTATATATTTTATTTTAGTTTAAGCAGATTAAATTCCATTTTCATTTCAATCCCTTTCAGATGTAAATGATTGGCTGCTTTGAAAATAAGGGTCAACCTCAGGTTGTTTGATTGAACAGCTTCTTTCACATCCTTTCAGACCCATAGTACTGAGATGTCTTCTCACAGTGGAAGGATGGACAGAAACACCTGTGGAAGCCTTCAGATCGGAATCCAAGATAAAACCCGGTGACGTGTGTGGTGGTCTATCAGGTCTTGCCCGGGTATAGGGGTATCCTTTAGCATGTGTAAGTGGGCTGTGTTAGATCTAATCCCTCCTGAAACATGACTAACACGACTTCAACACACTTCCTCAAGTGTGACCTGCTTACCTCGGTGAATAGGCTATTAGGGGCAGGGAAGTGTGACCCGGTGGGGTGCCTGGCACACTCCTCGCTCCAAGCTAATCTGAGCTAGTGCCTAAAACCTATATTCAAACAACCCATGGTTGCAAACTTCCTCAATCCTATGCATGTGATGCTTCGCGTGTGACCCCATGGTCGCCTCTCCTGTAAGCGTGCCCAGCGACGACCATGAAAGGTCCTCCCAATCCTGACTACAATTGCAGTATTATGGAGCCCTGGCAGACGCCCAGCGGAAAGGCGTAAGGTGTTTGGACAAATCACTCGAAGGGAGCTGGCACTTGTTCAGCTGTGACATTTTTTTGGCCTATGGTGGCCGTAAGCAGCGGATTCAAACACCACACTGCTGAGAACCCTTAAGTGGTTTACTGCAATTTCTGGATGTGGGATTTTCACCAGTTCATTGGGACTGTTTAGTAAGCAGCCCGTGACTTAACCTCAAAACGGCTTCAGTTCTATTAATCCTATAATCTCACTCTCGTTTGAGTGGGCCATTGTTTGGAATGGATAGAGGAGCATGGAGGACAGTCTTGTAGTAGCAAAGCATCTAGAGTCAGACTGATCCTCTTAATAAAGGATCCACATCATGAAAGAGCTCATTTTCCTCCATTTGAGGAAGATGACCCATAAGAGCCTGGTGTAGACAGTATTAAAGGGCCAGTAACATGAATAAACAAATTGATTATTAAAATATTGAAGTGTCAAATAGTGCCAATTACTCTCTAGTCAAGTCAACTACTCTACTCTGTGACATCACATGGGCTCATTTTAAATTCATTGTTTTTGTGATGTCACAAGTGCCAGCTCATTTACACTCATCCCTCATCTTGACTACTTTAGGTTTAACTCGTTCATATTGAAGTTATAGCTAGTGTTTCAATCTGGGCTGCTTTGTGAAGGTGGTTCAATACAGGCTAGCCAATCAGATCAGACCTCATTTACATATATCAGTCTTTTAAGTGACTGTTGCATTCTAAGAAATAAAGAAAGTTTGGAAACTGTAGAAGTTATTTATGCCTGTTTTTTCGAGACATAAAACCTCATAAATACACTTTATAGACATTATATAGAGAGTATATCGCCGCTGTCCAAAGAAAAACATGTATCTCCATTTCTGTTGATTTTCACTTTTATGCCTCATTTGATCACACCAGCTGCTGT
>JAMWET010002423.1:0-20000 GCA_024036415.1 Prochilodus magdalenae
TGATTCATCAGGCCCTCGCTGTCCTCGTTGGATATTATCACCTCGTCATCCCAGCCAGGGCCGAGATAGTTTTGTCGACTGTGTATATTTCTCTTTGAGCTTAGTTAATATAATCATATCGTTTATTTTTCCATTGTGTGCGGCAGGAGAGGAATATACCTGTCTTTCCTCTGGCTTTCTTCAAGACACTGGCAGCGTTATAAATACGTGCTGATTGATGTCACCAGCTTTGTAAACAGCCATCGGGGCGACTGACAGGGACTTTCCTGTCGGTAAACAAGTTTGACGTTTCAATGGTCGTGAGAACGCCGCACACATACAGGTATGTCTCGGAGCGTTGAATAACAAAGTGTTGTTAATTTATGGACGGTACAAATCCGCACTCCTCGGCCAATCTGCCAGACAATGACCCCAACCCACCACCCCGCACCCCAAACGCATCATTTTCAATGAACGCACATTCATATGAATTCCCCGTTCTCGTGTCCATCTGAAAGCTCCATGTTTTTTCTTATTTTTAAGGCTCAGATTCCATGAAATGTTGCTACCAAGGCAGTTCTATAGACTCATATGGATTAAACAAAGGAATGACTATGGAGTCAACCCTTCCCAAAAGTTACATTTGGGAATGCATGCATGGAAGTCTAAAATGATTTCCACCAAAACGAAAAATGCAAAAAATACTAAAAATCAAGAAATATAATGAGGCAATATTCTTTTTTTTTAGGAATGAATTCATTCATTAATTACGTATTCATATTTGTTGAAGTTTGGAAGATCCTAGATTTCCATTTTCCCGAATCCAGAAAATTCCATTTCTGCAAGAAAACATTGGAATGCTGGCCAACCGAATGCTCAGTGCCTGTTGCTAGCACCTTATCTCCAGAACTACTTCCCTCCTAAAACAGAAGACGGTTTGTTTTCTATTGACCATCAAAGTTTTTCCTCCACATCCAGTTCCACTGAAACCTGTAATCATACAATCGTTTACTGAACATAGCAGCAGGGGAAGGCCGCGGTATGTTCCCGGCATCGTTCCACTGCTAAATTTGCCCAGTAGCAGGAAATTGACCACTGCCCTGTCGCCTGTTTAGGGGTTAGTCATCTTGGCGATCTGTAAAAAGACTCGTACGTCCGTCCAAGCACTGTCCCCCCTGGGGCATGTATGGGCATGTGCGGGCACGCTGCCCAAACCCTCCTCCCCAAGTCAGAGCAGGGTCAGGAGCCACTGTAGGCACATGCTCATGACCTTTTTACCCGACAGAGCTGGACCAGGAAATCTTTTATTTGGGGCTCTTTATTGGGCATAGCAGTAGAGAAGGCCAGGGCCTCTTGCTCCAATCCATGGCCAGCTTTGCCAGTACCCTGCCCCTGTTTCGAAGGGGCAGCCATCTTGGCGAATAGACCAGGGCAAAGTCCGCTGAGCACCAGTCCCTGGCACACCGCTGAGCACTGTGTGGACACATGACCTCCTTTTCCCCAAAGTTTCCCTATTCTCTGCATGCCGCAAGAGTGCTATAGGTGTCTACTGTAAAGCCTCACCACAAGTCATTTTCAAATGCATAAATGTCCCCCTGACATGGTGCAAATGACAAATAGACCTGAAACTTGAACTTGAACTTGAACTGTTTTTACACCACCACCTGTCACAACACTGCTGCTTGCTTTTCCAACTCAGGCCAGACTCCTTTACAACTCAGGCCAGACCTCCTTTACAACTCAGACCAGACGCCTTTACAACTCAGACCAGACTCCTTTACAACTCAGGCCAGAACTCCGTTACAACTCAGACCAGACTCCCTTTTTACAACTCAGACCAGACTACTTTTTACAATTCAGACCAGACTCCTTTACAACTCAGACCAGACTCCTTTTACAACTCAGGCCAGACTCCATCTTTACAACTTAGAGGCCAGACTCCTTACCAACTCAGGCCAGCACTCCCTTACAACAACTCAGGCCAGACTTCCCTTGTACAACTTCAGGTCAGACTCCCTTTATTAACTCCAGACCAGTACTCCCTTTACAACTCAGGCCAGACTCCTTTACAACTTAGGCCAGACTCTTGTTTACAACTCAGGCTCAGACTCCCTTTACAACTCAGGGCCAGACTCTCTTTAAAACTCAGGACCGGACTACTTTAACAACTCAGGCCAGACTCCTTTACAACTCAGACCAGACTCCTTTACAACTCAGGCCCAGACTCCCTTACAACTCAGACCAGACTCCTTTACAACTCAGACGCAGACTCCTTTACAACTCAGACCAGAACTCCTTTACAACTCAGGCCCAGACTCCTTTACAACTCAGGCCAGACTCCTTTACAACTCAGACCAGACTCTTTTTACAACTCAGACCAGCCTCCTTTACAACTCAGGCCAGAGACTCCTTTACAACTCAGACCAGACCTCCTTTTACAACTCAGACCAGACTCCTTTACAAACCTCAGGCCAGATTCCTTTATACAACTCAGACCAGACTCCTTTAAAACTCAGACCAACTCCTTTTACAACTCAGACCAGACCCCTCCTTTACAACTCAGGCTTAGGACTCCTTTAACAACTCAGGAAACCAGACTCCTTTTACAACTCAGACCCCAGACTCTTTTTACAACTCAGACCCGCACTCCTTTACAACTCAGACCAGACTCCTTTACAACTCAGAACCAGACCTCCTTTACAACTTCAGGCCAGACTCCTTTTACAACTCAGACCAGACCTCCTTTAACAACTCAGCCAGACTCCTTTACAACATTCAGACCAGACTCCTTTTACAACTCAGCAGGTGCCAGACTCCTTTAACAACTCAGACCAGAGCTCAGTTTTACAACTTCAGACCAGACTCCTTTACAACTCAGACCAGACTCCTTTACAACTCAGGCCAGATCTCCTTTACAACTCAGACCAGACCTCCTTTACAACTCAGGCCAGGACTCCTTTACAACTCAGACCCAGACTCCTTTACAACTCAGACCAGACTCCCCTTTACAACTCAGGCCAGACTCCTTTACAACTCAGGCCAGTACTCCTTTACAACTCAGACCAGACTCCTTTACAACATCAGGACCAGACTCCTTTACAACTCAGACCAGAACTCCTTTAAAACTTCAGACCAGACTCTTTTACAACTCCATACCAGACTCCCTTTACAACTCAGGCTAGAGACTCCTTTACAACTCAGACCAGTACTCCATTTACAACTCTCAGACCAGACCTCCTTTACAACTCAGGGCCAGACTCCTTTACAACTCAGACCAGACCTCCCTTTACACAACTCAGGGCCAGACTCCTTTACAACTCAGACCAGACTCCTTTACAACTCAGAGCCAGACTCCTTTACAAACTCAGGCCAGAACTCCTTTACAACTCAGGCCAGACTCCCTTTACAACTCAGAACCCCAGACTCCTTTTTACAACTCAGGCCAGACTCCTTTACAACTCAGGCCAACTCCTTTATCACTCAGACCAGACTCCTTTACAACTCAGACCAGACTCCTTTACAAACACTCAGGCCAGAGACTCCGTTTACAACTCAGACCAGACTCCTTTTACAGCTCCAGAACCAGACTCCCTTTACAACTTCAGATCAGACCAGACTCCTTTTACAACTCAGGACAGACTCCTTTACAACTCAGACCAGACTCCTTTACAACTCAGGCAAGAAACTCCTTTACAACTCAGACCAGACTCCTTTACAACTCAGCCCGAGTGTCTCCTTTACAAACAACATCTTGGCCAGACTCCTTTACAACTCAGGCCAGACTCCTCCTTTACAACTCAGGCCATACTCCTTTACAACTCAGACCCAGACTCCTTTTACAAACTCAGGCCAGAACTCCCTTACAACTCAGGACCAGACCCTCCTTTTACAACTCAGACTCCTTTACAACTCAGGACCAGACTCCTTTCAACAACTCAGGCCAGACTCCTTTACAGCTCAGGCCAGGACTCCTTTTTACAACTTCAGACCAGACTCCTTTACAAACTCCAGGCCAGACTCAACTTTACAACTCAGGCCAGGACTCCCTTTACCACTCAGACCAGACTCCTTTACAACTCAGGCCCAGACTCCTTTAAAAGCCTCACATGCCAGGACCTAGCCCTTTACAAACTCAGAACCAGACTCCTTTACAACTCAGACCAGACCTCCCATTTACAACTCAGGCCAGACTCCTTTTACAACTCAGACCAGACTCTTTTACAACTCAGACCAGACTCCTTTACAACTTCTAAACAGCGAGATGAATTTCACACCGGATTAGACCTCATGATGTATCCACAGATATAGTTTAAACCACTCCTTTATTATTTGGACGTATGGAAAACAGTCCATTAGTAGGCCCGTCCACTCTGCGGAGTGGTACTACTGTTCCAAACTACGAAATTCCCAATTCTGTTTTTTTTAAGATTTTCCTTTTTAACGGAAGGTTTGAAGTGAAAGTGTTTTTTCCTCAACATATTGTCAAGTAATGGAGATTTGATCGTCTTTGGCTGTCGATTGAGTTTCCTGCTGTTATATTACAGAAATGTCCTGCTGAGTGGCGAGAAAACAGCATTCCAACCCTCCTACAGAGAGCCGATGCCGACCACAGGGTTTTTCCGACCCTTCCCCACACGTACAACACATTGCACATGGACTTGTTTTTTGTGTCTCAGCACGGGGCACACAGAGACTCAAACCTCCTATACGTACCCATGTATATCGTCGCTGTCCCATGATGAAAACCATGTATCTCCACACTTTCGTCCATTTTTTTACTTTATTATGCATCATTTGAGCACAGTCATCTGCTGTTTACACCGAGTGAGAATCTCAGGATGAATTGACCAATAGAAATGGTCCAAAACTGTTTGGAAAAGACACGTCTGGTTCCATTGACTTGCATTAAAAGTTAAAGGGGTTATTTTTTTGGCCTCTCCTGTAAAGGTTGCCTTTATTGGAGATACTTTGCATGATCCATATATGTCAACACGTACATCAGGTGTTGACCAGACCGTAGAGATGAAATGGTTTGTTGACCTCAGGAGGACTTGTTTGAAGATCACTCTCCACCATATACCAATGGCTTCAACTGTGGAGAGAGTCAAAACGCACCCAGTGCCTTGACCCAACACCAATGGACCGGCTCAATCTCACCTGGGTCCTCAACACCACCTGCCCACCTAAGATGAAGAGAGCAAACCTCCCGCTTCCTTCATCCTCACTACATTCTACAGGGATACAGTAAGGAGCATCCTGACAACCTGTCTCATTGTCTGGTATGGGAATGCACCAAGATCCTAGAGGAGCCGTGGAGTGGTGGATTGTGAGGGCAACTGAGAATCAACAGCCACAATCGACACCTCCTAGCACAAGCCCAAAGCGACTACGTCACACGGCATTGCTTCCCACACTGGACAGCACTGTGGCCACCCACGGGTGCTTAATGATGGTGAGTGCCATCTCAGAAGTCACCTCCACATTCATTTCTGGAGGTCCCACATGCATCTCCCACAGGTCAGCGCCTCACCTGGGCTCATGAGATGGACCCTAGAGGGCTGGCAACGTGTGGCATGGTTGGATGTGTCACTGTACCAGTTGTTTCGGGTGGTTGTGAGGATTCCATGAACCCTATTTTGTCAACAAGGCTCCATATTGGTGTGGGTTGTGTTCTCATGGCATGTGTTGGGTCCACTGGTCCGCTTAAGCACATCATTGACCGGTGCCCCTCGTGGACTCATTGTACCCCTACAGTGATGGGATATTCCAGCAGGATAATGCACCGTGCCATTAGGCCCAAGCATTCTGGACAGTTCTGACAAACGGGGCGACCCGTTAACCTGACTTGAACCCGTTCAAGGCCTCATTGGAACTCCCGATAATTCATGAGCACGCCACCCAACCTTATTCCCAAGATAACACCTCAACACTTATACAGGTGTGGGCTCCCCCCAGCCGTCCCCTAGAGATAACAGCCCTTCATAGTCAGCTTACAGAACGCTGTCCCAAGACTTTTGAAAAATTCATACATTCATACCCAACACAGGCTCCTGTACGCCTGCACACACTGGGGTTAGGAAAACAAGTCCGTCTACACACAGTGGACATGCCATAGTCCTTATCGGTCCCTCTCTTCAAAAACAACAACACGCTCACACCAGCCTTCTGCCGATCCAGGAAAAAAGGAAAGTCCCTCGATCCTGAGGAGAGTTCCCTCTCACACACTTCACCACACACCCAAACAGAGAGTGCAGATAAGTTTCCCATGCCTTGGGTGAGGTACACCAGTTCTTCTGGGTTTTTTTTTTTCAGGTTTTGTTTTGTTTTTCATAACAGCAGTCAGGTATATAAATAACCTGCACATACTTACATACTCAGCAGCTCAGGAAAAAATACTCCAGCATACGCTACGCCCTATTAATAACAACCACACTGTGTGTGTGTGGTACCGCTGATGTGTGCAGGGTGGACAAGCGGACATCCTCAATAAGAGGGCCCTCGTTACAGAGGCACACACATACACTCGCATGCATACAGCTTGGGAGTGCACGGGCAAGGTGGGCACTGTGGGCCAGATCACCTATAACTGTGTAGGACCACAGTAACTTCACAGTGGACAGAAGATGCCTGGAGAGCCCCGCACGGCTCCGTGGGCACTGCTGTGGTTGGGACTGGGGTTAGATGGTTCTGTAGGGGTAGGATCTTGGGTGTAAATGGACCGCTCTACCACACACACACACACTACACACACACACACACACATACACACACTCACACACACACACACACCTAACACACTACTCACACCACACACCCACACCCAGACACACCCTCACACACACCCACCCACTCTCACAAACACACACACACACACACACACCACACATACACTCACACACACACACACACACACACACACACATAGACACATACATACACTCACACCCACACACAACCACACACCATACATATACACTCACACAACACCCACACACATAGACACATACACACACACACACTACACACACACACGCACAAACACAGACACACACACACACAACTCACACACACACACACACACACACGCACAAACACACAGACACGCTACACACACAGAACACACACACACACGCACAAACCACAGACACAGACACGCATACACACACAGACACGCACACACACACTCACACACACATACACACCCACACAGACAAGCGCACACACACACACACACACACACACACTCACTCACCACACAACGGACACGCCATACACACCACACACTCACTCATACACACATACACACACACAGACACGCATACACACACAGGACACGCATACACCCACACACAAACACACACAGACACACACACACCACACATACATACACAGACATACACACACACACACACACACACACACAGCACCACACACACAGACACACACACACATAACATACACAACACACCACACACCACACACACACACAGACCACACACACACACATAACATTACACAGACACACACAGACCACACACACCACATAACATACACAGACACACCACACACACACACACACACACAAAGCTTTTCACTCTGACCCCATAAACACACACCCCACACATACACACACCAGGCTGCTAAGTATGCTCTATTCAGCTCCATTGTTTTAATGTCAGTGTACATCACATTAATCTGAAACGTCAGTGCACCTGAGGACAGAGGCCCTTCCCCCCCTCCCCCCCCCCCCCTCCCTCCCCCCCCCCCCCCCCCCCCCCCCCTCCCGTTCCTCCCCCCCCCCCCAGTCCCCCCCCCCCCTCTCCCCCCCCCCCCCCCCCCCCCCAGCTCCGTCTGCTGTTTTTTTCTGCAAATCTGTGTTTCCTCTCCTCCATTCGCGCCTCTGTATGGCACGTCTGTGTGAAGCGTTTGGCCCCAGAACTGTCCTTCTATAGGCGGGAAGCGAGGCACGCGTAATCAGCGCTACTCAGATGTCCTGGCAAACATCCCACCATCATTATACAGTTCAGTCATCACAAAGCACACACCGAGACCCAGCAGGTGCTACACACACTTCATAAGGAAACACATGCTTTAAAGGAAACGTGTACACAGTTTCCCCGTACCCTGAAACACTGTCCATTTAGAGAACAGGAGAGAACAATCTGTTCCGGCCACTTTATTAGAAACACCTCCCCTTTGCTTCCCACTAACTGGCCATTGTGTGGGTGTTTCTAATAAAAAAGGGGAGGGTTTTTTTCTAATAAAATGGCCAGTGAGTGGACCAGTAAAGGGCGTAGGTGTTTCTAATAAAGTGGGCCAGTGAGTGACAGTACAGGTAGGTGTTTTTCTAATAAAGTGGCCGGTGAGTGGAAGCACATGGACGGGTGTTTCTAATAAAGTGGCCAGTGAGTGGGAGCACATGGATGGTGTTTCTAATAAAGTGGGGCCAGTGAGTGGGAGCACATGGGCGGTGTTTCTAATAAAGTGGCCAGTGAGTGGAAGCACATGGACAGTGATTTTTTCTAATAAAGTGGCCGGTGAGTGGGAAGCACATGGGCGGTGTTTCTGATAAAGTGGGGCCGGTGAGTGGGAGCACATGGACGGTGTTTCTAATAAAGTGGCCGGTGAGTGGGAGCAACATGGGGCGGTGGTTTTTCTAATAAAGTGGCCAGTTGAGTGGGAAGCACATGGGCGGTGTTTCCTATAAAGTTGCCCGGTGAGTGGGAGCACATGGACGGTGTTTCTGATAAAAGTGGCCGGTGAGTGGGAGCACATGGGCGGTGTTTCTGTAAAGTGGCCGGTGAGGTGGGAGCACATGGGCGGTGTTTCTAATAAAGTGGCCAATTTTGTGAAAGCACATGGACGGTGTTTCTGATAAAGTGGGCAGTGAGTGGAAGCACATGGGCGGTGTTTCTAATAAAGTGGCCAGTGAGTGGAAGCACATGGGCGGTGTTTCTGATAATAAGTGGCCAGTGAAGTGGGAGCACATGGACGGTTTTTCTAATAAAGTGGCCGGTGAGTGGGAGCACATGGACGGGGTTTCTAATAAAGTGGCCAATTTTGTGAAAGCACATGGACGGTGTTTCTGATAAAAGTGGCCAGTGATGGAAGCACATGGACGGTGTTGGTTTTTCTGATAAAGGTGGCCGGTGAGTGGGAGCACATGGACGGTGTTTCTAATTAAAAGTGGCCAGTGAGTGGGAGCACATGGGTGGTGTTTCTAATAAAGTGGCCAGTGAGTGGAAGCACATGGTGGTGTTTTCTAATAAAGTGGCCAGTTCGTGAGAGCACATGGACGGTGTTTCTAATAAAGTGGCCATTTTTGTGAAAGCACATGGACGGGTGTTTCTAATAAAGTGGCCCCAGTTTGTGAGAGCACATGGACGGTGTTTCTAATAAAGTGGCCAGTTTGTGAAAGCACATGGACGGAGTTACTAATAAAGAGGCCAGAATGTGAAAGCACATGGACGGTGTTTCTAATAAAGTGGCCAGTTTGGGATAGCACATGGACAGTGTTTTTCTAATAAAGTGGCCAGTTTTGTGTGAAAGCACATGGACGATGTTTTCTAATAAAGTGGCCGGTGAGTGGAAGCACATGGACGGTGTTTCTAATAAAGTGGCCGTAGTGTGAGTGGGAGCACATGGACGGTGTGTTTCTAATAAAGTGGCCAGTGAGTGGAAGCACATGGACGGGGTTTCTAATAAAGTGGCCAGTGAGTGCGCGCACATGCCCAGAGTTTCTTATAAAGAGGCCTCTCTGTGAAAGCACAAGCGCGGTTCTTCCGATAAAGTGGCCCGTGTGTGGCAGCACATGGACGGGGTTTCTAATAAAGTGGCCAGTGAGTGGAACCACATGGAGGGTGTTAGTAATAAAGTGGCCAGTGTGTGGGAGCACATGGACGGTGTTTCTAATAAAGTGGCCAGTGAGTGGGAGCACATGGACGGTGTTTCTGATAAAGTGGCCAGTGAGTGGAAGCACATGGACGGTGTTTCTAATAAAGTGGCCAGTGAGTGGAAGCACATGGACGGTGTTTCTAATAAAGTGGCCAGTGAGTGGAGCACATGGACGGTGTTTCTAATAAAGTGGCCAGTGAGTGGAGCACATGGACGGTGTTTCTAATAAAGTGGCCGGTGAGTGGAAGCACATGGACGGTGTTTCTGATAAAGTGGCCAGTGAGTGGAGCACATGGACAGTGTTTCTAATAAAATGGCCAGTGAGTGGGAGCACATGGGCAGTGTTTCTAGTAAAGTGGCCGGTGAGTGGAAGCACATGGACGGTGTTTCTAATAAAGTGGCCAGTGAGTGAAAGCACATGGACGGTGTTTCTAATAAAGTGGCCGGTGAGTGGGAGCACATGGGCAGTGTTTTCTAATAAAGTGGCCGGTGAGAGTGGGAGCACATGGGCGGTGTTGTTTCTGATAAAGTGGCCGGTGAGTGGGAGCACATGGGCAGGTGTTTCTGATAAGTGGCCGGTGAGTGGGAGCACATGGGCGGTGTTTCTAATAAAGTGGCCAATTTGTGAAAGCACATGGCGGTGTTTCTGATAAAGTGGCCAGGAGTGTAAGCACATGGGCGGTGTTTTCTAATAAAGTGGCCGGTGAGTGGAAGCACATGGGCGGTGTTTCTGATAAAGTGGGCCAGTGAGTGGGAGCACATGGACGGTGTTTCTAATAAAAGTGGCCGGTGAGTGGGAGCACATGGACGGGGTTTCTAATAAAGTGGCCAATATTTGTGAAAGCACATGGACGGTGTTTTCTGATAAAGTGGCCAGTGAATGAATGAAGCACAATGGACGGTGTTTCTGATAAAGTGGCCGGTGAGTGGGAGCACATGGACGGTGTTTCTAATAAAGTGGCCAGTTGAGTGGGAGCACATGGGGTGTGTTCTAATAAAGTGGCCAGTGAGTGGAAGCACATGGGTGGTTGTTTCTAATAAAGTGGCCAGTGAGTCGTGAGAAAGCACATGGACGGTGTTTCTAATAAAGTGGCCAGTTTGTGGAAGCACATGGACGGTGTTTCTAATAAAGTGGCCAGTTTGTGAGAGCACATGGACGGTGTTTTTAATAAAGTGGCCAGTTTGTGAAAGTACATGGGACGGTGTTTTCTAATAAAGTGGCCAGTTTTGTGAAAGCACATGGACGGTGTTTTTCTAATAAAGTGGCCAGTTTGTGAAAGCACATGGACAGTGTTTCTAATAAAGTGGCCCAGTTTGTGAAATCCATGGACGGTGTTTCTAATAAAGGTGGCCAGTGAGTGAAGCCCATGGACGGTGTTTTCTAATAAAGTGGCCAGTGAGTGGAAGCACATGACGGTGTTTCTAATAAGTGGCCAGTGAGTGGAAGCACATGGACGGGGTTTCTAATAAAGTGGGCCAGTGAGTGGGAGCACAGGGACGTGTTTCTTATAAAGTGGGCCAGTTTGTGAAGCACATGTGCGGTGTTTCTGATAAAGTGGCCAGTGAGTGGAAGCACATGGACGGTGTTTCTAATAAGTGGCCCAGTGAGTGGAAGCACCAGGGGCGGTGTTTCTAATAAAGTGGCCAGTGAGTGGGAGCATAACATGGCGTGTTTCTAATAAAGTGGCCAGTGAGTGGAAGCACATGGGCGGTGTTTCTGATAAAGTGGCCAGTGAGTGGGAAGCACATGGACGGTGTTTCTAATAAAGTGGCCAGTGAGTGGAAGCACATGGACGGTGTGTTCTAATAAAGTGGCCAGTGAGTGGAGCACATGGACGGTGTGTTTCTAATAAAGTTGGCCAGTGAGTGGAAGCACATGGACGGTGTTTCTAATAAAGTGGCCCGGTGAGTGGAGCCCATGGACCGGTGGGTTTCTGATAAAGTGGCCGGTGAGTGGAAGCACATGGACGGTGTTTTCTAATAAAGTGGCCAGTGAGTGGGAGCACATGGAACGGTGTTTCTGATAAAGTGGCCGGTGAGTGGGAGTAGACATGGCGGTGTTTCTAAATAAAGTGGCTGGTGAGTGGGAGCACATGGGCGGTGTTTCTGATAAAGTGGCCGGTGAGTGGGAGCACATGGGCGGTGTTTCTGATAAAGTGGCCGGTGAGTGGGAGCACATGGGCGGTGTTTCTAATAAAGTGGCCAATTTGTGAAAGCACATGGACGGTGTTTCTGATAAAGTGGCCAGTGAGTGGAAAGCACATGGGCGGTGTTTTCTAATAAAGTGGCCAGTGAGTGGAAGCACATGGGCGGTGTTTCTGATAAAGTGGCCAGTTGAGTGGGAGCACATGGACGGTGTTTCTAATAAAGTGGCCAGTGAGTGGGAGCACATGGACGGGGTTTCTAATAAAGTTGGCCCAATTTGTGTAAAAGCACATGGACGGTGTTTCTGATAAAGTGGGCCAGTTGAATGGAAGCCACATGGACGGTGTTTTCTGATAAAGTGGCCAGTGAGTGGGAGCACATGGAGGGTGTTTCTAATAAAGTGGACGGTTGAGTGGAAGCACATGGGCGGTGGTTTCTAATAAAGTGGCCAGTTTGTGAAAGCACATGTGCGCGTGTTTTCTAATAAAGTGGCCAGTGTAGTGGAAGCACATGGTTGGTGTTTCTAATAAAGTGGCCAGTGATGGAAGTAAACACAAGGTGGTGTTTCTAATAAAGTGGCCAGTTCGTGATAAGCACATGGACGGTGTTTCTAATAAAGTGGGCAGTTTGTGAAGCACATGGACGGTGTTTTCTAATAAAGTGGCCCAGTTTGTGAGAGCACATGGACGGTGTTTCTAATAAAGTGGCCAGTTTGTGAAAGCACAAGGTTGGGTGTTTCTAATAAAGTGGCCAGTCGAGTGAAAGCACAAGGACGGTGTTTCTAATAAAGTGGCCAGTTTGAGTGGAAGCACAAGGTGGGTGTTTCTTCTAATAAAGTGGGCCAGTTAGTGGGAAGCACAATGGACGTGTTGTCTAATAAAGTGGCCAGGTGAGTGGAAGCACATGGACGGTGTTTCTAATAAAGTGGCCGGTGAGTGGAAGCACAAGGACGGTGTTTCTAATAAAGTGGCCAGTTGAGTGGAAGCACATGGCGGGGTTTTCTAATAAAGTGGCCAGTGAGTGGGAAGCACATGGACAGTGTTTCTTATAAAGTGGGCCAGTTTGTGGAAAGCACAATGTGCGGTGTTTCTGATAAAGTGGCCGGTGGAGTGGAAGCACATGGACGGTGTTTTCTAATAAGTGGCCCAGTGGAGTGTTTAAGCCCATGGGCGGTGTTTCTAATAAAGTGGGCCAGTGGAGTGGGAGCCACATAGGACGGTTGTTTCTAATAAAGTGGCCAGTGTTGATGTGGAAGCACATGGACGGTGTTTCTAATAAAGTGGCCAGTGAGTGGAGCACATGGACGTGGGTGTTTCTTAATAAAGTGTGGCCAGTGAGTGGAAGCACAATGGGTGTTTCTAATTTGCTAATTGAGTGGAGCACGTGGGTGTTTTCTGATAAAAGTGGTGCCAGTGAGTGGAGCAAAGCCCGGTGTTCCTAATAAAGTGGCCAGTGAGTGGAGCACGATGGACGGTGTTTCTAATAAAGTGGCGGTGAGTGGGAGCACATGGAACGGTGTTTTCTGGATAAAGTGGCCGGTGAGTGGGGGAGCACAATGAACGGTGGTTTCTAATAAAGTGGCCGGTGAGTGGGAGCACATGGACGGGTGGTTTCTAATAAAGTGGCGCAATTTGTGAAAGCACATGGACGGTGTTTTCTGATAAAGTGGCCAGTGAATGGAAGAACATGGACGGTGTTTCTGATAAAGTGGCCGGTAGTGAAGCATCATGGGCGGTGTTTCTAATAACGTTGCCGGTGAGGGGGAAGCACAAGGGCGGTGTTTTCTAATAAAGGTGGCCAGTTGAGTGGGAAGCACATGGGTGGTGATTTTCTAATAAAGTGGCCAGTGAGTGGAAGCCACATGGGTTGGTGGTTTCTAATAAAGTGGCCAGTTTCGTGAGAGCACATGGACGGATGTTTCTAATAAGTGGCCCATGTTTGTGAAAGCACATGGGACGGTGTTTCTAATAAAGTGGCCAGTTTTGTGAAGAGCACATGGACGGTGTTTCTAATGAAAGTGGCCAGTTTGTGAAAGCACATGGACGGTGTTCTAATGAAAGTGGCCAGTTTGTGCGAATCATCATGGACGGTGTTTCTAATAAAGTGGGCAGTTTGTGAAAGCACATGGAACGTGTTTCTAATAAAAGTGGCGATTTGTGAAAGCACATGGACGGTGGTGTTTCTACTAGTAAAGGGGCCAGTTTTGTGAAAGGCACATGGACAGTGTTTCTAATAAAGTGGCCAGTTTGTGAAAGCAACATGGACGGTGTTTCTAATAAAAGTGGCGGTGAGTGGGGAGCACATGGACGGGTGTTTTTCTAATAAAAGTGGCCAGTGAGGGAATCCACATGGACTGGGGTTTTCTAATAAAGTGGCCAGTGCGGTGGGAGCACATGGACACGTGTTTCTTATAAAAAGTGGCCAGTTTGTGTGAAAGCACATGTGCGGTGTTTCTGATTAAATGGGCCGGTGAGTGGAAGCACATTGGACGGTGGGGTGTTAACACCACGTCGTCCATGTGCTTCAACTCACCTTTCCACTTTACTCAGAAAACACAGCACACTGTGCTTTCCACAAACTGGCCACTTTATAAGAAACCACTGTCCATGTGCTCCCAACTCACTGTGAGAATTTATTAGAAAACCCCGTACCATGGGCTTCCACTCACTGGCCACGTTATTAGAAACACCGTCCATGTGCTACCCACTCACCGGCCATCTTTATCAGAAACAACCGTCCATGTGCTTTCACAAACTGGCCACTTTATTAGGAAAAACACTGTCCATTTGCCTTTCACAAACTGGCCACTTTATTAGAAACACCGTCCATGTTCTTTACACAAACTGGCACTTTATTAGAAAACACCGGTCCATGTGCCTTTCACCAAACTGGCCACTTTATTAGAAAACACCGTCCATTTTGCTCTCACAAAACTGGCCACTTTATTAGAAACCACCGTCCATGTGCTTCCACAAACTTGGCCACTTTATTAGAAACAACAGTCCATGTGCTCTCACAAACTGGCCACTTTATTAGAAACACCGTCCATGGGCTTCAACAAAACTGGCCACTTTATTAGAAACACCTCCTTGTGCTCTCACGAACTGGGCCACTTTATTAGAAACACCACCCTTGTGTCTTCCACTCACTGGCCACTTTATTAGAAACACCACCTATGTGCTCCCCACTCACTGGCCACTTTATTAGAAACACCCCCCCATGGTGTACCACTCACTGGCCACTTTATTAGAAACACCTACCCATGGTGCTTCCACTCACCGGCCACTTTATTAGAAACACGTCCATTGTGCTTCCATTCACTGGCCACTTTATTAGAAACACCTCCATGTGACTTTCACTCCAATTGGCCACTTTATTAGAAAACACCTTCCATGTGCTTCCACTCACTGGCCACTTTATTAGAAACACCGACCATGTGCTCCCAATCACCGGCCACTTATCAGAACACACCGTCCATGTGACTTCCACTCACCGGCCACTTATTAGAAACACCGTCCATGTGCTCCACTCACTGGCCACTTTATTAGAAAAACACCGTCCATGTGCTTCCACTCACTGGCCACTTTATTAGAAACACACTCCCATGTGCTTCCACGCACTGGCCACTTTTATTAGAAACACCGTCCATGTGCTCCACTGCACTGGCACTTTATTAGAAAAACACCGTACCATGTGGCTTCCACTAAACTGGCACACTTTATTAGAAACACCGTCCATGTTGCTTCTCACAACAACTGGCCACTTTATTAGAAAAACACCGCCCATTGTACTTCACACTCACTGGCCACTTTATTAGAAACACCAGTCCATGTGCTCCCACTCACCGGCCACTTTATTAGAAACACCGCCCATGTGCTTTCACAAACTGGCCACTTTATTAGAAACACTGTCCATGTGCTCCCACTCATGGCCCACTTTATTAGAAACCCACGTCCATGTGATTCCACTCACTGGCCACTTTTATTAGAAAAAAAAAAAAACACCGTTCCATGTGCTCCCACTCACCGGCCACTTTATTAGAAACACCGCCCATGTGCTTCCACTCACCGGCCACTTTATTAGAAACACCTTCCATGTGCTTTCACAAAACTGGCCACTTTATTAGAAACACTGTACATGTGCTTTCACAAACTGTGCCACTTTATTAGGAAAACACCCTCCATGTGCTTTTCACAAACTGGCCACTTTATTAGAAACACCGACCATGTGCTTTCACAAACTGGCCACTTTATTAGAAACACCGTTCCATGTGCTCTCACAAACTGGCCACTTATTAGAAACACCTGTCCATGTGCTTTCCACTCACTGGCCACTTTTATTAGAAACACCACCCATGTGCTTCTCACTAACTGGCCACTTTATTAGAAACACCAACCTTGTGCTTCCACTCACTGGCCACTTTATTAGAAACACCACCCATGTGCTTCCACTCACTGGCCACTGTATTAGAAACAGCCGTCACATGTGCTTTCCACAAAACTGGGCCAATTTCTAGAAACACTGCCCATGTGCTTCCACTCACTGGCCACTTTTATTAGAAAACACCGTCCCTGTGCTCCACTCACTGGCCACTTTATCAGAAACACCGTCCATGTGCTTCCATTCACTGGCCACTTTATCAGAAACACACCGTACCATGTGCTTTCACAAACTGGCCACTTTATTAGAAAACACCGTCCCATGTGTACTTCCACTCACTGGCCACTTTATTAGAAACACCGTACATGTGCTCCCACTCACTGGCCACTTTTATTAGAAACACCGCCCATGTGCTTTCCCACTCACTGGCCACTTTATTAGAAACACCGCCCATGTGCTTCCACTCACTGGCCACTTTATTCAGAAACACCGTCCTATGTGCTTCCACAATTGGCCACTTTATTAGAAAACACCCCGCCCATGTGCTTCCACTCAACTGGCCACTTTATCAGAAACACCGCCCAGTGTGCTCGCCACTCACCGGCCACTTTTATCAAAACACCCACCATAGTGCTTCCACCCATCACCAGCCACTTTATTAGAAACACCGCACCATGTGCTCCCACTCACCGGCCACTTTATTAGAAACACCGTCCATGTGCTTCCCACTCACTGGCCACTTTTATTAGAAACAACCCCCGTACATGTGCTCCCACTCACCGGCCACTTTATTAGAAACACCTTACCTGTGCCCCCACGCACTGGCCACTTTATTAGAAACACCGTCCACCTATGTGCTTCCACTCACTGGCCCACTTTATTAGAAACACCGTCCATGTGCTTCCACTCACTGGGCCACTTTATTAGAAACACCGTCCATGTGCTTCCACTCACTGGCCAACTTTATTAGAAACACCGTCCATGTGCTTCCCCACTCACTGGCCACTTTATTAGAAAACACCGCACCATGTGCTCCCACTCACTGGCCACTTTATTAGAAAACACCGTCCATAGTGCTCCCACTCAACTGGCCACTTTATTAGAAACACCCCCCATGTGCTTCCACTCGCTGGTCACTTTTTTATTAGAAACACCGTCCATGTGCCTTCCACTCACTGGCCACTTTATCAGAAACACCGCACATGTGCTTCCACAAAACTGGCCACTTTATTAGAAACACTGTCCATGTGCTCCCACTCACCGGCCACTTTATTAGAAAAACCACGTTCCATGTGCTTCCACTCACTGGCCACTTTATTAGAAAACACCGTCCATGTGCTCCACTCACTGGCCACTTTATTAGAAAACACCGTCCATGTGCTTCCACTCACTGGCCACTTTATTAGAAACACCGTCCATGTGCTTTTCACAAAACTGGCCACTTTATCTTTAGAAACACTGTCCATGTGCTTTCACAAACTGGCCACTTTATTAGAAACACCGTCCATGTGCTTTCACAAACTGGCCACTTAATTAGAAACACAGTCCATGGTACTTTCACAAACTGGCCACTTTATTAGAAAACACCGTCCATGTGCTCTCACAAACTGGCCACTTTATTAGAAAACACCGTCCATGTGCTCTTCACAAACTGGGCCACTTTATTAGAAACACCGTCCATGTGCTCTCACGAAACTGGCCACTTTATTAGAAACACCACCCATGTGCTTCCACTCACTGGCCACTTTTATTAGAAACACCACCCATGTGCTCCCACTCCACTGGCCACTTTATTAGAGAAACACCGTCCATGTGCTCCCACTCACCGGCCCACTTTATCAGGAAACACCGTCCATGTGCTTCCACTTCACTGGCCACTTTATAAGAAAACACCGTCCATGTGCTTTCACAAACTGGCCACTTTATTAGAAACACCGTCCATGTGCTCCCACTCACCGGCCACTTTATTAGAACCACCGACCATGTGCTCCCACTCACTGGCCACTTTATCAGAAAACACCGCCCCATGTGCTTCCACTCACTGGCCCACTTTATTAGAAACACCGCCCATGTGCTCTTCCACTCACTGGCCACTTTATCAGAAAACACACGTCCATGTGCTTTCCACAAATTGGCCACTTTATTAGCAAAACACCGCCCATGTGCTCCCACTCACCGGCCACTTTATCAGAAACACCGCCCATGTGCTCCCACTCACCGGCCACTTTATCAGAAAAACACCGCCCCCCCATGTGCTTTCCCACTCACCGGCCACTTTATTAGAAACACCGCCCATGTGCTCCCACTCACTGGCCACTTTATTAGAAACACCGCCCATGTGCTCCCACTCACCGGCCACTTTATTAGAAACACCGTCCATGTGCTCCCACTCACCGGCCACTTTATCAGAAACACCGCCCATGTGCTCCCACTCACCGGCCACTTTATTAGAAACACTGTCCATGTGCTTCCACTCACTGGCCACTTTATCAGAAACACCGTCCATGTGCTCCCACTCACCGGCCACTTTATTAGAAACACCGTCCATGTGCTCCACTCACTGGCCACTTTATTAGAAACACCGTCCATGTGCTCCACTCACTGGCCACTTTATTAGAAACACCGTCCATGTGCTCCACTCACTGGCCACTTTATTAGAAACACCGTCCATGTGCTTCCACTCACTGGCCACTTTATCAGAAACACCGCCCATGTGCTTCCACTCACTGGCCACTTTATTAGAAACACCGTCCATGTGCTCCCACTCACTGGCCACTTTATTAGAAACACCGCCCATGTGCTTCCACTCACTGGCCACTTTATTAGAAACCCCGTCCATGTGCTTCCACTCACCGGCCACTTTATCAGAAACACCGCACATGTGCTTTCACAAACTGGCCACTTTATAAGAAACACTGTCCATGTGCTCCCACTCACTGGCCACTTTATTAGAAACCCCGTCCATGTGCTTCCACTCACTGGCCACTTTATTAGAAACACCGTCCATGTGCTCCCACTCACCGGCCACTTTATTAGAAACACCGTCCATGTGCTTCCACTCACCGGCCACTTTATTAGAAACATCGTCCATGTGCTTTCACAAACTGGCCACTTTATTAGAAACACTGTCCATGTGCTTTCCCAAACTGGCCACTTTATTAGAAACACCGTCCATGTGCTTTCACAAACTGGCCACTTTATTAGAAACACCGTCCATGTGCTTTCACAAACTGGCCACTTTATTAGAAACACCGTCCATGTGCTCTCACAAACTGGCCACTTTATTAGAAACACCGTCCATGTGCTTTCACAAACTGGCCACTTTATTAGAAACACCGTCCATGTGCTCTCACGAACTGGCCACTTTATTAGAAACACCACCCATGTGCTTCCACTCACTGGCCACTTTATTAGAAACACCACCCATGTGCTCCCACTCACTGGCCACTTTATTAGAAACACCGTCCATGTGCTCCCACTCACCGGCCACTTTATCAGAAACACCGTCCATGTGCTCCCACTCACTGGCCACTTTATCAGAAACACCGTCCATGTGCTTTCACAAACTGGCCACTTTATTAGAAACACCGTCCATGTGCTCC
>JAMWET010002423.1:25000-30000 GCA_024036415.1 Prochilodus magdalenae
GGCCTGAGTTGTAAAGGAGTCTGGCCTGAGTTGTAAAGGAGTCTGGTCTGAGTTGTAAAGGAGTCTGGCCTGAGTTGTAAAGGAGTCTGGTCTGAGTTGTAAAGGAGTCTGGCCTGAGTTGTAAAGGAGTCTGGTCTGAGTTGTAAAGGAGTCTGGCCTGAGCTGTAAAGGAGTCTGGTCTGAGTTGTAAAGGAGTCTGGCCTGAGTTGTAAAGGAGTCTGGTCTGAGTTGTAAAGGAGTCTGGTCTGAGTTGTAAAGGAGTCTGGCCTGAGTTGTAAAGGAGTCTGGTCTGAGTTGTAAAGGAGTCTGGCCTGAGTTGTAAAGGAGTCTGGCCTGAGTTGTAAAGGAGTCTGGCCTGAGTTGTAAAGGAGTCTGGTCTGAGTTGTAAAGGAGTCTGGCCTGAGTTGTAAAGGAGTCTGGTCTGAGTTGTAAAGGAGTCTGGCCTGAGTTGTAAAGGAGTCTGGTCTGAGTTGTAAAGGAGTCTGGTCTGAGTTGTAAAGGAGTCTAGCCTGAGTTGTAAAGGAGTCTGGTCTGAGTTGTAAAGGAGTCTGGCCTGAGTTGTAAAGGAGTCTGGTCTGAGTTGTAAAGGAGTCTGGCCTGAGTTGTAAAGGAGTCTGGTCTGAGTTGTAAAGGAGTCTGGCCTGAGTTGTAAAGGAGTCTGGCCTGAGTTGTAAAGGAGTCTGGTCTGAGTTGTAAAGGAGTCTGGTCTGAGTTGTAAAGGAGTCTGGCCTGAGTTGTAAAGGAGTCTGGTCTGACTAGTCTGAGTTGTAAAGGAGTCTGGCCTGAGTTGTAAAGGAGTCTGGTCTGAGTTGTAAAGGAGTCTGGTCTGAGTTGTAAAGGAGTCTGGTCTGAGTTGTAAAGGAGTCTGGCCTGAGTTGTAAAGGAGTCTGGTCTGAGTTGTAAAGGAGTCTGGCCTGAGTTGTAAAGGAGTCTGGTCTGAGTTGTAAAGGAGTCTGGCCTGAGTTGTAAAGGAGTCTGGTCTGGTCTGAGTTGTAAAGGAGTCTGGTCTGAGTTGTAAAGGAGTCTGGTCTGAGTTGTAAAGGAGTCTGGTCTGAGTTGTAAAGGAGTCTGGTCTGAGTTGTAAAGGAGTCTAGCCTGAGTTGTAAAGGAGTCTGGTCTGAGTTGTAAAGGAGTCTGGTCTGAGTTTTAAAGGAGTCTGGTCTGAGTTGTAAAGGAGTCTGGCCTGAGTTGTAAAGGAGTCTGGTCTGAGTTGTAAAGGAGTCTGGTCTGAGTTGTAAAGGAGTCTGGCCTGAGTTGTAAAGGAGTCTGGTCTGAGTTGTAAAGGAGTCTGGTCTGAGTTGTAAAGGAGTCTGGCCTGAGTTGTAAAGGAGTCTGGCCTGAGTTGTAAAGGAGTCTGGTCTGAGTTGTAAAGGAGTCTGGTCTGAGTTGTAAAGGAGTCTGGTCTGAGTTGTAAGGGAGTCTGGCCTGAGTTGTAAAGGAGTCTGGTCTGAGTTGTAAAGGAGTCTGGCCTGAGTTGTAAAGTAGTCCGGTCTGAGTTTTAAAGGAGTCTGGCCTGAGTTGTAAAGGAGTCTGGCCTGAGTTGTAAAGGAGTCTGGCCTAAGTTGTAAAGGAGTCTGGCCTGAGTTGTAAAGGAGTCTGGTCTGAGTTATAAAGGAGTCTGACCTGAGTTGTAAAGGAGTCTGGCCTGAGTTGTAAAGGAGTCTGGCCTGAGTTGTAAAGGAGTCTGGCCTAAGTTGTAAAGGAGTCTGGCCTGAGTTGTAAAGGAGTCTGGTCTGAGTTGTAAAGGAGTCTGGTCTGAGTTGTAAAGGAGTCTGGTCTGAGTTGTAAAGGAGTCTGGTCTGAGTTGTAAAGGAGTCTGGCCTGAGTTGTAAAGGAGTCTGGTCTGAGTTGTAAAGGCGTCTGGTCTGAGTTGTAAAGGAGTCTGGCCTGAGTTGTAAAGGAGTCTGGCCTGAGTTGGAAAGCAGCAGTGTGTGACAGGTGGTGGTGTAAAACAGTTCAAGTTTCAAGTTCAAGTTTCAGGTCTATTTGTCATTTGCACATGTCAGGACATTTATGCATTGAAATGCTTGTGGTGAGGCTACAGTAGACACCTATAGCACTCTTGCGGCAGCAGAGAAAGGGAAACTTTGGGAAAAGAGGTCATGTGTCCACAGTGCTCAGCGGTGTGCCCAGGGACTGTGCTCAGACTTTGCCTGGTCTATTCGCCAAGATGGCTGCCCTTCGAACAGGTGCAGGGTACTGGCAAGCTGGCCATGGATGAGCAAGAGGCCTGGCCTTCTCTACTGCTATGCCCAATAAAGAGCCCTCAAATAAAAGATTTCCTGGTCCAGCTCTTCGGGAAAAAAGGTCATGAGCATGTGCCTACAGTGCTCCTGACCCTGCTCTGACTTGGGAGGAGGGTTGGGCAGCGTGCCCGCACATGCCCATACATGCCCCAGGGACTGTGCTTGGACGTTACGAGTCTTTTTACAGATCGCCAAGATGACTAACCCCTAAACAGGCGACAGGGCAGTGGTCAATTTCCTGCTACTGGCAAATTTAGCAGTGGACGATGCGGGAACCGCGGCCTTCCCTGCTGCTATGTTCAGTAAAGATTGTATATTAAGGTCAGTGGAACTGGATGTGGAGGAAAACTTGATGGTCAATAGAAACAAACCGTCTTCTGTTTTAGGAGGGAAGTAGTCTGGGATAAGGTGCTAGCAACAGGCCTGAGCATCGGTTGGCCAGCATTCCAAATGTTCTTGCAGAAATGGAATTTCTGGATTCGGGAAAAGGATCTAGGATCTTCCAAACTCAAAATATGAATACGTAATTAATGAATTGAATTCATTCCTAAAAAAATTGGCTCATTTATTTCTTGATTTTTATTTTCTTTTTTGGTGGAAATCATTTTAGACTTCCATGCAGCATTCCAAATGTAACTTTTGGGAAAGGGTTGACTCCATAGTCATTCCTTTTACCATATGAGTCTATAGAACTGCCTTGGTAGCACATTTCAGGAATCTGAGCCTGAGCTTTCAGATGGACACGAGACCGGGGATATCATGAATGTGCGTCATTGAAAACGATGCGTTTGGGGTGCGGGGTGGGTGGGTGGGGTCATTGTCTGGCAGATTGGCCGAGGAGTGGGATGTACCGTCATAAATAAAACACTTTGTTTATTCACGCTCCGAGACATAACCTGTATGTGTGCGGCGTTCTCACGACCATTGAAACGTCAAACTTGTTTACCGACAGGAAAGTCCCTGTCAGTCGCCCCGATGGCTGTTTACAAAGCCTGTGACATCATCAGACGTATTTATAACCGCTGCCAGTGTCTTGAAGAAGCCAGAGGAAGACAGGTACTATTCCTCTCCCTCCCGCACACAATGGAAAATAAACGGATATGATTATTACTTAACTGCGCTCAAAGAGAAATATTTACACAGTCGCACAAATATCTCGCCCTGGCTGGGATGCACGAGGTGATTAATATCCACGAGGAAAGCGAGGGCCTGAATCAGTGGCTGCCCGCTTTCCTGCACATCCCACCTCCAGGAAACACATTTAAAAAAGATCAGGAGGAAAAAGCCTCCTTGTCCAAGTTCTGCAAAGCAAAGACCACTGGGGAGAGTTATTGTAGCTCGTCAGTGATAACTCATGTAATAATTATATAACCGTTTAATAGCGTGTGGGCCGTAACAGACAACATGATAACCCAAAGTACAGGCCGGTTTTCACCTGCACTCTGGAAACACTTCAACAGCACTTAGAAACTGACTTGAGATCCTAAAAAGACCTTCTTGGAACTTGGCCGCAGGGCCGATGTCTTTGTGATGCCTTGATGGGATTTGGGAATCAGTCTGTCAAACTATCAGTTAGCCCTAAAGGCTAGTCACCATTACCTAATAGCGTATAACATCTCCACAAGCAGGAGTAACAGCTGTGGCTATGGCCTCAAAGAATTGGTGGGTTGGGCCGGATTTGGTGGATGCCTAGCCTGGCCGTTTACAGGTTGTTCCAGGTAGTTCCCGCAGATTTCCAAGAGGATTCAAAACTGGGAAATAGGTGGGCCAGTCCAGATGTGTGAATGCTCCTGAATGTTCGTCACAGGTGAACCTGAAAATTGGCGTCTTGGAATTCCGGGATAGGAATATTGTCGGTAAGATGATGGGCAAAAGGCAAAACCTGGTAAAACCCAGTGTAGGCACTGGGTCACCTCAAGCAAAGAATTCCATGTAATTACAAGACCCCCAGAACATCAGGGAGGGGACTTGTTTTTGTCCAGGGAGTCCATTTCCTTGGAATTTGAGGACACGTCTATATCACGATACCTCAAAGGAGTATGAAGGTAGGTTTGGAGTTCTTAGGATATGCTCAAGGAGTCTTCAGACTGGCTTGATGCACCTTGCGAGAGTGTACTGTATGCCCCCCATTCGTGCTTTTCCTTTGTTGTTGTACAATCAGGAATTTCAGGTAACTGAGCTAATTGAGGAATGTTCAAATGGTGCCAGTATAAATACACCCATTCTGAAAGGCTCCTGAGTCTCCAAACAAGAGACCCATTACTATCCCAAACTCTGAACATCCCACAGAGCACCATTAAACCCATTATCACAAATACAGCACAACCAACACACAAGAAGACTTACAGACTGGGCAAGGAGGCCATTCATCAGAACTACAACAGAAACATCAGTGGTAACACTGAAGGAGCTCCAAAGATCCACAGTGGAGATGGGGGCGTCTGTCTATAGAACCATTTCTAGGCTGAAGGTCGAAGTGGCTCCACAGAGTACGGCTGTATGGATGAGTAGCCAAAAAAGCCTAGAACTAAACGTAAGAACACTGAAATACGTTCCCCAAATACATGAAAGGAGGTTCTTGAAAGACATGAAAGGAGGTTCTTGAAAGACGTGAAAGGAGGTTCTTGAAAGACGTAATAGGAGGTTCTTGAAAGACATGATAGGAGGTTCTTGAAAGATGTAATAGGAGGTTCTTGAAAGACGTGAAAGGAGGTTCTTGAAACACGTGAAAGGAGTTTTTGAAAGACGTAATAG
>JAMWET010002423.1:35000-105000 GCA_024036415.1 Prochilodus magdalenae
TGTGGTAACAGATGTATCCCGTTAACATTTCAGGTCTGTTCAGTCATTCTGTAAGCAGTTACATTTAGAATTTTGGATGCTATTTAAAACCTCAAGCAGAAAAAAATAAACAAACAAACAAAAAAAAAAACCCCAAAAACAGCATTGAAATTTTGCATTAACTACATATACTGTTTAAAATGTGAAGGTTAAAATTTCCATTTGCTTTCAAACTCTTGTTTTTGTACAGCAAAGATTTTATGTAGTGTTCCTACCTTAACTAAACTAAAACTAAAAAAGTTATTTGTTGATGAAATATTGAAATATTATCAAACGTCAAAGTCCTTCTATGGACCTTTTGAAGGAAATTTCTTACATAAAAAAACAAATATCGTTTTTGGTAAAGCTTAGTTTTGTAGCTATATCTTCTTTTTGAAAACTTTTTTAATTTTATTTTTGTAATTAACTAGTCTTTCTAAGTTTTGTATTTAGGTTCTGTTGACCTTTTAGCACAGTTCAGTCTTTTAATACTTTTAAAAAAGACAGATTTTAAATTTCGGATAGCTGCTTGCATCAAATTTAAGTTTTTGTTGACAATTGTTTATCAAAATCTAGGACCTGACTAGGAGTCAGGTGAGTCGGTGTGGAATAGGCTTAAAATTACAAATTTGTAAAGAATGTTTTGTTCAAAACTTCAAAACTAGCCCCTAGTGCAAGTTTATTGCTTAATCATCTATGAGCTGTCTTCAATTTTCAATTTCTACTTACAATTATTTAGAACAGAGAATTTAGAACAAATTAATTTGATGTATATGTTTTAATGTCACGTTAAATGTCGTGTGTGTGTACGCTTGTGTGTGTACGCTTGCTATTCTCGGACAGTGTGCTTTGTTGGAGATGAAAGCGGGTGGCTTTGTGAGGGAGGAAATGGCCGCCTGCACTGGTTTGTAAACTTGGCTCTAATCGGAGGATCCGTTTGGCACCTTACAACACAACAGGAAACTGACTCCCCATTTACTCCCCGAAAACCCTTTCACCCCAAAAAAACCCTTTCACCCCGAAAGGATCCCGTCCCATTAAAACACCCCGCTCGCCCAAAACAGACCCTTTCACCCAAAAACGTCTTGGTAATCCGGAAAAAAAATAAACATCCCGCTCGTCCAAAACATCCCGTTTACTCAAAACACTGAAAGTCATTACCTCACATGATAAATAATACGCACTGGAGACGTGGTTCCTGGTAATAAGACGATAAACAAACACACAGCGTTGTTTTTTTTTTGCTTTACTGCCCAGTCAATGGGTTGTTTATTTTATTAATGTTTTCATTGGAATTCTTAAAGATTAACATATCAAATCAATTCAGTCCATCTTCATTTATAGTCTTCTGTAAGGAACTGTACATAGATACTAGCGAGACACAACAGACTGAAAAGATATTACAGTTCAAGACCAGCTAGAATGATACACATGCTCATATGATGACTAACATTCCGGAATATATATATATATATATATAGAGAGAGAGAGAGAGAGAGAGAGAGATTTCCTAGACTCATTTCCAGGTTTCTGGAATTCCCAATTCCTACCCATTCCTACATCACGTGATGCTAACATACATGGAGGGTGAAGGCTAGCACTAGCTTCCACCAAAGCTCTACCCCACTGCGCCATCACTGGACAGCTCAACATGTTTGGAGGAGAGCACTAACTGCTAAATCTGCTATGTCAGCTAACAGATGCCCCCATTGGCTAGCCTGGCTCTGGCCCAGACAGAGTGAAAGAGAGAGAGGCCAGTTAGGCTCTCTGTGACTCTTGGTGACGTAGCATCCCTGACTAGCATCAGTCCCCTGGAAATACATAAACTAGAACTCAGCTTCATCTTCCTCCTTCAGCGTATTTGTGCCCTCATATCAGCTGGTTGTTCTAGTTCATGCCAAGCTTTCCTATGACTGAAGTTTGGAAGACCTCACCCCTTGTTGTGCTAGCATGCTAGCTAGCCTCCTCTTTACCTGCCACACTGCGGTTCAAAGGTTTGGAATCACTATATCAAACCAGTTTCATGGCGGATACACCATTTTAAGCCATTAGTAAGAAACAAGAAACGTTAGGTAGTGTCCAGAGAGTCCACTGTAACTGAGTGGCCAAACATCAGGCCTGAAATTCCAATAAATTAATATCCAGAATGCCTAGCTGGACAAGACGTTACTATCAATAAATAATGGCATCATTATTCATACGCTAATAGTCTCCAGTTCTTTATGACAAGCTTGAAATATTGGACAAAGCATAAATATAAAAAATACCATACAGGTTATTATTGATTAATGAATCCAAAAATAAGGAAGTGATTCCAAACCTTGGAACATTGGTGCTGGTGTTTACCACACTTACGGCTATCTTTCCTAGGAACTCCTACCTTGTATTCCTTCTGTTTTTCCTGAAACCCATCTCCTCCCCACACTAGGAGAAGGATGTTTTGACATCGCCTTGCAGCAAGATGCCGCCCTGCTTCTGTTCTCCCACCACTGCCCTCTACTGCTCTCCTAGACTTCACTACAGTCTTCCGAACACCACAGTGGTAGTAACCTGTTGCTAGGTGATTTCGGTGAAACATGCTGGTGGAATAGGGAATGAGCAGTACCTTGTGTTGGGCTCCTCACATACATGCTCATACACTGTTGTCCAATCTACAGTTAGCATTTCATATTGACATGAACACAAGGCTAACGCTAATCACCCTTGTGACAACAGCTCCGGGCTAATGCGAGGACGGAGCTACCCAGGCTGTTGCTTTTAATAGCATGAGCTACAGTGTTATTAAAGTAAGCATTCGGTTTTTTATATACTATTTTCCAGCAGTTTTAACAATACCGCACAGGTGGGTGCGGATAAGGCTAACTGGGACGAAGCCCCCCGTCTCTTTTTACAAGCGCACTCCATTGTGTGGATGGACTCGGGATGGTGCTCTGTCTCCATTCGCAACAGACCCAGGGACTGATGACTTGGCAGTCAGTAAGTCTACTTCCTGTTAGCTGTGTTAATAATGGAGAGTGCTTCCTGTTTGAGTCCTGCGAGTCACAAAAAAATGCGAGGGACGCATCTGCGCCTGGTTTCTCCTCTTTTCGTCCCAGCACAGTTCCAGTCTTCTGACACATTCCTCGACTCTGCATTTATAGGGCTGCTGTGGTATTGGACGATATTGATAGCAGTAAGAGTTTGCGTGCTATTGGTCGGATTTCCTAGAAGCTACTAGAAGCAAGTTTTTTTCACTGTATTTTATGCTAGCATTTCTATGTGGCTTGTTTGATGAACTAGCTGGCTAGTTGCATGGTTCACTTGGTTAATACTGCTAGATTACTTCTAGATTACTGCTAGATTACCACTAAATCACTGCTAGGTTACTTCCAGATTATGGCTAGATTACCAATATATCACTGCTAGATTACCACTAGATTACTGCTATTTTAAGGCGAGATTAGTTAGAAATTAGTAACTGGCTGAGTTGTTGGTTGGCGGTTGACTAAAGATTTTGACTGGTAACTGGTTGACTTGATGGTTGGCGGTTGACTAAAGATTTTGACTGGTAACTGGTTGACTTGATGGTTGGTGGTTGACTAAAGATTTTGACTGGTAACTGGTTGACTTGTTGGTTGGCGGTTGACTAAAGATTTTGACCGGTAACTGGCTGACTTGTTGGTTGGCGGTTGACTAAAGATTTTGACCGGTAACTGGCTGACTTGTTGGTTGGCGGTTGACTAAAGATTTTGACCGGTAACTGGCTGACTTGTTGGTTGGCGGTTGACTAAAGATTTTGACCGGTAACTGGCTGACTTGTTGGTTGGCGGTTGACTAAAGATTTTGACTGGTAACTGGCTGACTTGATGGTAGGCGGTTGACTAAAGATTTTGACTGGTAACTGACTGATGGTTGGCGGTTGACTAAAGATTTTGACCGGTAACTGACTGACTTGATGGTTGGCGGTTGACTAGAGATTTTGACTGGTAACTGACTGACTTGATGGTTGGCGGTTGACTAAAGATTTTGACCGGTAACTGACTGACTTGATGGTTGGCGGTTGACTAAAGATTTTGACTGGTAACTGACTGACTTGATGGTTGGCGGTTGACTAGAGATTTTGACCGGTAACTGGCTGACTTGATGGTAGGCGGTTGACTAAAGATTTTGACTGGTAACTGGCTGACTTGATGGTTGGCGGTTGACTAAAGATTTTGACTGGTAACTGGCTGACTTGATGGTTGGCGGTTGACTAAAGATTTTGACTGGTATCTGGCTGACTTGTTGGTTTGTGGTGAACTTGCAGGTTTTGGTTACTGGCCTTCTTGTGTAACATATTGATCAGTTACTGACTGGCTTATTGATCGACTTGCCAAAGACACTGAGTGGTTACCGGCTGACTTGTGTCACGTTGGCCTGTAGGTTAATAGCTGACCTTCACCGGTTATTGGCAGACCTGTGACATATTGTCAGGCTACTGGCTAACTTGTATGACTTGTTGACTGGCATCGTCTTCTTTGTGGTTTGTGCTCCTTTTGGCGGGTGTCCTGTGGGGTCGAGCTCCGGACACCCACGATGACACGGTCAGTGCAAAACGGATCAGGACAAGTCCCAGACAGGGCATGTCTGTTGCTACAGCAATCTCAGAGAACAGGGCGTGGTCTCTGGGCATATCGCTGTTGTTCTCAAAGTCCCGGACGACAGCGAGAATCTCCTGGCGCTCCGCTTGCTGCACCATGCCCCTCACATTCAAGACAGCCGAAACATGCTTCCTCCTGAAGGAGAGAGAGAAAGAGGGAGACCAAGGAAGTCAGAGATAGAGATAAAGACCGGGAAGGGGAAAGAGACATACGAGAGAGAATCTGAGACTAAACCAATGAAGAAGCAGAAGACTAAACAAATGTCTTCAAATGAACAGGGTCACCAAAGACTCCAATCTCAAATCTCAGAGAAGCAGTGCCTTCCTCTTTTTGTGCTTATCTAAACCGAATGAAGATCTCGATCTCCATATTTGTTGTCCCAAACTTGATGACAAAAGCCGGTGATGTTATGCTACATTCAAGGAGGCCAAGAGCAGCACCATTCTCTCTTTATCCAAAATGTAGCTGATCACCCGAGACAAAGGTTTGTGCATCTGAGGGCTCGCTCCCTTAGTTCTGTACTGGGAGTACAAGGCGAATCTTTAAGTCCCCCATTGAAGAGCATCTCTCAATCATCAGACACTCATCTGAAACCATGTTGGCCCATTGAGCAATCTCAGTTCCTCGAAAAAGGACCACCGCTCTGTGGTGGTCCTTTGGGGGTCCTGACCATTGTAGAACAGAGTAATACAGTGTACAGAGAAACAGAGGGCTACAGCCTGTAACGGTAGAACTACAGAGAGCTACTACATGGTCAGTGGAGTTGACAGAATGGACAATGAATGTAGAAAGACGGGAGGTGGTTTCAAGCCAGTGGACGGTTAGTGTATTTGGTGGTCTGGACAGCGGGGTATTGTCTCTGAACCGTTTGCTGACACTGTCCGTCAACAACAGGAAACCACAGAGATGTAGAGGTCCAGAGATGAGTTTGATCTCTTTAAACCGCCCTGACAGGAGAGAGAGACAGGGACAGAAAGAGGGAAAGAGAGCGCGAGAGACAGACAGAGACAGGAAGAGAGAGAGGGAAACAGAGAATGAGAGAGAGGGACAGAAAGACTGACAGAGAGCTTCACCACAGCGTTTCAGAGTGTGTGTGTGTGTTAAGAGTGTGGCACCAGTTAGCTTCCTGCGACCATGCAAGGACAGGAAGTAGTCCTCAGCTACTTCCTGTCTGCTGAGTTGGGTTGTGCGTCAGCAGCCAGGAGCCCTGCCAGCCGGCAAACAGACACACACTCGCGAGTGCTCGCACACATGCGTGTTTTTGCACTGCCGGAGGAGCCTGTTTGACACATCTGTGACCCCTGTCAATCAAACCCTCATCAGAACCATAAAGAGGATCAACACCATCAAAGAACATCCCTCATCACTCTCCCTCTCTGTCTGTCTCTCTAGAGGAGGTTTCTTTCACTCTGTTCTTTAGGGAAGGGCGTTTTAGCCGTTCTCACTGAATCCTTGTTTTTACACTTTAACAGTAATCGAGTCTCTACGTGGCCAAGTCTTTTACTGCCATGAATAAAAACTAAAGTGCGAACGTCATTTATGAACAGAGGAGCTAATCTGATGGTTTTATTGGACTAGGAATTAGTGATATATGATTTAGGGATTGGTCCAATTTAATGCTTTTTGATTCTGAACTTTATCTTTGTGTTTTAGTCTGATTGAGAACTTTGTGTTTTAGTCTGATTTAGAACTTTGTGTTTTAGTCTGATTGAGAACTTTGTGTTTTAGTCTGATTTAGAACTTTGTGTTTTAGTCTGATTGAGAACTTTGTGTTTTAGTCTGATTTAGAATGTTGTATTTTAGTCTGATTGAGAATTTTATCTTTGTACTTTAGTCTGATTGTGAACTTTGTGTTTTAGTCTGATTGAGAACTTTGTGTTTTAGTCTGATTGAGAACTTTGTGTTTTAGTCTGATTTAGAACTTTGTGTTTTAGTCTGATTCAGAACTTTGTGTTTTAGTCTGATTTAGAATGTTGTATTTTAGTCTGATTGAGAATTTTATCTTTGTACTTTAGTCTGATTGTGAACTTTGTGTTTTAGTCTGATTTAGAACTTTATCTTTGTGTTTTAGTCTGATTGAGAACTTTGTGTTTTAGTCTGATTTAGAATTTTATCTTTGTGCTTTAGTCTGATTTAGAACTTTGTGTTTTAGTCTGATTTAGAATTTTATCTTTGTGTTTTAGTCTGATTGAGAACTTTATGTTTTAGTCTGATTGAGAATTTTATCTTTGTGCTTTAGTCTGATTGAGAACTTTGTGTTTTAGTCTGATTTAGAATTTTATCTTTGTGCTTTAGTCTGATTTAGAACTTTGTGTTTTAGTCTGATTTAGAATTTTATCTTTGTGCTTTAGTCTGATTGTGAACTTTGTGTTTTAGTCTGATTTAGAACTTTATCTTTGTGTTTTAGTCTGATTGAGAACTTTATGTTTTAGTCTGATTGAGAATTTTATCTTTGTACTTTAGTCTGATTGAGAACTTTGTGTTTTAGTCTGATTTAGAATTTTATCTTTGTGCTTTAGTCTGATTTAGAACTTTGTGTTTTAGTCTGATTGAGAACTTTGTGTTTTAGTCTGATTGAGAACTTTGTGTTTTAGTCTGATTGAGAACTTCATGTTTTAGTCTGATTTAGAACTTTGTGTTTTAGTCAGGTTTAGAACTTTGCATTTTAGTCTGGTTTAGAACTTTATCTTTGTGTTTAAGTCTGATTCAGAACTTTACTTTATCTTTGTGTTTGAGTCTGATTTATAGCCGAATTCTTCATTTTTTTGGCCAAATTCCTTGTGGTTTGATCAGATTTAGTAATTCATCTTGTGTTGTAATCTGATTTAATGATTAATTTAATTAACCTTCATGTAAAATAATAATAATAATATTTTTTGTTTGTGTTGTAAGGCCAGTTTTTTGCTTTGTGTTCAGAACTGCTTTAGTAATTCATGTTTGACTAATCTTTTTGTTTTTATCTTATCTTCTGTGATGATTTAGTGATTTAAAACACCACCAGCTAGAGAACAATACTTTCACACTGGACAAATACAAATGCTGAGCTGTTTGGATTATCATGGGATGCATTATCAGCTGCTTGAGCTTCTACTTTTCTACATACACAGAGAGACAGTTATCTCAACAGTAGAAGACAATACAAGATTTATTTCAGTTTTTCATTCCAATTTACAAATGTTTTATTTAAATAATGAAAATGTTAATAAACCAAAGTTAAACTGAGTTCGGATATCCGTATGTTCAGATAACCATAACTATCCTCTCTCTCATTGTCTCTCAGTGATTTATTTGCTTTAGCTTTTAATGAACTTTCCTGTTATGTTTGGGTCTTTACTCTTATCTTATTATTATGTTTCATATTTTTAACAGATTCTTGCATTTCATTTGTTTCTATTCGAGTTATTTTTCATGTTAATTGTCTTTTTTATTAATGTATTCCTACGTTTTTCATATTGCATTTTATTTTCTTCCATTCTATTTATATCTGTCACCATCACATTCACATAAACAGGACTAACTCAGCTCCCGGGTAGGCCAGTTGGAGACTGGACCACCCTTGGCGTTCCACCCAACGCCCTGTAGCACATGCACACTCAGGGGAAGCTGGCATGGAGACATTCCTCGCGGGTCTGAGTGCAGGAGGACTATTTTCAGCGAGACGTTTTCACATTCTTAAGAGTTCAGGAAGGTGAGGTGTTGTGAAAAATAGTTTATGTGTGTGTGTGCTCGGGCAGGAAAGGGCAGGGTCAGGAGGTTTACTTATTCATGAATGAAGAGCGTCTGTGACAGACAGAGTTCTGACCCGCGCTCTTCCGTCCAGCGGCTCCGCGATTCAGACGGCCGTTGTGTGAAATGATGAAATGCTGGGTGTTAAGGAGGTGAATTAGAGATAACACCTGAAAAATGAGCGCTCCTTTTCCTGACTCGCTCCGTGTCAAGCATCCTGTCTCCGCATGTTTGAGTGTCCTTTTGTGGAAAGTGCAAGTGTGTGCACATGTCTGAAGGGAAGGTTTATGAACCCTTTGGAATTAAGTTGAATAATTGACTGACCTCATCTCCATCTAAGTCATACAGACCAATAAAGTCTTATTTAACATGGAACCGTGCCATATCTTCATTGGATAAACAGTTCAAACAATGAGTTACAAAAGGCCAACGCATAAATTCAGCTTTTTACTGGTCACCGAACGACAAAATGAAAAAAAAAAAAGTTGCTCTGGACCAACTTGGAGATCAAGCTCAAGGTCTGAAGAATTTAGACCTCTTTATCCTAAGACACCAGGCATCCCAATTGTCCTACTAGGCACTGGACAAATCAGGAAAGTTAAAGTCTTTGATATTTAAGAGTCTAAAAAATTATCATCAGAACAACAATCCTTTTTTTATTTAGCTTAAGGTTACTTGTAGACAAAATAACATTGGGCCCAATATGGACCCTTGAAGAAAAACAATAAGAGGTAGAGGTAGTCCAGGTTCTCAGAAAACATTAGGAACAACTAGTTTTTTTATTACCTTGAGTTTAATTTAAAAAACCGGGTGACCCAACTGAGGTAGCCACTGGTTCAATCAAAACCTCTAACTCTAAAAACTCTCTGATTAAGTATGATAGAAGTAAATGTCTATCAAGGCTTTTATATCCAGGAGTCTGGAACAATAAAGATAATATTTGTTTTTTCTATTTGGTATAAAGTTACATGTATATTGAAAATAACATCGGGCCTAATATGGACCCCTGAGGAACGCCATAGGAGGTAGAGGTAGGACAAGTTATCAGTATTCCCTAAGAGCAACTAGTTTATTTCACCTGAGGTTTAAATTAAGACACCAGGTGACCCAATTTCTCAAGGTAGCCACTGATCAAACCAGGAGAGCCATACAGAATTCGCTTTGACTGGATGGTTAAAAGGGTGGGTGCCCCCTTTTAATCCGAGTCTATGCCACCCCTCAATGGGTGATAGGCAGGAAACACCCTGGACATGCCATTCAATAAACATAACATGAATAGGGAAAATAGCATTGGGCTTAATATGGACCCTTGAGGAACCCCAGAAGTAACTGGAGAGGTGGGAGGAGAACAGGTTCTCAATATTCACTGAAAACAACAGGGTTTTATCCATTGGGTCATAGGACACCAACTGACCCAAATTTCCAAGGTAGCTATTGGTCAAATTGGGAAAGTCGAACAATAGACCCTCTGACTTTCTTTCAATAACTGCATAAAATGCCAGTCAAAACATTCATATCCAAGAGTTTCCTTAAACTAAAAATAATATTCAGACCCTTGAGGGACATCATAAGTGACTAAGTAACTGGAGACAACTGGTCATTCACTGAGAGTATAAACAAATTAGTGTAGTAATGCCTTAGAAAGGTCAGTGCAAGGTCAAACCAATTATAATTAATCTAATAACTTGGTGATATTTTAGATTAGTCAAGTCATAATCCTGACCTCTACTCTTCTCTTAGATACCTAGCATCTACAGTGAGCAGTACTAAAAGACATTTTAAAAATAAAAAGAAATAGAAATCAATGCTCATTATACGACATAGGACATAAGCAAAGATCAAATCGCAGTTTATAAGCCAGCCACAGAGAATCAGAGATAAATCCCAAGGGTCTAGAATTGGGTGTAGGTACATATGTAAGTTCATTTACACGTGTACACATCTGCACATTTCTGAGATGTTGATACAGTGAAAATAGCAGATGTTTTTTTCAAATGATGCCCAAATATGTCAAACATTAAAAATGAAAGTTTTGTTTGGACAGTATATAGGGGGGACCGGCGGGACTTACCGGATATCCGGAAACTCTTTGACCAGCACTCCCACCTCCATCTGAATGGAGGGTGTGTCCTCCAGGAGGATGATGTCAGCCAGGTGACCGATCACGTTATCCAGCCACGAACAGGTGGACTCCTGGAGAGACGGAGAAATCCATCAAACTCGAGACAAGCCTGAATGAGAGATGCCTTCTCTTCTATCTGCTCCACTGTTGCTCCTGATTGCAGAGCTGACTTAAGCTATAGGCTGTAGGCTAAATATCTAGTTAGCGAATGTGCTAGGTGGCCGGGTAAAGAAAACCAAGTTCAGTGGTGTGGAAATGATGGGAGCTGTTGCCCATTTGCCACCAGACATTCACACCTGGCGTAAAAGCTGGACCTGATGTGCTGTACAGCCCAGTTTCCAACCCAGCCGTTCGGTGTCTGATATTGACCTCCGGCACAGAAGGCCTTGAGCTGGCCAGAGGAGTTTCACATCAGACTTCACTATAAATATCCTCCCCCGCACACACACACACACACACCCGCACACACACACACCCGCACACACACACACACACACCAAATATCCTCAATATCCTCGTAGGAATTAAAAGCTCGTTTTCTTCATACGGAAACGGTCAGCGCGAGGGAAAGCCTTCAAAGACAGCAGGCAGGAAGTGGCCGAGCGGCTGACTTCCTGTTTTCAGTTAAGGTGATGGATGGGTGATTTAAGTGGAACATAGGAGCAATAACAACAACACCACCAGCACCACCATCACCGCCGCACATGCAGCCATAAAAACAGCTGACTTTCTTTCTATAGATCTTCCCACGTTTTCTCTCGGCTGGTAACGCTGAGCTTCTCGAGGCGAAGCCTTCTCTGTTGCTCATCACGTCTGTGCATAAGCATTTCAGTGCCTACAGTTTCACACATTTGAGGAAGCTGGTGGAAAGTGAACTGAGGCAACAGAGAGTGGCTCTAAGCGGAACGAGAATCTCAACAACAATGGAAATCCGTAACCCGCCCACCCATATGCATTCAAAACTATTAGGTGAGGCTTTTTAACATTAAATATGTCATTTCATTTCTCATATCTGATATCGGCTGGTCTAATTTATGGTCCATATCGAAATCTGCCGGCATTTAAAATCCTATTTTCACTGATTCTAGCTAATTATGCTCATTTTTGTATGTACCTAGGTTTAAAACCTCAACCTATAGCTGTAAAAACATAGAACTCTATTGAATTAAGCACGTTTGACTTTTCTAGTTGCCGCTCCATCCAGCAACTTGGGCAAAGTTGTTTGGTTAGCAGCTGTTAGCAAACTTAGCCTTTTGCATTCACCACTGAGATGTGTAGGTTGCACACAGCAAAGACAATTTTTAGAGATTTAGCTGAACCTAAAAGGCGTCAGGTCGTGCCCTGCTGGGCCAAAGAAAAAAAATCAGACCGCATCTGGTGGGATTCCAGGCTTAATGGACTTTTCATATGTAGCATGTTGCATGTTAATGTGCACGTACCAGGTCTTTGAAGAGCGCCTTGAGCTGTTTGGCCTCGTCCTGTAGGCGGAATGCCAGCCTCTTCCTCATTTTGAGTGATGTGCAGATGACCCGGCCCCTCATGATGGCACGGACGTACTCCACCATCACTCGCCTGTGCACTTCGTTCACCAGCGTCTGCCAAACACATTTGCAGTCATGGGGTATTGTTCTGAGAGAGGTACAATCCCAAGCCTAGGGGCTCAGGAACTGGCATAACAGGGTTTGCAGCGTTGTTAGCCACAACGCTACACCAACTGGTCTGTCAATCAATCATTTAATCAATCAATCTATCAATCTGTCTATGTATTCATTCCTCAGTCTGTTAATCAATTCAGTCAGTGCCTTAATTATTCTTGAAGGGATTCTGAGGTCAGCAGTGTTTCGGAGGTCCACCAGGTCAATGTTAACAACCAACATGTACAGAGAATATATGAAATGTATGTGACCTTTGAACCTCCTTTGGCCCCCAACATTGCTTGATCTTACAGCCAGTGTGTGTATGTTTGGTGGTACCTGATATGGAGGGCAGTCCATCCTGCGGAACTTCTTAAAGTGCTGTTTGATGGTGGCCTCGATGCTCTCGTAGGCCTCTGTGTTGTTCAGCCATTTCTTCCTCAGCAGTTTATCAAAGAAGGGCTGCGGGACAGAGGAAACATGGCCACATGAGCAGCGAAAGCTTCGGCTGTGAGCTTTATTTTGTTACCTAGATGCCTAATGGGATGCTGCAGCTCACATGGTTGTAATACAACCCCGTGTATCTGCTATGGTATTAACGTAGCTAACGGCGTAGCAGGTCCACTGCATCTCCACCGCATCTCCACTGGCTTGCTTGCGTTGTTGAGCACGGCAGTCACTGAGTGTGCGACCATATGAAGGTGAAACAGGCAACTGGCGGGGGTCTACCGAGTTTTGAGGGCCGAGAATAAATGAGTGATACTGTTATAGCACTGCTGGTACTGTGGTTACGTCAGTGTCAGTGGTCTTGAAACCAGTCAAGCCAATGAACTTGGGCCCCACCCTCTTTATTTTAAGTCACCTGCTAAATTCTGGCAAAACAAGCATTTGCTGTGTCTTGGTTCTGCCAGGCTGGGTAGCCAGCTAAACCAGTACCAGACCAGCACTATACCCGCCTAAACCCGCAACAAGATTTAGGCTTTTTCAGCAGGGTTATCTCCAAAATGCTAAGTTTACAGGAGAAGGCAAAAAAAATCACAATTTAAAGCATGATAATTTCAGGTGATGTTGGTGTGTTTCTATTTGGTGCAATCATTATGAAATGTTTAAATGATTAAAAATGCTAGCAAGCTAACAACAGCTGAAGAGTAGCCCCAGAAGAACTAGTAAGCTAACAAGCTCCAAAGAATAGTCCCTAGAAAGCTAGCAAGCTAACAAAAGCTCAGGAGTAGCCCATAAAAAATGGCAAGCTAACAAAATCTAATAGCTTGTTAAAAAAGTTAACAAACTAATTAAAGCTGTGGAGCAGTAAACTAGCAAAAACTAAAAGAGCTAGCAAACTAACAACAGTTAAAGACTAGCAAATAGGAAAACTACTGAACTAACAAGAGCTAACGACTAGCCTATTGAAAACTAGCATAGTACCAAGAGCTAAAGACTAGCCCATAAAAAACTAGTGAACTAACAAGAGCTAAAGACTAGCCCATAAAAAACTAGTGAACTAACAAGAGCTAAAAACTAGCCCATAGAAAAACTAGTGAACTAACAAGAGCTAAAGACTAGCCCACAGAAAAACTAGTGAACTAACAAGAGCTAAAGACTAGCCCACAGAAAAACTAGTGAACTAACAAGAGCTAAAGACTAGCCCATATAAAAGCTAGCATAGTACCAAGAGCTAAAGACTAGCCCATATAAAAGCTAGCATAGTAACAAGAGCTAAAGACTAGCCCATATAAAAGCTAGCATAGTACCAAGAGCTAAAGACTAGCCCATATAAAAGCTAGCATAGTACCAAGAGCTAAAGACTAGCCTGTTTAAAAGCTAGCATAGTACCAAGAGCTAAAGACTAGCCCATATAAAAGCTAGCATAGTACCAAGAGCTAAAGACTAGCCCGTATAAAAGCTAGCATAGTACCAAGAGCTAAAGACTAGCCCGTATAAAAGCTAGCATAGTACCAAGAGCTAAAGACTAGCCTATAGAAAAGCATAGTTCGAAGCTAAGGTGTAGCTGAATGTTATCTGTGTTTATACGTGTATTGTATCTTACCCTGATGTTCTCAAACAGTCGGTCGGTTAGAACCCGGACGGACTGATTGATGATGCGTTCAAGTGACGAGTGTGCTCTCTGGGATGAGTCTTCACTACCCAGAGGATCGCACTGCCTACAGCGCTCCACAAAACTCCTGCACACAAACACAGCTGTATTACATGGTGTATGATCAAATTAAGAAATAAGAAATGATCAAAGTTATGAAATGTCCTTAGTTAGGTCTATTTAAACAAACAGGCCGGTGTATCTGTGTTTACCTGAATGGAGGAACGCAGTTAGCCAGAGCGATGGTCCGGGACACATAACCATCACCTCTGTCTCCAAACTCCGCCTGAGTCTCATGGAACATCTCCACCTTTCTCTGGAAACTGAACACATGCACATAGACAAGTCAGCACCTACAAACGTCCTTAGTCTCTGTGGACGTCACATAAACAAGCCTACCACATACAAGAGTGAACAAAAAGCTAACAAGAGCTGTAAAAGCAGAACAGGAAGAAATCAGGAAGCTAACAAAACTAGCAAATAAAAGCTAAAGAGTAGCCTGTAAAAAGCTAGCAAGCTAACAAGACCTGGAAGAGTAGCCTGTAAAAAGCTAGCAAGCTAACAAGACCTGAAAGAGTAGCCTGTAAAAAGAACACGAAGCTAACAATATATAAAGAGTAGCCTGTAAAAAGACCACGAAGCTAGCAAAAACTGAAGAGTAGCCTGTAAAATATGTAGAAAACTTTCAAGACATGAGCAGTAGCCTGTAAAAAAGCTAGCAGAGTAACAAGAGCTGAAGAGTAACCTAAAAAAACTAACTAGCAAATAAAAGCTAAAGAGTAGCCCGTAAACTAGCTAGCAAGCTAACAAGACCTGAAAGAGTAGCCTGTAAAAAGCTAACAAGCTAACAAGACCTGAAAGAGTAGCCTGTAAAAAGCTAGCAAGCTAACAAGACCTGAAAGAGTAGCCTGTAAAAAGCTAGCAAGCTAACAAGACCTGAAAGAGTAGCCTGTAAAAAGCTAGCAAGCTAACAAGACCTGAAAGAGTAGCCTGTAAAAAGCTAGCAAGCTAACAAGATATAAAGAGTAGCCTGTAAAAAGACCATGTAGCTAGCAAAAACTGAAGAGTAGCCTGTAAAATATGTAGTAACTTTCAAGACATGAGCAGCAGCCTGTAAAAAAGCTAGCAGAGTAACAAGAGCTGAAGAGTAACCTAAAAAAAAACTAACTAGGAAATAAAAGCTAAAGAGTAGCCTGTAAAATTGTTAGCAAGCTAACAAGACATGAAGAGTAGCCCGTAAACTAGCTAGCAAGCTAACAAGACCTGAAAGAGTAGCCTGTAAAAAGCTAGCAAGCTAACAAGACCTGAAAGAGTAGCCTGTAAAAAGACCACGTAGCTAGCAAAAACTGAAGAGTAGCCTGTAAAATATGTAGTAACATTCAAGACATGAGCAGTAGCCTATAAAAAAAGCTAGCAGAATTACAGCTAAAGATTAGCTTGTAAGCTAGCTAGCAAGCAAACAAAAACTAAAAAGTAGCTGGTAAAAGAGTAGTAGCATCAAAAATAAGATAGCAGGCATATACTGATCCACTGTCTTCATAGGTTTGACACCCTGCTAATTATTTTCGTACCTACTAGTTTTTAATCTCATCAAATAGAGTTTAAAAGCAGCCAAAAACATTACATACAGTTCAGAGCAAAACTAAATAAAGAAAGAATAAGATTAGGCCAGATCTGGAATTAATTTTGTTGAAAATGTCGCTCGATTAATTGCCTAAAATATTACTCTAATTTACAGAATATACAAAAATATATATTTTTACACATAAAATATAAATCTATTTTTTACATATTAAATATAACTTTAAATATATTTTAATACATGAAATATAAATATATTTTTTTGCATATTAAATGGCACAGTGAGTGGAAAATGAGCAATGCAAACTTGCCATGTTGTGTAGTACTTTGCTTAGCCACCAGTGGGCCACCTGAAAAACACTGAGGACGTTGTAGCGCGCTAACAAGCCTATAAGCTAGTCAGTAAACAGAGCTGAAGAGCCGCACGTCCATCAAAGCAGTTGATGGCTGTATCCTGACCCAGACTGTGTCCAATATTGCCCTCACCTGTGCAGGAAGTCGGCCAGTCCATTGAGAGTGCATCTGGCCACTCGGGCACCCAACAGCTGGCTAACAGCTGTGGATCTGTCCAGGTCAACCTTCAGCCTCTGCAAACACACCCAGGCAGAAAGGCAGACTGAGAGACCCAGACGTGTAGGTGTAGGTAAGGCTTAGTTCTCTTTAACGGTGGGCGTCTCACCTGTATGATGGAGCGCGCCAGGCCCGACTGGTATTCTTCAATTTGTAGCGTCTGAGCCCATCTCTTCTCCTCGTCCTCCAGAACCTGAGACAGCTCTGTAGTTACCTTGTCCTGTGCACAGTACGATCCAGGGTCACATGACGAGCTGGTATTCACGGTAATTAATTACAGCCTCAGATTAATGGCTATGAAGCTCCTGGCCATCAACACCATCCCATTAACACAATGACTGTAATTACAGCACTTAGCGCTGCTTAAAGCTCATTACAGCACCTCCGTACGGCCTACAGCTGGGGTTATACAGGCCCTGTCCGTGGTGCTGAACTCAAACGCTGCTCTCGGTGGAGCCAAAGTGCATCATGTCCATAGACACCCATCATCAAAAGAGTAGCTGCACCCAGAAGAAGTCAACCCACAGGACTGAAACTTGGTGGGGAGGTTTGACATGGTGAGACATGCCAATGATGACACTCGGCCGCACATGTGACGCGAGCAAGGACGGGGGCTTATCGCTGTACCGGACTGACCCAACAGCCACGATAACAGACATCCAGTGAGCAGTGGTGCCTCCATGAGTCGTCCTGTTAGTGCAGCACCATTGGTAGATGGCTGCACCACGCAGGACTACATGCACACAGACCGTTACCACGACTGTCCTTAACACCACGTCACCGTCACCAAAGACTGCAGTGGTGTCGTACCAGACTGTCATGGAGTGACTCAGAATGGCAGTGGGTCATCTTCAGTGACGAGTCCCGCTTTAGTCTTGGTGGAGACGCCCAACGAATCCGCGTGTGGAGGCACCGTGGTCAGCACCACGATGAACGGTTTGTGGTCACACGCCCAGAAGACCTGGTGTCCCTCCACCTCCACCTCTACCGCACCATCTGCAGGAACTGTGTGAGGATGTTCAAGCCAAATGGCCTCCTTCCTTCTTCGGAGTGCAGCTGTTCTTTTGAAGATGAGTGTATATAGAGTACAGTACGTACCGCACGGTTCATATATTATTATATATACTGTGTGTGCGTATGTTTACCCAGACAGTGTTGAGACACTCCTGCTCCAGTCTGTCAATGACTTCAGCAGGTAACAGTGGCTCGAGAGAAGAGCAGTCTACAGAGCCCATCGTCCTCACCGTGGCCAACACGTCCCTGCAACACACAACCCTCCAGTCAGCCTGAACAGAACAACCAGCCCAGCGAAGCGTTCTTCTACCATCTACACCGTAGAGTAGACAGGAAGGCACACTGTGATTTATGGGATGTGCCACCTCTGGTGCTCCTTTTCCACAACTCTAGCTGAAGTATGGGGTACCGGTACTCGGGTAGATCTGAGAATTTCCCATCTCAATAAGGAACTGATGTCGGGCTAAATCTCATGTAACTGGTAGCTGTGCTTAATACACTTCAAAGATGAGTGTGTTCATGAGATCCTGCTGGTGTGGGTTTCCTCAATCATGAAGGGACACTGAACATGAAGGAACTGACGTTTGAGGTTGCACCTAGGACCATGGCACCTAGACAAGTTTTAGAATTCCCTTATTGTGACTTCCCCCCTGAGGTGTTAATGCCGGTGGGGTGCTTACATATGTTCACACACCTGTTGTAGATGTTGTAGATCCAGTCCAGAAGCGAGTAGATATCTGTGATCTGGACAGGCCCGGAGGTGATGCTCTTTAGGCGTTTGGCCACAGCCCTGTGGTAACTCTGCATGTAAACCTGAAGCACGGTGAAATCCGTCGGATACACGGCCACCACGTTCCTCCTAGCCGCATCCATATCCTCCACCACCCGGCCCCTCAGCCTCTCCAGAAACACCCCCATCTGCCCGGCGGCTATGCCACCTGGCTGCGGCAGCGACCAATCGGCAGCTTCGCCCACTGCCTCCGCCCACTTCTGCCTCAGCTTCCTGGGCCGCTTGCAGGTACGGGCGCCCTCCTGCAGGTCAGAGTGGGCCCCTTCATGCAGATCCGACTGATCCCCTTCGTGAAGGTCTTGTTCTCCCTCGCGTAAGTTGGCCTGAGCCTCCTGGCGCAGCATCCACAAGTGGTCGGCGTGTTCCTCCTGCTGGATGACGAGGACCACAAGTCCCAGCTGTGGGCCGGCACAGGGTTGCCTTAGTGACTCTCGCACCACGTCCCACATTTCATTCTGCAGCGCTTCGTACAGCAGCTCTACGTCTTTCACCTTGCGGAGACTTGCATCCCACGCATTGGGGGGCTCCTCCTCACACAGCCCCGCCACCAGGGGGAGCCGCAGAGGAGAGGAGAGCAGAGGAGGAGGGGTTACTGCAGTGGGTGTGCTTGCAGTGGGTGGGGTTTGAGCAAAGAGAGCGGGGTCCAAAGCACACTCTCTCTCCAGCTCCTGGATGTGGGTGTCGGCCAGGAGGAGGTCCCTTTGATTGACCAACTGCAGAATTTCTAGGACTGGAAGGAAAAGAAATATTAATAAACATAACCGAGTCGAAACAACATGTAGGAGGTAGCCACGGTTCGATGAGGGAAAAAGTGGAATGTGGGAAGTTCCTTGGGGTCCATTTCTCTGTCAGGACTCCACCCCCTACTTGTTACCTTGTAACCTCATGTCTTAGAAAGACGTTAGTGGTGATGTGGGGGACTCACTGGACAGTTGCTAGCTTCTATGGGAGTTTTACACATCAGTATAGGAAGTGGTCAGTTGATCGTGGTCTGTAGATAGCAGCGTTGCCCCCTGTTGGCCAAGACAAGTGCAATGCTGGACGTTTGCCGGCCCTGCTGTAGAACTTGTATTCTTAATTCTCAGTAATAAACTGGGACATTTCTGGGGACAGCTCCAGCTGATGATGGACCACCAAAAACAGGGACCAGCAAATGAGGGGCGTCTTTTCACCCCACTGTACCTCCTGTACAAAACTAAGGAAACAGCAGGATGGACCTCCAAGATGGTTGAATCCAGAGGTGCTTTGGGGCTACCAGACCCCAGCCCTGGGGTCATCTGTGTAGGTCGTAATGTGTTTTAAACCCCATCAGCAAGTCTTAGCTACATCCGTGAACAGCTACAGGCGATTGAGGTGTTTTCGCATGAACTGGGCTATTTAGGTGACTATTGAGTTCTAGTGTAGATCCAAATGTGTACCTGGCTGATCCACTGCGTTTGGGCTACATGGGTTGCTTTATGTCAGTATGAATGTGCATGGAAAATGGACATTGACCCCAACACCACCCTCAGGCAACACTCAAAGTCCGGGCAGGGTCATCTGCGGATGCTTCATTACTGCATCAAGGATGCAGCGTCGCCAGTAATGCTCAGAGGCTGAACTGCGGGCCTTATGCAAGTGTGCTGTTTTCTCATTAGGCGTGTTATCTTGTTCAGAACGTGCTGTGTTGACACAGCTTTTGCCTTATCTGAAGGAATCTGCCGAGCAGCGAACGCATGTCATTTCCTGCCTGTGCATTGGCGTATGATTGGCCAATGACTCAACAGGGCTCCGGGAACCCAAGCTGGTCGTTAAGAGCGAGGTATCGCGGTTAGGTCTGCGGACGGGACACACTTCCATCTCATTATCGTTACTCGCGCACACAAGTTGACGGCGTGCCAATGAAGGATTCAGGATCACAGCGGTAGCCCCGGCAAATTAGCACTTGCGTAGGCCAGCTGCACTCGGATCAACAGTTCAGAACAACACTGAGGAAAAGAGGAAGACATGGTGCTGGGGTTTCTAACTACGGAATGTTCTTTAGGAGCTGGACAAACAGGCTAAGGAAAGACTTGGGTCAGGTCAAATACATGGATCAGTCCCAATGCACCTTTGAGTCATTACAGAGAACACTCCCCTTATTAGCGATGACCTCACTCGGACTGGCTCACTCTTCTTCTTTCTCCCTCTTTCGCATTTGAAGCAAGTCTACTTTCCGGAAAATCGGATTCACGCGGTTTTCCTCATGTAGATCAAAATGGAATCAGTCACCCAAGCCAGTACTTCAGGCCTAAGGTTTGTATCCTTAGGTTTCCTACCGGTGGTACAGTAGGGTATACAGACGTGCCCCGTTTTTGTGCTGGGAAAAGTCCCAGTTGTTGGTGGCCTGTCCTCGGCTGGAGATGTCCCTGGAAATGTTGGAAATGTCATGCTTGCTGTGGCCAACAGAAGGACCCGCTGCTATCTGCTGACCACTTCCACCACTTTCTGGCCTAGTTGTAGGAAGCACTGCGGTGCTCCACTAGAAACTCCACCAGATACTAGAAAGTCTCCAGTCAGCCCACAACATCACCACACACACGAGGTAGCCCGGGCCTTAAAAGCAAGGTTGGTGTTCCGGGATGTCAGTTGTACTACCAGGTACCTGATTTGCATAGACATACTGTCCACTTAAATGTAGCTCCATGACTTTATCAGGACATCATGACATATGGCATAGGCTAAGACCATCTCTGTCTCCCCAGTTTTGGTGCTAGACCAGGGGTGTGTTTAGGGGCTGGCTATTGGGCTACAACCACAGGTAGTCAAGTAACGAGGCTAGTGTAGCTAGGACTAAGCTCCTGTAACTTAGCCCCTTGGTTCCAATCCCCAAAACAAGAAGGCACGTTCAGACACCAAATATGTCCTGACTAAATGACTGTCTCTATATTATTCACACCAAATGACAGTTTTAACATTCCTCCTCCTTTCTCTCCCACCTGAGAGTGGTTCCCTGCGTTTGACTGGTGGCTCCTCCTCTGGGCTCTCCCTCTCGGCCTCCTGAGAGTTGCGGTTCGTGAGCGAGTCTCCTCGGAGCTTGCTGAGGCTGCGCAGGAACGAAGGACGCCGGTGGGCATCCTCGTCATCCTCACCAGTTAGATCTCCGGCAGGAAGGCTCTCCCTCCGCTCACTCTTCTTCTTCCGGCCTGCCAGTCTGAAAGGAAAGAGGAAAGTGAGTATCAATGGCCGACTAAAACCGGAAACTTCTAGGACAAGGCGACTTACAGACTTTTAAAGGAGTTCTTGATTAGAGATTTTTAGTTTTGGACTGGAATAACAAGGCGCATGGAGCTTACAAGTAGTCTAAAGTTCATGCCTGACAAATAGCATTAGCATTACGCTAATTGTTAAGTCATCTCAAATGGACTTGCTCCATGTGGTTTTTGGATCTGTATGAAAGACCTATACCATGTTACCTATAAACATGAGTCGAAGAACATTAGCATAGCAGCAGCAGCCACACTGGAGCCGACTAAATTCCGAACTTGGCTTTTGTCCGTGTTTATAGATAGCAGAATATCACCCTTCCACACAAACTACATCAGCTAGAATATTTGAGGAATACCATGAATACCATGCTAATTGTGATGCTAACTGTAAGCTATGTTAAACTCAGAGCTCTGGTACAAATCTGAGGGAGCAAATGTATCTTGGTTGATAAGCTATATTTAGATTAACCCGGAGAAAACTTTTCCGAACTACTGCCAAGGAGTTTTAGCAAAAAAGCAAATGGTACTGCATTAGAACCAAGCATCAGTATCCCCAACCCTATTACCCCCCTCCCCCCTCCACTGACTGTAGGTACATTTCTTCTTGGCTCGGGAGCTGCTCCAGAGGTGTGTCTTCTTTAGCCATGTCCTGAATGACTCCATAAGAATTAATTAAACTCCCGCAGGGGTTGCCGGACATGGCCTGAGCATTTTCATTGTGTGCATCCCGTGAAACGATTTTCTGTGTATTATAAATAAACAAACGGATGTGTGTTTGTGTGTTTATGATGTGAGGGAGACAGTGACTCGGCCCACCAGCTATTCACCCCTTAATGCTGCAGACTGCGAGGAACAATGAGGCTGGTATTAATAGCCCCCCAGTCTTTCCACTGTGTGATGCGACGCACAAACCCACTTTCGGCTTAAAAACACATACGCACATACTCGCTCGCATACTGCTAATATTTCAGAGCCTACGAGATGTGGTTCACAGCATATAGTATTTATTTGTGCAGCTGAAACAAAATAAATTCACAGCTGGGAAAGAAATGTTAATACAGTCTTCGTGTTGCTTCTCTCTTGAAGTTGTCAATAAGCAACACCAGGAGAGCGTAAGCAGACGTACCCTGCGGTTTGAAATGTGAATTCTCTCATGTTTACTTTTCAGTTAGATGGTGTCTGCGGATGTTTTGCTAGTAGGACATAGCTTTGTTTTAATGAGCACTAAGATCAGATTCATGTTCAGTAATCCATGTGACATCACTGAAGACATTCCAATAGACAGATTTTCCTAAAATTTTCAAGAAACACTCTCGCTACAATAACCTGAAAATGTGGAAAAAATTAGGCTTGTATCTTTATTCGTTTCTGAGATGTAGAGGTTTAAAAAGTTAGCATAATGTCCTCTCCTCAGAATAGCTGAAAGCCAAGGTGGTCAGAAGCTTGAAATCTGGTGGTCTGATTCCTCAAATTAGACCTGCTCAGGCTTTAACACCTACACAGTAGTGGCCACACTGGTGAAATCACCTCAGATGGTATTTATTGATGAATACATAAGTAAAACAGTTTCCTTATAACTTTCCAATCGGATGACAGTAGGACACTGTTGAATACCTGGGTGTGGAATGTGTCAAAAACTCATGTACAAACTTTATAATAAACAAGTAGCATTTAATTGTCTGCTTGAATGAAGATGAAATTCTGAAACTTTCATATTCGCCAACTATAATTCATCAAGGTTACTGAGGAAATGCATTTGTTCAGTTCCTCCAAAACAGAAGCTGCATTTTATGGCCACTGCTAAATGTGGTAGGGTACTGTAAATCAACAAACCTCAGAAGGGTCATGATTTCCTCAGACGCTCTTCTGTGATTCTTCTTCTTCTTCTTCTCCTTCCCTGAGACGGGTGTGGCTGGTAGGGTGGAGCTTCGCAGGTTTCGCCCGGTGATGCGCAGGCCCTTGCTGAGTTTGCCCAGTGTCTTCACTGTGGACGAGCTGCAGATGCGTTCCAAGGTCCCTCTCAGAGGCAAGCTTCCCTTTGACCTCTCGGTGACCTTAGACCCTCCGTGCAGTTCAGCATTCACCTCATTCTCCAACGCCTCGCCTTCCCGCGACAACATTGCCTCGTTGAAACCAAGCTCCGGATCCATGTCGTCAAAGGGGTTGAGACTAGACGGAGGCAGGATGAGCTCGCCGTTGCAGAGGTTACTATGCATGTTAATTTCGCCATTGCTGTGGTTACTCTTCAGCACCACCTCGCTGTTCTCATGGATGCTCTTGGACCTGCCAGGTAGCTTCTTCAGAATAGGCATTTTGACTCTGTAAGGGTTTATACTGAAAAACAAGAAGACACCAGTAAAAATCTGACAGCTTTACAGAATCATTCTTTATTGACCTTTTACCGTCATATTTCTAATGTCCTCGTTGGGTTTTACAGATCAAAGAGACTGTCCAAAACTTATATATATAGATATAGGATGTTTTACACCAGCTCCAATAATTTACTTAAAATAATAAATTAAATCAATTTTTAGAGCTGGACACAGTTCATGGACCTGACTTGTAACTCACTCCATCACGTTCAGCAGTCAGAAGATTCCCCACTAAGGCTAAGACATTAGTACTCAAGGAGCTTTTGTCTGTCTTGCTGAAAGAGAGGCAAATGGCATCAAGCCACACCAGGCCATGTTAAAGAATTTAGCAAAGACTTCATAAAAAATACACCACAAAAATGAACGAATACGACATTTGTATATTTGAAATGTCATTGACTAGGGTAAAAACTACTTTGGGGTTAAGACAGAACCGGGCCACAATTACCCCCGTACTTTCTGACCCTACAGTAGAAATGTACATATTAAGTGGTCAAAAAAAAAAAGAAATCCAAAATCAAGAATGAATAAACTTTATTAACAAATATAAAGTATTATATTCAATTACGAGACGATTCAGTAAGACTTTAGAAAAAGTGTTCTTTGGCTAATTACACACTAGTGGAACCTTCTATTCTTAGTTTTTTTCATAGAGAAGAACTTTTTGGCCATACAAAGAACTATTTATGCATTTACATGGTTCTTTGAGTGTTCATGGTTCTATATAGATCTTTTGTTTTTCCTAAAAAAAAACAAAAACGATCTGGTCGGCGGGTTGCTATTTGAAGATCTGGAATGGAGAGGATTAGAACAATTGTAGGATAGAAAAAAAATTGCATGTGGTACCGCTAAAGGGTTCTTTGGACTCATAACAATAGTGGAACCTTTTACAATGCTCTACAAGCTGTTTTAAAAGCACACACACTTTACATTAACCATTAACACCATGCAAAGAACTAGTGTTTATGGTTCTATACCGACCCATTGCCTTTATTAAAGAACCCCACCATCCTCAGGCTTCTAATGTTACCACCGTCTGTAACCTCGGGCTAAAGCAGTGGGACTTTTCATTAAGTGTTCATAGAAAGGTGAGGGGGAAGCACATTCCACAAAGCCTCCGGCTCTCTAATTGGGCCACCACACAGTGGCTGCACATTCCCACGTGTATTTATAGCCCATTCCGAGCCTCGCAGCATTTCCGCATTTTTCTACCGCCCGGACCGTTTGGTAGGCTTAAGCTAAATTCAATTACACTAATTTTTTTAGTGAGTTAGTGCCATTTTATCAGACGTTCACCAGTGTCTGATGTTGGAAAACTGTAGTGAGGATTTGATTGCATTCAGCATTCACAGGAACATTAGTAAGGCCGAGATGATCTGTCCTGGATCAATCCATCAATCACAGTTGGCATCGGGTATGGTAACCTAAGTCTCCTGTGGATCTCTACTGGTCAGTGCTTTTCTATGGAGACTGTAGAGCTAGACCCCCAGTAGATGCATCGTAAAGTAGTGGAATTCACTGAATTAGTTGGGTGTCTGGATACTTTTGGACATGCAAGTCTACAATGCCAGCATTGAATGGATGGACTGCAAACTTTTTCCTCATGCATTGAAATGGGAATGGCTCAAAATATTATTATTATTATTGTTTTATTTATTTATTTTTTAATTTTTTAATTTTTTTTCATGTATTCTTAAAATTAAAAAAAAACCTGTCCTAACCGCCTCAGTCTGGTCCATGTTAAGTGTCCTGTATCCTGCCACAGTGTCTCATTGTTTGCAGCATTCCGGTGTGTGGGCTTACGCTAAGTGCATTAGCATTGTTAACGTGTGTTGGCCTGGACAGCGGCACGAGGCCAGCAGAGCGAGAACAGCTTCCTTTAGCCGTCTTTTTTCATGGAGAGCTCTGTCGACCCGATACTTATAAAGGAATGCCAGGTCATTCGTTGGGGCAAAGAAATAAATAATGGCCAAAGACACCACACCTCCATCTTCATCTTCATAACCAGGGAAGTCCCCACTTTCTTTCTCCCATTTACACCAGGCCCTTAAAATGACTTCTTGGTGCTCTGAATGTACAACTGTACATGTACCATGTGTGGGCCACATCTGGCAAAGCTATGGCATTGCTGGCCCTGCACTGCTGCACTGCGCCAAAGGTGGCCCACATGTTCAAAAAACGGCCAATAGCCCATATCTTGCAAGGGGGTGCGGTCCGCCCAAGTGCCAACAGTGGACCAGTAAATCTATTGGATTGGCTGGTCCACTGTTGGCCCTGGCAATCTGCAGTGAGCCAACGGTGGCCCACACATTTAAAGCATGCGTATGGCCCACATGTTCCGAAATAACCCACAGCCAACATCTTGCCCAAGGGCCGCCAATCCATGTGGCAAGTGGGCCAAATGGAAATGGGAAATGTGGGCCTGATTAGTTTTGGTATGTGGGGAAGGTACACAATCTAACTGTGGATGGAACACTTGGATTCGGTTATTTACACGTAGAAACAACCAAAGTTGCAATTTCCACAATTCTGGAGGGGAGTCGGAATTCTACAGAACACCAGCAACATCAGAAAAGAAAGAACCATGTGAACTTACAAGGTAGAATCATGGTGGTGGCTGTTACAGACAGTCTGTCCAGAATTTTAGGGTAAGGGTGACTTTAGGAAGCAGGAAGAATGGCCGAACTCCAGGGATTACAGGAATTAGGTTACAGTCTCAATCTTTCATAAACAACATTGGCAGGGATGGAAACTGTGCTCTTGGATTCCCCTTGCTTTCCCGTTAGACGGACACTCCCTTGCATCCTTGTATCTCTTTTAACATTCGCCAACGAGTGAATAGTCCAGTGTCTTGCTTGGACACCCTCTTTTTCTCTTGCTAGCTTCCTTCCAACAACGCCTTCCTCCATCTCTTCCCAGTCCTGGTTGGGAAAACCAAGCTAGGTTCTTCTTATAGCAAGCTGGAAACCCGGAAAGTGCTCTACAGCATTATGCAGTTCTTGTGAGAGGTCTCGTTCTAGACCACCAGCTACTCAGCACTACAGCAGACGTTCCGGGACCAACCATAGACGCCACTCTCCTATACTATAAGTCAAAGTACTCTCAAAACCATGGAAAGGAAATGGCTAAAGTGGGTTTTATGTTAAGGTAAGGTGGCTACACCTTGTTGCCATGGTAATGGTTCTTTTGATAGGGATTTAAGGTAATGAACAGTGGTCTCTGACTTTTGCACAGTGCAGTAAGTCAATACTACCCATCTCAGTGGGAACGGGTGGGAGTAAATGGGAGCACTTTGCATACAGGCCCATGCAGCTGCTCCTGATGTTTGCTTGATCTTGATCTAACAGTGTAGTTATGGTCTGGTAACTCACTGTAAGCATATTTAATACCATAATATTATATAACGCTAATATGCATCGCAGGCTGTGGAGACAGAGAGAGGAAGACTGATTAGATCTATGAGTGCGTGAGTGTGTTTGCCCCAGACCAACTGGGCACCCGCCCCCCCGATTTGCGTCGCTTGTTTAGGTTTTGGCCTGTGTTTGTCGAAGGCTAAAGCTGCGTCCTCTTCCAATATTTGTATCTGTTGTTAGCGCGGCACTGCCGCAGGAAACCCGCCTCATAAATATTGCAGTCTTGGGAGGAAACGGCTGTTTGTTTCTGTAGTAATATGTATGTGTTAAAGACAGTTCCAACTAAACACTGGCGATTTGTGGAGAAACCCTGGGCTGGGCTTGGCTTGGTCCACACGGCGGAGCAAGTGGTGCTGTTCAGCTGATAAATTACAAACAGCCACTTCTGCAATCTGATTTCTGAAGAGACCTCCAAGGCCAGAGGTGCCAGGGAATTGTGTTATATGACTTTTGGTTGGCTGCAAACAGTGTGGCAGCTCTCTGGATACAGTTATTAAGTGTGTGGATGCGATAAAGTGGCCAACGAATGGAGTAAGCAATCACTGTCCTTATGGGGACCTAGTAGAAGGTACTTTGGGTACTTGGGTTTGGGTTCTTTGGGCACTGCCCTGGGGTCTCAGATTGGCAGAAGCCTAAAGGGGGTCTGGTAAAATATAAATAACTAAATAAGGGAGGGAATGCTGTTTGTTTTCAGGCCTGTTTCCTATTAATATTCGCTTGTTATTTAGGATATTGTTGTTGCCATTCGGACGGGATGTTAGCGCTCACGCTTCCATTTGCGGGAATACTTCTGTTTGGCATTACGACTCAGTTTGGCTTGAAATCTTGATTCGGATTGTGACTGTGTAGACACAATAGGACACTGCACATTAATGAGGCCATGTTTGTTGCTTTGCCCAACAGCATACAATAAACACGATTCCAGTGTAGAGATAAAAACAAGAAAGGAATACGATCTAATCTAGTTATAGATGGAGTTTGGCAGGACCTCCAAAACCCCCCAAGCACAGGGGTCCTGGATGACCGTGATTGTCCCTGCTTTGTGGATTGCTATGACTTGCTACCTAACACACTACATTTTTATAAAGGGTGAAGCTGTGTAGGTTTGATGTTTGGTAGTCATATTTGTATATTGGTATTATCTATATGAGGACCTCAGATCTACAGGTCTCCCCCAAGGTATACTGACAGCTTCCCATTTGAGGAATTCTCAATTGTGATTTTGTCCCATATTAATAAATGACACAATTTTTGTAAAACTGTAAAACAAGGGACGCAATATCAGCTGCTTGTGTCTCAGGACTTTTTTGATTCACTGCTGGACAGTCGGTTAAGCTAAAGGAATGCCGAAGTGTTTCCAAACTTCATTCAACCGCTAAATTCCATCAGGATGTTAAACTTATCAAGTCACAAAATTCCAAAAACTTATTAACAGATTCACCAAATTTTATATTAAGAAGATGCCAGACCTATATCATGATTTTTAATGATTCAAATCTTTTAATGATCTTCTTAGTAAAAACCATTCCATAAGATATAAGATCCCCAAAATTCCACCAGGATATCGTTAAGATTTCAGACATACCTTCAAATTCCATGAAGATATCATGATTTCATTCCAATCTCCAAATTCTATCAGGATGTCAAACTTATCAGACCAGTTTCAAAATTCCAAAAAGGTTTTATTCCATGTCTTTAATTCCATTCCATAAGATATCAGACCAATCCCAATATCCCACTATCAATATCATGAAGATATCAGGCCTATCTTCAAATTCCATGAAGATATCCTATCCAAATTTGATATTTATTTCCTGTGTCCAAATAACATCAAGATGTCAAACTTAGAACTTAGTCTCGAAATTCCTAAAAGGCATTAACATATTAGGCCAATCAGCAAATTCCATGAAGATATAAGGAAGAAACCAGGAATACATAATTTCATTCTGAATTATTCCATTTCCTTAAGTCTATTCCATAAGATATCTGACTGGTCCTGAAAATCCGTAGATCCCATGAAGATGTCATGTCTATTTCCAAATTTCCGAACTCCAGACCTGTGGGAAAACTGCATGTGGTGTGACGTTTGCTGGACAGATGCTATTTTAGGTCTTAACACCTACACACAGTCGTGTCTGCACACCTGCTGACCGCACAGGAAGATCCCTCCAGACCAGACAAAAGTGTGTGTCCTGTAGCCAGCGTGTGTTCAGTCATTCATATTTCAACACGCGTTCCCCACACGCCCCCCAACACACATATACGTACATATGCACAGGCACACAGGCGGCGAGGAAAAGGCCAGGGCACTCATTGGAGCATGTGCCCGGCACACTGAGGACTTTGGTGAGGTGTGTGTTAGTAAATACAGGGATTCCAGGAACCCGAGAGGTCAGGACAGCTGAGAGCGGGGTCCCTGTTAACGTGCAGGTGCTACATAAAGTGAGAGTGAGGAATGATGAGTCAATGATTGTGTTGAGTTAGCAAGCTAACGGGCAGGGCAGCCATGGGGACACGACTCAGACATGTCAGCTGCCTTCTTAGTCATTAACCGTCTGGGCGTGTCTTAATATTCTGAGGAGCGCCCATGACGGACTACCAGCGGTACCAGTAGGCCAGGGCCCGGATCTCCATGTTATCAGTCCCTGGCTGGAAATGATTGGTGGGCTTTTCATGTAGTCACTACAGGCGGCTAACTAAGACTTTGGCCAAGTTGCCGCTGTAAGCCCATATTTTTCCAGGCATGCGTCCAACCACAACGTTTATCCCAGTGCAGACGGCAAATTAAAACCAGACAGCCAAGATGGAAAAAAGCCCCAAGCATCCTAGCTAAAGCATACTGCCACAGCAGACATAGAATACAATGGAGCTAGTGCCGCTAGCAAAGTTCCCTGGGACAAATCAAACCAGCATGCCCCCATAAAACCCCTTTGGATGATCCAGGCTTGGTGTGAATGGAGAGAAACGTGTGATGTAGTGTAGCTTCCGCTTGGGTGTTAGCCTCATGTGTGGCTAGGCCTGTCAGCTGTGCTATGGTATTGCAAGGGTCAAGTTATGAGCCCGTCCTTATAGAGGAGTGTGCTAGCTAGTGCATTAGCAAAAATTGTCAGCTGACATGTACTCTAGCTAGCTGGCTAGCATACGTGCCTTAGAACCAACCGACTGACCAGTTGTAGTAGATGGTGGTGTAAAAAATTTTTTTTTGTAAAATTTGGTTGAATTATCTAGCTAGCTAGCAATTAGTTAGCTACCTAGCTATTCTAAGCAGCTCTTAAACTAGTAATGGTGAGTTGATTCCTAAAATGTTGATTCTCAATTCCAGCATGTCCGGGAGTTGGGATCGACTTATGGCCAACGCTGGGAGTCGACTGCTAGACTCTACTGACCGGCCGAAAGCTCATTCTGACGGAGGAGAGTGTAACACAGTAGAGAGTCACCGTTGGCCACTCTTGCATAAACTCTGTGTACCCCAACTTTTCATTTTCCTCATGAGGACGCAAAAAACTAAACGAGACCGTCATGGAAAAATGGATCGATTTCCCCTTTTTTGGCAGCTTCTTATTCAAATTTTCGTTCCACCTTAAATAGCGCTGCAGTTACATTCCAGCGCTAGAACACCCTCAGCGTAACAGCTGCTTGACTTAAGGTGGACCGGAAAAGTCTAATAAGAAGCTGAAGGAAACAAAGCCAAGTTCAGCCACTTTAAATGGAGAGTTAGATTTCTTTCCGGATTTTTTTGTTTTGTTTTGTTTTTTCAAGGAATTCTGAGATGTGATGATAAATTCTTTTCTCTTCACCTCTCAGTGTGTAAAATAAGCTTTCTCATTATATCACTTCGATTTGTAGGTGCTCAAAAATTTAGGGTGGTTTAATCTCTGCTGTATCCCGGTGGGCTTTGACGCTAAGTCGAGGAGTCAATTCCAGCATCAGGAATTGTGAGTCGTAGTCAATTCCAGAAAACCTGGAGTCATGCATCACTATCTTAGCGCATTAATCAGTGGATTAATCAACACATAAAGCATTTATCTTTGAACATCACGCTTCATGTTTTTCCATAATGGAATTCCTGTAGCTAATAAACAGGCCGCCCTAAAATTCCCAAATTAAAGGCTTCAGTGCGCACTCGGAGGTCACTTTACTTTGGTCTTAGTAGCTTATTAGAGAGCTTTGCAGATTTACAGACAAAATAGTTTTGCCGTCCAACAAACAATCATGTAGCTAATGTTAAGACAAACCTAGCCTAAGTCTAGCTTGCAAAGCTAGTGCCTACGTAGCACCTTCTGTACTTGTCTGCACACTGACTCTAAAATCTGTTAGTAAGGGAAATATGATACACTACAGTAAACTTATTAATGAATTAATTAATACATTTTTCATCTTTCCAATCAAAAACACGTATCTCATTTTTTTTTTTTTTACTTTTATGCATCATTTGAACACAGCAGCTGCTCTTTACACTGTATGAATTTCATGATGAATGGAACAACAGAAATGGCCCTAAACTGCTTGGGAAGACAGTCTGGTTCCATTGACTTCCATTAGAATTAAGTTAGGTTTTTGACCTCTCCCGTAAAGTTGCCATTTTGGAGATACTTGCTTTCCTACGACATCTTGCTGAAGTGACCATCAGTTTTGGGACAGATCTCTGTCTCTCCATCTCTCAGCAGTTTTCACCTCCCTCTGTATGCTTTGCACCAATAGCATGGCCGACAGATGGAGCATCCCTCTATCTGCACTGCCTGGTAGCACTGATGATGGCGGATCCCATTTCGGACTTTATGGGCTCCACCTACCTTATGGACCCACTATATAAAGGTACAATTACAGACTGCAGCTGTTTGCCATCATCTTCTGACTACAGGACCGCAGTTGAGCTGATATTATTCATATGGAGATACAATGTTGAGGTTCTTAATAAGATGGGCAGTAAGCTGAGCACTAATATTAATATCCTACATTACTATACTATAATATATAACTATAACAGCAACTGACCAAAAGACAGATTCACCCCTGCGTTCTATCTCGTCACTGGACAAAGAAAAACAAGTATCTCCAAATAGGCAGCTTTTTACAGGAGATGCCAAAAAGCCCATTTAGTTTTAATGGAAGTCAATAGACCCAGACTTTTTAATAAGCAGTTTTGGGCCATTTCTGTTGGTCCAATCTTCATGACTTTGTCACACAGTGTAAATGGCAGCTGCTGTGTTCGAAGGACGCATAAAAGTAAAAACTGACAAAAAAACAAAGTTTACAAAAATAGAATAGAGGTTTTTCATTATACTGCATTGCACTATGCATATCTCTACATTCTGTAATGCTACCACAGAGAAATGTAGGCTAACTTCTGCATACCTTTTTGCCATTCCGTTATTTTATATTAATTTCTACTGCACTGCAAAAAAAAAAAAAAACGAGAAAGTTTTAACAAGTGTGTTTGGTAGTTAGTGTTTGGGCTGCCTTCAAAATTTGAGTTCCTTGAATTTCAAGTACCAAGTGAATCTGTGTTGTGTCTGTGTTTTATGCCCAGAAATGTTTTATTTTAATCTCAAATGACTCAAAATATATACTTACTTAAACTAAATTGTTTAGTTTTAAAAAAAAACCTTTATTTTGTTCTACAGTGTGTGATTCTGTATAGAATATGTGAACATGATTATAAGAACAGAATGCATTTTGTTAGACTGTGCACCCAGGTAGCGCACAGCTGAGTTCAGTGTTTCCCACAGTTTAACTTGTAGCATGATTCAAACGATCAGCTACAACAGGATGAAAATCAGTACTTTCTGGAGGTTTAGGAATGACCCAGAAAAGGAATACACAATGCATCATGTCTTATTTTTTATTAATGTTAATATATATTGTTTTTTTTATGTAATTAACATTTCCAACATTTACTGACATAGTAACTTTTTGGATCTACTTTTAAAGGTAGATCCAACATACTTTGTAGGTTCTTTGATTTGTTTTTATGTTTATACCTGAAAACTATATTGACTATAAACTTCGTTGACATTCAATTCCATTTTCTCAATATGAAATATGCAAAGTTGTATTTTCAAACAAGCAGTTCAAAAACAATGAAACCAGAATGTTCATTTTCAGTAGAACTGAAAACTCCAGGTTTACACTGTGGGGACCAAACCATGACCAGTTCATCATAGGTCCTACAGGTGCCAGTCAACCATATTCAAAGTAACAGTGACCCTGTATTCCAGCACAGCAGTGAGCCAGTGATTAGGTTCACCTACTATTAACGGTCCCTTACACACCTGATACAGCATGGACTCAGACACACACGCAGGTCTTACCTTCAGCTGTGATGGACGGGCGCCTCAGTGCAGTGCCATTCCAGAGAGAGAGTGTGTGTGCATGCGTGTGTGAGGGATGTTAAGAGTGTTCTGCTGGAATGTGAGACACCGTCGCTCAGTTTGCTACCAGATGATGATGCGTTATCCTGAGGAAACAGAGACACCCTCCTTAAACAAACACTTGAGTGAGTGTGAGGGAGGGTGAGCGACACCCACACATTCACACACACACACATACACCGTGATAAACACACCTACACTCACCATTATACAGACACACACACGCACACACACACACACACACACACACACACACACACACACACACACACACACGCGCACACACACACACACACACACGCACACACACTGTTATATAGACACACACACACACACACACACACACACAAACACACACTGTTATATAGACACACACACACACACACACTGTTATATAGACACACACACACACACACACACACACACACACACACACACACACACACACACACACACACACACACACACACACACACACACACACACACACACACACACACACACACACACACACACACACACATACACCGTGATAAACACACCTACACTCACCATTATACAGACACACACACACACACACACACACACACACACACACACACACACACACACACACACACACTGTTATATAGACACACACACACACACACATACATACACCGTGATAAACACACCTACACTCACCATTATACAGACACACATAGAAACACACACACACACACACACCGTTATATAGACACACACACGCACAAACACAGCGTTATAGACACCCACGCATTCACACACACCTACATACACCGTGATAAACACACCTACACTCACCGTTATACAGACACACACACACACACACACACACACACACACCGTTATATAGACACACACACACACACACACACACACACTGTTATATAGACACACACACACACACACACACACACACTGTTATATAGACACACACACACACACACACACACACACTGTTATATAGACACACAAACACAACGTTATAGACACCCACGCATTCACACACACATACATACACACTGTTATATAGACACACACGCACACACACACACACACACACAAACACAACGTTATAGACACCCACACATTCACACACACACGCATGATACACCATGATAAACACACCTACACTCACCATTATACAGACACACATACACACACACACTGTTATATAGACACACACACAGAAACACACACACATACACACACACACACACACACATACATACACCATGATAAACACACCTACACTCACCATTATACAGACACACATAGAAACACACACACACACTGTTATATAGACACACACACACACACAAACACAACGTTATAGACACCCACACATTCACACACACCTACACTCACCATTATACAGACACACACATGCACATTATATACCATTTCTGTTCTAATTATTATGTATTTAATACTCCATTTATGATTCTATCGCATTCCACATTCAAGCCCATGTAATATTATATCCTGTATTAATATTCTACTCCGTTAATATTTAATTCTATTCAGTGTTGTCTTTTTCACTGTTTCTCCTGCGAGGCCAAAGTGCATCCTTACAGGCCAACTTGTACCCTGCTAGCCGTGTAAAGAGAAATGCTTACATACACTGTATGAGAAATATCATGCACCCTACAGGAGGCTGTATGTCATTTCAGTTGTGCCAGTGTAACAGTGCTGTAGTGAAGTAAGACACTCTCACCCTTAGCTGGAATCTCCAGCCCATTTCCAGTCTAGGGTGCCCACAACCCTGTAAGCTCCAACAGGGAATTTTGTTTGGCCTAGTCTGCCCTCTGGTGGCGACCAGATGACACTGCATGAGGAATACACTGTGGAAAAGGAGGGCAATCCATATACACTGCTGATGGTGAAAACATACACTCATTCTACCAAGGGCCGTCCTGACCACCACCAGGGTAGTGGACTAGTATGTGTCCAGTTACTGTCCACTCTATTAGGCACTCCTACCTTGCTGGTCCACCTTGTAGATGGACAGTCAGAGACGATAGCTCATCTGCTGCTGCACAGTGCAGTGTTGGTCATCCTGAGGTGTCCAGCAGCCCTGCTGTGTCTGATCCACTTACACCAGCACCACACACACTAACACACCACCACCACGTCAGTGTTACTGCAGTGCTGAGAATCATCCACCCCCCACATCATACCTGCTCTGTGGTGGTCCTGTGGGGGTCCTGACCATTGAAGAACAGGGTAATATACAGAGATACAGATGGACTACAGTCTGGACCTGTACACCTACAGAGTGTCCTATACGGTCATATGTTAATTATGGATATACGGATTCGTTGGGCGTCTCCACCAAGACTAAAGCGGGACTCGTCACTGAAGATGACCCGCTGCCATTCTGGTCACTCCATGACAGTCTGGTACGACACCACTGCAGTGTTTGGTGACGGTGACGTGGTGTTAAGGACAGTCGTGGTAACGGTCTGTGTGCATGTAGTCCTAGGTGGTGCAGCCGTCTGCCAATGGTTCCGCACCACCAGGATGACTCATGGAGGACACCACTGCTCGCCGAATGTCTGAAGTGGTGGGTGTTGGGTCAGTCAGGTAGTGATGAGGACCAGCCTTGCTTACGCCACATGCACAGCTGAGTGTGAAACACCCACACGCCCAAAACAGCTCCACATGCATTTTACATTCACCGAGAGAGACATTCCAACTACACTGAGGCATCTGACCCAACCAGTATCGCCCCATAGCCAATGACTTGAGATTAAGAAACAGGGGCACACCCCACCCCCATCCTCCACCAAAGCTTTCCCTTTCCCTGAGAATACTGCTAACAACACAGGGCAGCCTCCTGACTCACTACTGAGGATTGTAAAATGAGATAGAGCTGAGATTAGCCTTTACAGCAGAGGGCTGCTAACATGACCCAACCCAGCTGCCTCTAAGACTTCAGCACAACTGGAAGATCCTGAATTAGCTTCACACTGCACACTAGCAGGTGACAAGTCGATAACGTTGCCTCAAGGTTGTCTCTTGTGTATAAGCTCAAGGCCACTGGCGTGTGGGCTAGCTAATTTCAAAGGCACATATTATCATTGCATGGAAACCTATTCGTGGAAAGCTCTAGTGGACCGTTAGCATGCTGGCTAACCTAGCTAGGTATCACTGAAGACTGCGGTGGTGTCGTGCCAGATTGTCTTGGCGTGACTCAGAATGGCAGTGGGCCATCTTCAGTGACGAGTCCCACTTTTGTCTGGGTGGAGACGCCCAACGCAATCCCACACTTCCTTCTGGGTGCAGCTGTTCTTTTACTGATGTTATGTTTTCATACTTGGATCGGTTGGACTGGTCTACCAGCTAGCATCACATATTAGCCTAGCTAAGTCACGAGCACTCTGGTTAGCTTCTTTTAGCCTGATTCGAACTCTTTGGAGTCATAGTCTAGTCTGTAATGCTTCACCCTGTACTGTAATATAAGGACAGTGCAGACCAGCATGCTAGCATTCCTTAGCATTCTAGCGGCTTGGTTCTAGTTTAGCATCTAGGAAACTAGCATCAAAGTCAAGCAACACACAGACACAAACACACGGTCACTTCATTCACATCTTTATTATAATTTTAAAATACATAAATACAACATTAGTACTTAGACATACACTGGTGGTGGTGTTAGTGTGGGTTGGTGGATTAGTGACGTGACAACGCTCGTACCTGGTGAGCTTAACACAGTAAAAGTCATTTAGAACGGTCAGTTTCATGGAAAAGTCGTTAAGACAAAGGTCACATGACGTCTGGCAATGAGTGGACAGGCTTTACCTCCATGTCAGGTCTGACCACTGGACCGCTGCTGACCAGGTATTGTACACAGGTGAACTGATCTTAGCACAGCAGTGAAACTGATATAGCACACACGTATAGATACAATCAAATGGATACTAAAATGACAGCTTGGCAAAAACCGACACGCCAAATGCAGAGCATCAGTGCACTTAGCTTTGTACTGGAGCTGCGAGGCTAATGCAGGTCTAGCTAACAGGTGCCAGAAGCTAACTGCTGATTTCCAGCAGACAGAAATCATGTGACCACACCGGGTTGCCATATCATGCTGTATCGTACTGCTCCACATTGTACAATTAGCATGGTGCTAACTTGAGGCCTACACTGGCCTCAAGGTTTAAACCTAGTCATGGTGGTTTATGCTAGTGTAGTGTTGGTTTAGCCAGGTTGTAACCATGGTCTTACTGGTGGACCAGCATTGCAGCATCCAAAACTCAACATATGCTGGTTTTACTGGTGACCAGGACATTAACGTCCATTACTGGTAACCAGCATCCAAAACTCAACATATGCTGGTTTTACTGGTGACCAGGACATTAACGTCCATTACTGGTAACCAGCATCCAAAACTCAACATATACTGGTTTTACTGGTGACCAGGACGTTAATGTCCATTACTGGTAACCAGCAGCCAAAACTCAACATATGCTGGTTTTACTGGTGACCAGGACGTTAACGTCCATTACTGGTAACCAGCATCCAAAACTCAACATATACTGGTTTTACTGGTGACCAGGACGTTAATGTCCATTACTGGTAACCAGCAGCCAAAACTCAACATATGCTGGTTTTACTGGTGACCAGGACGTTAATGTCCATTACTGGTAACCAGCATCCAAAACTCAACATATACTGGTTTTACTGGTGACCAGGACATTAACGTCAATTACTGGGAGTACCATCCCAGCATAAAGTGGTTCTAGATAGAACTGAGTTCTAACCAGAACCTTGAAGAGTCAAGTTTGTACCTCTTCAGAAATTCGCTGTTTTCATGTTAGTGAGGTTGAAAAAAGGACACGGGTAGTAACATCAGGTGACCATTGGCATCGATCTGTCCACCTAAAAGACTGACCGCCTTTCTCTTTATAAGTTTCAAGCCCGTCTACAATCTACTGTGGCTTTCTGTGCTCGCAAAGCAGCTTTAACTTAATGTAGTGATGACCAAATTCTGTGACTTGGAATGTCGGTGCCAGGGTGTGGACAACGGTATCTAGTTTTTTGGATGCTGTGGGACGCGACACTGGTGTGCCTACACATGGTGGGCCTACATGAGCAGCCCTTGTACAGTCAAATTAGCACTAAGCAGCTAGAGCAGCTAGAAGAGTGGATTTCCTGAAGAAAAAAATTGAAAAATGGACTAATAATTGACAAATGGAGGAGTGCGGGTCAGTATGGCTGGGGATTAGAGGGTTGGGATCTGTGCTGAGCGAGTACATGCAGGTTGGTGGTTGTAGTTTCAAAGAAACAATAGGGTTTGGGTTGGGTGGTGTTGAAAATGAATGGGAGTCTATGAGAGAAACGAGGGATGGAAAAAAAGACAAATAAACGAGTGGAGGTTAACCCAACAATGAATTTGTGCTTGGGGGTCTGCCATGAGCTGGTGTATCAGAAATGGGGGTAGTGGAAGTAGAGGACTGTACCATCGGATAACGATGGTGTCGCACAATGTAAAGCCATGCTGATCCATAAGACGTGTAAGTGAGCCATAGTAGTTTAGCCATAGGTTACTGAGTCCATGTATGCACGGCTGCTCGCCCCTCCACAGTGCATGATGGGATACGGCTAGAGCGTCTGGTGCGTTTGCTGCTGATGTTGATGCTGATGGGCATTGCCATGGTGATGGACGTTCCCGTGATGATGGCCATGGAGGCAGGGATGGCCAATGCCCACCTTCTGAAGCTCCTCCTGTTTGTGGAGGCCTTGCAGCTTCTGGAGCAGCTCAGTAATGAACTCCTACAAACACACACACACACACACCACACACACACACACACACACACACATACACACACACACACACACACACATACACACACACACACACACACACACCAACAAACACACATACACACACACACACATACACACACACACACGCACCAACACACACACACACACACACATACACACACACACACACGCATACACACACACAAACACACACCAACACAAACACACGCACACACACACACACCAACAAACACACATATACACACACACACACACAAACACATACATACACACACACACGGCACAAACATACACACACACACACACACACACACAAACACACCAACAAACACACACACACACCAACAAACACACATACACACACACAAACACATACACACACACACAAGCATACACACACACAAACACACACCAACACAAACACACGCACACACACATACACACACACACACACACACACACACACATCAACAAACACACATACACACACACACACACAAACATACACACAAACACACACACACACACATACACACAAACACACACACACACACCAACAAACACACAAACACACACACACACACACGCATACACACACACACACACACACACACAAACACACACACACACAAACACACACACACACAAACACACACACAAATACACACGCATACACACACACACGCATACACACACACAAACACATACACACAAACACACACACCAACAAACACACAAACACACACACACACACATACACACACACACACGCATACACACACACAAACACACACACACACCAACAAACACACAAACACACACACACACACACACAAACACACACACACACACACACACCAACAAACACACACACACACACACACACACACACACACCCACAAACACACACCAACACAAACACACACACACACACACGTACAAACACACACACACATGCGCACACACACACACACACACAAAGACACACACACAGTTCAGGGGTTGAAATGGACATGCCACCTCACATTCTTCTCATACCTGTAACATGACCGAGCAACCAGCAGTAGAACCTCAGAACTGGTTCCAGACAAATGAATGGAGCCACACCTAAAGCGTTCCAGTCAGCAGCCACACCACACTCAGCGGCAGGTAAACTGACAGGTGAGTTCATGACCTCTAATACTCCAATAGGAATGAACTGCGTACTGGGCGAGAGTCAGAGACGCGTCATTCGTTTGTCAAGACATTACTGGAAATTACCCAGAATCCACTTCACCTTCATTCCAGCTTCCATTCTTTTCAATAGACTCACTTTCAGTTTCCAGCTCCAGAGTTCAGCCTTAGAACTGGGTTTGGCTGGTGTTCTGCTTCTTTTCACCAAACTCATTGAGGTTCTGGACACTGGGGTGGTCAGTCCATCGTTCTGAGACCACCAGCAGCTTCTTCGTTTGATGGGTGTGTCTCCTGAGGAGCTTCTCGAACAGCTACACCTTCTTTCAGACCTTCAACAGTGTTGAGGTATCTTCTTACAGTCGAAGAGGGATGGACAGGAACACCTCTTAGAGGTGAAAGTGTACCTGAGGGCAGTGTTGGTGGGACTGCCAGGTATTCCAGGTGGTTGTTAGGAGTCTCATTTCGTTCTGGAGTGTTTTTGATTTTGGAAACTCTTCTTCCTTATCTGTGTTGATCATCTCAGATCTAAGACACATGTTTTAATGGGACAAACAATAAATAAATAAATAAATAAATAAAGGAAGGAAGGAGGGAAGGAAAGAAGGAAGGCTGGTCTCTGGTTTTCACACAGTGTCCAGCTCACACTGAGAATGCAGTCAATCAGAGCACACTGAGTCTCCTCCCAGCTGCTCCTGGACTATGACTCATCACTCCAGTACTGACCACAACGAGCCTGAACCCTGTTACACAGCGCTAATGAAAGACCCTCTGATATGCTGATAGGGCAGAGAGAGAGAGAGAGAGAGAGAGAGAGAGAGAGAGAGAGAGAGAGAGAGAGAGAGAGAGAGAGAGAGAGAGAGAGAGAGAGAGAGAGAGAAAGCAGAGAAAGGGAGAGAGGGACAGCAGAGAGACAAAGAAAGAGAGAGCAGAGAGAAAGCGCAGAGACAGAAAAAGAAAAACAGAGAGAGAGGGAGGGAGAGAGAGAGGAAAGCACAGTAGAGAACAATTGATCATTGTAGAGCTCTGATCTGCTGTACAAGCGAGTATCAGGAGGAGGAAAGAGAGGCATGACGACACGACCCAAACCACAGCACAGTACCAACACTTTCATCAGTACACTAACACATCACACTTACTGAGATACTGAACACCCACACTACTTACAGTACACTAACACATTACACTTACTGAGATACTGTACACCAACACTACTTACAGTACACTAACACATTACACTTACTGAGTTACTGTACACCAACACACTACTTACAGCACACTAACACATTACACTTACTGAGTTACTGTACACCAACACACTACTTACAGTACACTAACACATTACACTTACTGTGTTACTGTACACCGACACGCTACTTACAGCACACTAACACATTACACTTACTGAGTTACTGTACACCAACACACTACTTACAGTACACTAACACATTACACTTACTGTGTTACTGTACACCGACACGCTACTTACAGCACACTAACACATTACACTTACTGAGTTACTGTACACAACACACTACTTACAGCACACTAACACATTACACTTACTGAGTTACTGTACACCAACACGCTACTTACAGCACACTAACGCATTACACTTACTGAGTTACTGTACACCGACACGCTACTTACAGCACACTAACACATTACACTTACTGAGTTACTGTGCACCGACACGCTACTTACAGCACACTAACACATTACACTTACTGAGTTACTGTACACCAACACGCTACTTACAGCACACTAACACATTACACTTACTGAGTTACTGTACACCGACACGCTACTTACAGCACACTAACACATTACACTTACTGAGTTACTGTACACCGACACCCTACTTACAGCACACTAACACATTACACTTACTGAGTTACTGTACACCGACACCCTACTTACAGCACACTAACACATTACACTTACTGAGTTACTGTACACCAACACGCTACTTACAGCACACTAACACATTACACTTACTGAGTTACTGTACACCGACACACTACTTACAGTACACTAACACATTACACTTACTGAGATACTGTACACCAACACGCTACTTACAGTACACTAACACATTACACTTACTGAGTTACTGTACACCAACACACTACTTACAGTACACTAACACATTACACTTACTGAGTTACTGTACACCAACACGCTACTTACAGTACACTAACACATCACACTTACTGAGTTACTGTACACCAACACGCTACTTACAGTACACTAACACATTACACTTACTGAGTTACTGTACACCGACACAATACTTACAGCACACTAACACATCACACTTACTGAGTTACTTTACACCAACACGCTACTTACAGTACACTAACACATTACACTTACTGAGTTACTGTACACCGACACACTACTTACAGTACACTAACACATTACACTTACTGAGATACTGTACACCGACACACTACTTACAGCACACTAACACATTACACTTACTGAGTTACTGTACACCAACACGCTACTTACAGTACACTAACACATTACACTTATTGAGTTACTGTACACCAACACACTACTTACAGTACACTAACACATTACACTTACTGAGTTACTGTACACCAACACGCTACTTACAGTACACTAACACTGAGTTACTGTACACAACACACTACTTACAGTACACTAACACATTACTGAGTTACTGTACACAACACACTACTTACAGTACACTAACACATCACACTTACTGAGATACTGTACACCAACACGCTACTTACAGCACACTAACGCATTACACTTACTGAGTTACTGTACACCGACACGCTACTTACAGTACACTAACACTGAGTTACTGTACACAACACGCTACTTACAGTACACTAACACATTACACTTACTGAGTTACTGTACACCAACACACTACTTACAGTACACTAACACATTACACTTACTGAGTTACTGTACACCAACACACTACTTACAGTACACTAACACTTACTGAGTTACTGTACACCGACACTCTACTTACAGTACACTAACACATTACACTTACTGAGTTACTGTAACATCATCTACTACCAGTGACAGTCATTAGCACAGGCATCAGCTACTACTGTGGGAAATCAGCATTAGCCTAGCTGCTTCACCCACTCCCAGTGGATTAGGGACTGAACTCTGTGGGTTAGCTCATCTGAGGACAGCCTCAGTGGGAAAGCTCAGATAGGACCTTGGGTTAAACACACACGTCCTGTTCCCTAGTGGCTAAAGATGGGCTCCACAAATATCCATCCTCTTTAAGGAACCTTTCCATTGTACTGTGACTGGTGACCAAGGTGTAGGATTGGTTGGAGGGCTCCCAGGTCGGCTGGCTAATCCAGGGTTGGCTAGCGCACTCATCAATAGTGGGGCTGATGTTGGTGTAGTGGCTGTAGCTAAATAGCAACACAATAATATCGCAGCTGGTTTACTTTCAGGGACCCTCATGGAATTTCGATTTTGAGACATTCAGGGGTTTCACCACATTTAATAGGAGGTCCCAGGGGCCCAATGCATTTTGGACCTGGCTTGTGACTGACTCAGTGTTGTTGTAGTTCCATGTGTTTTCCATGATAGCAGCATGTTGGTGAAACTGGTGTATCATATTGGTAAAAGCGTGTCCTGAGTTTGTAGAGCATCTGTGAACATGCAGCAGGTGGCACGGGGGCAAAGTGGGTAGCTCTGTCCCCACACAGCAAGGAGTGTCCTGGGTTTCCTCCCAAAGTCCAGGTGAACTGGAGATCCTCAATGTCTGGCGGCCTGTCAGGGGTGTTTCCTGCTTTCCGTCCTCCGAGACCCCGAAGGACAAACAGAATGTAGCTGTATCTCTTTTTATTTAACAGTGGGTTTGGTTCTTGTCTTTCTACATGAGAGAGAGAGAGAGTCTCTAACCTGTGTGTTGTTCCTGCAGGTCTGCAGCAGCTCCTGTGGAGGAGTATGATAAATACAAATGAGTTGTCAAATACAAGTGAGATGTTGTACAGTGTTCATAACAACAGGGAACTCTGAGTTTCCCACACCAAGTGTTCAAGCCAGCCCGACTGTTTGAAGTTGGGAAGATTGGGAATTAGTCTAACACAACAGAGTTTGATACAGAACTTGCCCAGCTGATTATCCCAGTGTATTAACAGACTATCATACGCATGAAACTTGTAAGAGTGCTTTACAGTGCCCAAAGCACTGCACTGCCATGTTCAAGCGACGCCATGGAACCTGGATTTGTCTGAGATCTTGGAAAATGACGGCTTTCCAACAGGGAATACACCAGCTGGAATGCAATACAAGAAGACTTCTTAGTCGGAAGCCAGAAACTTCCATGGGTCTGGCTTGTCCATGAGCGGGCAGTGCGATACAGGACGTTTAGCGTGGTGCAGAAGGGACCTGTAGTTTCTGTGCTCGCTCTTCATCACTCTGGAGAACCAGCAGCTCGTCGATATCGATCTCATCCGGCATTTCTTCCTCCTGGAATCAGACATACACACAAATTAGCTAACCGCTCATGGTGCCCAAGTGTCGGGTCGATGTTTCTACAGTCATAGTCCCACTGTGTCCGAAAGATTTAAGGTCAACATGCATTTAAAGCCATATCCGTAGCCCTGCATTACTGACCGTCGCACACATGAACCCAGTGGATGAAGAGGTAAGTCGAGGAAGCTGACTAACCTGAAGGAACTCGCTCATTCGGAACCCAGCGAAAGTTCTCATAACACTGATACACATCAGATACACATCAGATACACATCAGATACACATCAGATACACATCAGTCTACTAAACAGAGGGCGAAACACACATTACACCCTGTCTCCTGAGACACACACACACACACACATACACATACATACACACAAATACACACACACACACACACACACACACACACACACACACACACACACACACATACACACACACACATACACGAACACACAGAAACATACCGGCACACAGACACACACACCACACAAATACACACATACAAACACGCAGACCCAAACACACACGCACAAACGAACACACATACACACACACACACACATACACACAAATACACACACACACACACACACACACACACACACACACATATACATACACACACACACTCTCTCTCACACACACACACACACACACTCACTACACCCACATAAACACACACACACACTCACTCACACACACACTACACACACACATACACACTACACACACACACACACTCACTCACACATACTCACTCACACATACTCACTACACACACACACACTCACTCACACATACTCACTACACACACACACACACACACACTCACACATACTCACTACACACACACACACACTCACTAACACATACTCACTACACACACACACACACTCACACATACTCACTACACACACACACTCACACACACACTCACTCACACATACTCACTACACACACACACTCACACACACACACACACACACACTACACACACACAAACACACACACACACACACACTCTCTCTCTCTCTCTCACACACACACACAAACACACACACTCTACACACACACTCTCTCACACACTCACTACACACACATACACACACACACACACACTCACTACACACTCACACACACTCACTACACACTACACACACACTCTACACACACACACTCTCTCTCTCACACACACTCACTACACACACACACAAACACACACACTCTACACACAGACAGACAACACACACACTACACACAGACAGACAACACACACACTACACATACACTCTCACACAGACACACACACAGTGCCCATGTAAGGCTGTGGTAAAGCCCAGGGATTGTTTGTGTGGTACAGGAAGTCTGTATCCTCCTCAGGGAATCCGAACGGCTGGCCTTATATGGCCCTCGCACATCTGCCTGAAGCACAGCTGTCTGACAGCTCCCAGAGATACAGTGTGTGTGGGAGAGAGATAGAGCGTGCGAGACTATGTGTGTTCTAGGAGACGCGGTCAGTGAGGACACAGAAACGAAGGACAGGAAGGAAAGTTCCACTAACACACCCATCATCAAAAGAACAGCTGCACCCAGAAGGAGGTGTGGGAGTGCGGTGGTGTTGAGAAGGAAGATAAAGGTGACCAGGATCAATAACTGATGATAAATTTAGACTGATATGATCAATATTTACTGAGCTACACATACAGAAGTCTGTCTCTCAAGTATGGCGGTGTTGGGCCACCGTGTTTGCTAACCCAACACGCCAGACGTCTCGGTATGGAGCTGTAGAGGTTCCTGATGGTGTCCTGTGATAATCCATCCCATGCAGCTTGAACATCCTCACACAGTTCCTGCAGATGGTGTGGTAGGGGTGGAGGTGGAGTGACACCAGACCTTCTGGACGTGTGGCAACAAACCGTTTATCTTGGTGCTGACCACGGTGCCTCCACACACGGGTTCGTTGGGCGTCTCCACCAAGACTAAAGCGGGACTCGTCACTGAAGATGACCCGCTGCCATTCTGAGTCACTCCATGACAGTCTGGTACGACACCACTGCAGTCTTTGGTGAATTTTGCTATTTAGCTGCTTTTGCTAGCTAGCCTAACTTGCTGTTTAGCTTGTTTTGTTAGCTAGCCAGTTTTGCTAGCCACACCGTTTTTGCCAGCTCACCTGGTTTGCTAGCTAGCCTATTTTGCTAACTAGCCTGTTCTCATAGCTAGCCAGTTTTGCTGACTAGCCTGTTTTGCTAGCTAGTCTGTTATAAACTGCACGTTTGGGGACTGTTACTATTTACCGTAGCTGTATCAATGGTTCCACATTTCAGTTTGGCCTGAGGGGTCAGTTTAGTAAACAAGCCATGTCTACCTGCTGATCCCACAGAGCACAGCTCCTTATAAAGCCGGGAGACTGAGCGAGGCCAAGCGGGGGAAGCATGCTATCATACTTCACCCTGAATGGAGGAGTAAGCATCCCAGCCTTTTCACAAGTGCTATAAATATCATCCATGAAGTGAATGTCATATATGCCGAAAATACGAGTTACTACATCATCCCCACACGCTCTCTTACGCTCTCACCCCACTGACCTTTACTGTTAGCCACCCTTCCTACAAGCCTTTGGCAGTTATTGATGACCGGCTGCTTGGGAAATCACTAAGGACAGATTCCACAAAGTAGGATTTCTCAATTACCCAACGTCACTTATGTCAAAACCCAATACGGAGTAAAGGTCAGGAATGCTCCTACTGGACTATAATTCTTTCAGACGCTCCGTACAGCTGGGTGAGCATTGGCTAGTCATCACTTCGGTTGGAGTACTCCTCCAACCATAAATCCTAAGGTTTGTAAAACACAGCTTAGAGTTAAAATGTAAACGAAGTAATTCAGAGTGGTTTGGCATGAAATGCTGTGTTCTAGAGTCAGAACCCTTCCCTGTGGGGGAACCAATGGCTGACCTCTAAACGGTCCTGTACCCAAAGGTGTGGCATGAAATGGTTATGAAGTCGGATGTAAATAAATAAATGAATAAATGTGAAATATACTAATTCACAAAACGTACAGAAGTAATGCATTTACAGAAAATAAAAAAATACAATATTTTAATTTTTTTTTTCCTGAACTATTACAATCAAACACCCTCAGTGAAGTGATAGCACTTATAGGAACTCTATTAACTAGCCTACTAAGACATTGTTTTGTGTTTGATTGTAATAATTCAGGGACAAATCTGTAAAGTAACTTTCTGATCTGAAAAACCTGGAAGGAACTTTACTGTAAATGTATTTTTTTTAATTAGTATTTATTTTATGTTGTTATTTGATTGGCAACACCTGTTACTAGCCATTGGACCATCTTTAATTACTTTTTTTTTATAGTGCATGAATATAAAAACTAAAGGATTATCTTAATTTTATTTTACAAATTCAATTTTGTATGGACATAAACATTTATATATAATATGTTGCACATTTAATTACAGATATTGTCCCTTTATTTGTAATTTAACATTATTTTAAGATAAAAATATGGTTAAAATAATACCTAACAGAGTTGTTACCTAACAGACAAGGTGTGTAATTTTCTATGTACTATATAGTTCTATATACAATTTTAAAATATATGCTAACATTTCGTATTTTTTACTTTTAATTTGGTTTTTTAACTTTCTAACTAAAAGTTTATTTTGTACTTTTGTTTTTACCAACATCAGAAGACACATGTCGGTTCACTGGTAGACTCATATGGCTATATGAGTGTTGTAGGCCTGTGACCCCTGGTTCCCATCACCGACACCACCTCTGTACAGAACATCTGAACGATTTCACATCTGTGTTTACATCTAAGCTGAACGATGAATTCCTCTTTAACTTCTAAACAAACTTCTATCACGGTTTAGTACCACAGCACGGGCTGTTGTTGTTGTGTCCTGTGGGTCCTTGGGGAGACGGAGAAATGGCCTTATCTCGCTCGATCACATGGGCTGGACACTGGCTATCTTTCTCTGGAACAACACAGTCCACTCTTGTCTTCTGAGGGAATGTGGGGAGGGGCAGTGTGTTGGCCAAAGTCTCTGAGATACTGAGTGGTTAAGATGATGTAGCCAAATTTCATCAGCATCTGTGTAAAGGTTATCAGCCAGCGTTCCACTCCAGACCAAGAACCCTGAGAACAACCTCCACACCCCTTTACAGGTCACCAAATTAGAACGGACCAAGTATTAGATATTAGATTTTAAGATAAACAGTATATGGGTTCTTCAACTAGACACAGCAGATGGTTCCCCAGGGGTTCCTTATTAAAGGCAATGCTTCTATCTAGAACCATGAGTTCTATATAAACCATTGTATGCTTCAGATTAATGGAGAATGTGTGGTATACAGTTCTACAGTATATAGAACCTTTTTGAGAGAACCTTGTTGTATAGCACCCTATGGTTCTGCTACTGTCACAATGTCAAGAACCCTCTTTTGGTGCTACATGGAACCATATACAAACACATTCTCCCTCAATCTGAAGAACAGCTTAGCTATTTGAGCATGAAATGGTTCTATAGAGAACCCGTGGTTCGAAACAGAAGGATGGCCTTTACTAAAGAACCCTTGAGGAACCTTGGTTCTGTGGTTTGTACCTCAATCGACCTCAAACAATAAACGTCCACTCAGTTGCTTTATCAGATCGAGTCCAATCAGAGTCCTCAGAAAAGCCCTCGCGACTCGCCCGAGAGACTTTCTAGCGCTCGCGCCCCGCTTTTCCCGCGGTTAACCGGGGAGCGCGCTCACTTGAGGGGAGCCTGATCAGGCGTCTTTACGCCTGACAGGACTTCCCGCGCTTTCACACCTGTCACGAGATCCGGTTACCCCCACACCACCAATGACTAACTCACCATTCCCGCGTACAGCTCCTCGAGCGCATCCTCGATCCAAGTCTCCACGTTCAGCCGCCTCTGAAGCTCCTTTCGGTTGTACTTCACCGTCACGCGAGCCTGGCGCTTCTGCGCGCTCAGCAGGGCGCCCGGGCGCGGGTACCGGTCAGATTCCTCACGGTGCCCTCCGTCCTGCTCGTCCGCCATGGTCCGAGTAGAGTGCTCGTATGAGAGAGAGAGAGAGAGAGAGAGAGAGAGAGAGAGAGAGAGAGAGAGAGAGAGAGAGAGAGAGAGAGAGAGAGAGAGAGAGAGAGAGAGAGATGCGACAGAGCGAAGGGAAGCGCGCGCCCTGGCGCTGGACTGTTGGCTGATAAACACCGAGCTTGGGTCTCTGGGTCCTAATTCTCCCCCTCAGCTTTTCTCAACTGTTGCGTCGTTAGTCGGCGTTTCTGGTCGGACTACATGATCCACCTGCACCAGGAAGGAGAAAATGAAAGTGAAAGGAATTCCAGGAATTTCCCAAACTGGAGTTACAGCTACAGAGGAAACGAGACTCCTAAGAACCACCTGGAATACCTGCTAGACCCATAAACAGCACTTATCTATTAAATTACATATATATTCATGAACAGCTCAAAACAGGTCTGAAAGCTTACTTAGTGCCTACCTAATATTTACAATTAAACGGAATGTTTAATATTAAATATAATATTATATATATTTTAACCCATATGTAAAATAATATTATAATTAATGTATAATGTTATGCAAATCTAAAATGATTCCCATTGTTATTATTTAATATTGAAAATTAAATATAATATTTAAAATTAAATATGTTTATTTTTAAATGTTTAATAGAATTATAAAATGACTGTATAATATGTAATATAAATCGAAAATTATTTACACTTTTAATTCTTTAATATTGAAAATAAAATGTTTAGTGTTAAACATGACGTTTAATATTAAATCTAACATTTAATATAATATTTACATGTAATATTTCATATAATTGTGTAATTATTGGATAATATGTCTCAAACGCACATCTATTTACATATTAATTATTTAATATTTTAAATTAAACATATTTAATATTAAATATAACATTTTATTTAATATTCTAAAGCAATAACTGATATTTAATTGAAAGTATATATTTAATAGTACATTTCTGTTTAATAGTTTATTAAATAATAGTTTATTATATTATAGCTGTATACAGAACTGATTTAGTCTACATTGGAAGATTACATCAACTATATCATATATACTAACGATATATATATCATTTTTTGGGCTCTGGAACTTTAACAGTAATTAGCTGTGGCTTCATGCACAAGCTATCAAGTCTCTTCCTTTTGGCTAATATCGTTAGCATCAAGCTAACCAGAAAAACTTCGCTTTGAGAACTTGAACAACAGAATACAAAGGTAACAAGAGTAAACAACATTCCGAATGAGGGCGTTTGCCTTCTTTTTCATTTTTCTAAACAACATGCAGTGAGTCTCAAAAGTAAGCACACCACTGTCTTCCTGGTGAAATTCTAACTCAGTTTGATATGTCACACCCCTACCTCCCCATCTAAAAGAAACTGAGGCAGAATCCAAGATATGCATATGGATGTTCCATTGCTGCAACTTTGAATTGAATTTGATTAAGTAATGTTAATTTTTAACAAGCTGAATTTCTAAAAGTTAAATTTTATTAAAACGATTAATAATTCTAAAAGCTTAAATTAATCATCACAATAATAATCAAAAACTAAACAAATTAAATGTCACATCTACCTTTTGTCATTGTTCAGTAATTTAATATCAGTATGGCTAGCTCCATATTAGCCTTGGTATTACTTGGTACTGTATGGAATGGAAAATCAGTGGTATGCTGAAAAGCCTGAATACGGGTGGAGTGGTGGGTTTTCTGGAGAGGAGCAGGGGGCCGTGGTTTTAGCTGTTTTGACATTTTTGGTGTTGTGCATGAAGCGTTAACCTCAAGTTTCCGAATATCAAAAATAATCCCAAAATTAAAACTTTTCCAACAGACATCCAAATAAGTCACTTTGCGTGTTTAAGGTAGTAGTAACTTGAGGTTCCTGCAGATGGCGCTGCACGATGATGTTGGGGCTATGAATACCTTCGGGGTGTGAGAGTGACAGGAAGGCATCCACCAAATCTGGCCTACAGTCTTTAACCATAGAACTACAATGTGCTCATATAAGGTTTTTTTCCATCATATTATTTATTTTTTTTCTTTCGTCCACATGACAAACAAACACATACCAAATAAATTAACATAAATTTTTTTACAAGCACAATGATTGAAAGCAAAAAGTACAAAAATGCAAAATAGAACTCAGGCATAAACTCAGGTTTAAATTCATGAGGGTGAAATGGCCACAGAAATCAACGGATGAGCCCGAAACATCATAGTCCGAAAGCGAGCTGAACGAAATGTTAAACAAAATATACATACATCCATACCGTAGTAAGAAAACATCCGTTCCCTGCTTAAAAGTCGGGAAAAGCTCACTGCTACATAGCAATACAACGGCGGGATAACAATATCCCCATTTTGTCTTAGGAAAATATTATAAATATATTTCTTACTTTAACAACAACAATGGAAAATTAGAGCTAGCATTCCATTTTGTAGAGGTTAGATCATATAGGTACAGAAAACATCCTTCCAGAAAGGACATTAGGAGGTTTTTTTTTTTAATCTTGGCAGGAATTTTTGGAATTTTATCCGGTTACAATCCGATGTCGGCAGAATCGATGCCATAAACTAGGATTTCACGTTTAGCTGGATGACTAAATCGGAGGTTAGCCGTGTCCTATAGGAACGTATAGGGACCTCCTGTTGGATAGTATCATTAGCATCAAGCTATCAAGCCGACAGCTGGAGAGTTCCAGGAACAGGAAGTCTCCTCCTGTTGGCTACGATCGTTAGCATTTAGCTAACCAGAAAACCCTGCTTTGAGAGCATGAACATCAGATTATGAACAACGAGGTAACAAGAGTAAACAACATTCAAACTTCCCAATGAAAGCGTTCGCCTTCTCTTTCACTTTCCCGAACAACAAACAGGAAGTCTCAAAAGTAAGGAAGGAAGTTACTTGAAGTTGACTTGCAGCACACCACAGTACTCCACAGTATTCCTGGTGAAATTCTAACCCAGTGTGATATGCTGAAAACCGGCCGCCATCTTGGTGGCATGGCCTAACAGGCTTGCCCCTACTAAAACCAGATGTCAGTCTGCCCAACCATTTTCACTGTATATGGGTGTTTCCTTACGTTTGAGACGCCCTCGGAGAAACCTGACATTTGTTTCCTAGAACACTGAAGCCAGTCAGGATGAACTGGTCTGGTTGGTTCTCCAGCTTGGCCTAAAGGCCATTCCACTTTCTTTAAACTTTTCATCTTCGCTTATCAGCCGCTTTAGATGCCTATATGTGTAGATACGTATCTTCATTTTTGGTTCTAGGAGTCTAAACTCCATTCTTCTGTCCGCCTCAACGGACGAGATCCTACCTGCCCCATAGAAAAGTCTGCCGGAGCATTTAAATACTCAACACGTCCTCATTCTCAACACTTACTCGTCTGTTTTTACCTCATTCATTCACTCATTCAGTCACTGTGGTAATATGGAGATGAGGAGAGAAGAAAAATAGAAGTGCTAATATCACGTTTTTACCCTCGGTCCCTGTTAGCGTAGCTTCCTGTTAGCAGGACTTTGTTACACCTTAAGCAGGGCTTCTCAGTTTAGCCAGCTACCTGTTGGCCAGCGTCCAGCTAGCATGTGATGATTTAAACATGGCGCTAAAATGCTAACTCTTTCCATTACTTGTTAGCTATCTTAGCTTGGCTAATTGTCTACACTTGGGCTATGAGTGGTATTCGTGTCACTTTTTGATGGCCAAATTGTTAGCTTAGCTTATATTAGCTAATCCGCTAGCTAGCTGAGAAATCCTGCTTTGTGTTCGTCTTTCTGTTAGCCATATTAGGAATGTCTAAACTAGTGTTTCTGAGAACAATGAATGGTATTTACGAAATTCCCCACTATCCAGCCTTGCAGTGGACCAAAATGTCCCGTACAGTCACTTTGTCCATCAACTACAGCTAAACTGCGAGGTCATCAACGAGCCGAAATACAAGGAATGCTACATGCTAACACTGTTGTGCACTGGAACTGATATCGGAAGGCTGACACCTCACCAGAAAAGCCCAGCGAGGTTTGCTATGTGGTAGTTGGGCTGCTTTGGCACTTTTAGGCTAATGGACTAGCATGTGTTGGTAACAGCGAGCATGTAGCATTAATTCTGGGTTGACTGCTAAATGACCACGTAGATCAAAGAATCCAGTGGCTTTTCTGTTGGAAATGTACAAATGACATCATTTTCGGAATGTTTTGGAATTTTTTTACCTCAGGATCTGAAAACGCCATTCATTTTTCCCATAGAGGAAACCCGCTTCCACTAAACGCTCCCTATATGGACAACAGACTGACGAGGCCTACGGGGTTGTGAATCTAGTTTTCCTGAACCTTTGAACGAGTTTGAGTTCGAGCGCTTTATCTCAGCCCCACCCCTCCAGCGCTCCACAGGAAGTCCCGCCCGGCTGGGAGCGTGTGCCCTGGAGCTAGCGGGCAGCTAAGCCTGGCCTCAGTGTTGCTGGGCTTCGCTTGACTGACCGCTCTGGTCAGGAAGTCCCGCTCATAGGGATACTGCTGCGGCCTGTCCAGGTTGTTGACCGTTTCCAGGTCGTTGAAGACGGAATCGCACAGCTGCCGCCTCCGCAGCCTCTGCCTCCTACGCCTCAGGACCACCAGCCCCACACAAACCCCCAAACAGACGGCCAGAATCCCCAGCACGCATGATGCAGCCACGGTGGACGGTGAGGAGCCCCTGGGGCTCCGTGCAGCGGCGGCAGCAGCTGCAGCAGCGGCGGCGGCGACGGCCACCGCTGACCGCTCCAGCACAGGGAACTCACAGCTGGGGCCCATAAAGCCCGGCACACACTGGCACACGGGGCCTGAGAAGTGTGTGTAGCAGGTCCCGCCATTCAGGCAGGGGTGTGTGAGGCAGGCGTGGGCCCGCACGCTACAGTTCTTGCCGGTGAAGCCCAGAGTGCAGCTGCAGGTGTAGTCGTTCACTCCGTCCACGCAGGTGCCCGCGTTCTGGCATGGATAATTGAGGCAGTCGTCCACGTTCAGCTCGCAGAACGGCCCCGAAAAGCCGGGACGGCAGCGGCACAGCGCGGAAGACCCCAGATCCACGCACTCACCACCTGGAGGGAGGGAATGTCAGTTAAGCTGTTTGTACAAACATGCGTTGACAGGGTTTGAGCACTAGGGGGCAGCAGCAGCACAGGCGAGAGTATAAAACTGCAACCAAATCTTCCAGCCTTTATCATACTTGTATATGGAGTCGTTTGCAAAAGTTTAAGCACCCCTCGCCAACAACCTTCGGACCTTTGAAGGCCCAGGCCATGTTTACATGAGTTCCCATATGCGAAATGTTGATATGTGTATGTTCTAGTCTGTAGAGCCGTTACACTCACCATTTGCGCAGGGTTTGTGGCTACAGCGGTCCAGTTTCTTCTCACAGTTGGAGCCGGTGTAGGCTGGAGGACAACGGCACACGTAGCCTCCGGTGATGCGCTCCTCACACGTTCCTCCGTTAAAGCAGGGGTCGTCGGCACACGTCATGGCCACTATCTCACAGTTCTTACCATAGAAGCCCTGAGGACACGTGCAGGAGTAATCATTCTCCAGATCCTGGACAAGAAAGAAAGAAAGAGAGAGAGACACGGTTGTTAACATCTCCGTCTTTGGGGATCATGGTCCACACAACATCTAGAACCAGTTACGGGTTGCCTATCTGCTTATCTAAAGAGACTGTTAGGGCTCTAGAGCAATGGGCCCCATCCAGCAAGATAAAGCCTGCTCTACAGCAGTGGTTCCCAGGCCTGGTCATGGGGGAACCCCACTGGCAAGCACATTCTAGTGTTTACTTGACTCCCACCAAAGCTGATCCAACTAATCTGCTGAATAACAAGCCCTTCCTGAGTTGACGTGGGTGGGTGTTGGCAGGGAAACAGCTAAACATGCCAGACTGGCGGTCCTCCAGGACCAGGGGTTGGGAACCACTGTGTACCAGTAGGATCCCTGTAGACAACATCCCTAGTATCCTACTGAAGAGCTGTTAGCTGCTACTTCCTGTGGACTCACATTGCAGCTGCCTCCATTCTTGCAGGGGTTGCAGTCGCACTCGTTTATCTCCAGCTCGCAGTTGGTGCCCCCGTATCCAGGCCTGCAGGTGCAGGTGTAGCTGCCTTGACCCGTGTTGGTGCAGGTGGCCCCGTTAGCGCAGGGCCGGTGGTTGGTGCAGTAGTTCAGGTCCTGGTTGCAGAAGAGTCCGCCCCAGCCCTCCTTGCACACGCACTGCCAGGGCTGCGTGCAGGTGCCGTGCAGACAGCCGGGGTGCCTCACGCACTCGCTGCAAGACGGGCCCTGCCAGCCCAGACGACACTTACACTCCCCAGGAGACTCGCAGTAACCGTGGCGATCGCTGCAGTCGGCTGAGCAGATGGCTGCAGGAGGGGGGGAAGCGAGAGGGGTTACACACACACACTCAAGCACTTGTTTTTATACAGTGTCAGGACGGGGGGCATACACACATTCCATATGTATCGTTCGTATATAGATGGCATCTGAAGTTAATGACGATGCAGCATGGTGCCAAAGACCGAGGCCATCCAACGTCCCGTCAAAATAGCCTGATACCTAGATCCTGAGGAGATTAGATGATCCAAAGGAGCTTCCAAAACTGCTACAGGACTCCTAACAACCACCTGGAAGACACGGTAGACTCACCAACACTGTCCCCATCAGGTAAACAGCACTTTCATCGCTGAGAGAACATCAAGAGAGGAGAACATCAAGCTCCACTCTGGAATCTGAGAACATCCACAGATGCTTTGACGCTATGGAGGTCTGAAAGGAGGTGTAGCTGTTCAAGAAGCTCCACACTGAGAAATTAAAGAGGCTGCTGGTGTTCTCAGAACAATGGGCTGACCACCCCAGACCCTCAACACCACTGAATGTGGTGGAGGAACTGTAGGTGAGTCTTCCGAAGTGAGGAGTGGACACCGTAAACACTTACACAGGCTCTACCCAGTCAGGAGGTCCGGAAAGTGTACAAAAACAGACCCCCCCCCACACAGCGACTCTCCTCGCCCTGGTGAATGTGAGCAGATGAATGGGAGTGTTAAGTGTCGAGGCCGGCAGCTGGTGAGCTGGCAGGCTTTTGTTTCCGTGATCACACACGCGCGCACACGCTCAACGAGCCTCCAGCATGTGTTCGGTGAGGCCTGCGCTGTGGTTCTATTGTTCCCCCGAACAAAAGACCTCAACGAGCTTCCTACACCCACACACACCGAACACTGATTTTACAGCACACACATTACCGGGACCGCCTGTCCGCTCGTCACCTTCATTACAGCCTCCATCCTTCTCAGGAGACTCACTTTCAGTTCCTCAAAGAAACACCACCCTCAAAGTTCAGCTGGTGTAGCTGGGTTTCTGCTTCTCCTCACCATCCAGATAGTCCCAAACACACTGAGGTCCAGACTCTCCATTGTTCAGCTTCTCTGCTGGATGTGCATGTCTCCTTTTCTAAGTGAGGAGCTTCCTGAACAGCTACACCTCCTTTCAGACCTCGGTAGCATTGAAGTGGGTCTTCTCACAGTGGAAGAAGGTTGGACAGAAACGCCTGTGGATGTTCTCAGATCATGATGCCAGAGTGGAGCTTGATGTTCTCCTCTCTTAGAGATGGAAGTACTGTTTATCTGATGGGGACAGTGTTGGTGGGTCTACCAGGCCTTCCCGGTGGTTGTTAGGAGTCCCAGTTTATAACAAACAGATATGGAGTCACACTGCTGTTCATGAATGGTGGGCGATATGGGGATGTGTTGAGGTGCATATGCTACGTCACGTATCCTGATTGTTCCAATCCAGCATTCAACCGTGCTAACATCTCAGTCTAGCGCTAAAGCAGTATAGAGAGAGTGTACTCACGGTCCGAGCAGTAGTCCCCCTGCCAGCCCTCCAGACACTGCTTGTTCCCGGTCTCGTCGCAGGTGTAGTGTCCCAGCGTGTCGTCCCGAGGCCGGCAGTAATCCGAACACGCGTCTCCGTAATAAAACTCGTCGCAGAACACGTGGTAGGAGTAGCGCAGTTCACTCTGCTCGCCGAAATGAACGTCCTGGGACCAGTCTTCGCCAATGGCCAGCCGACGCCGCGTGGCTAAGCGGCTAATGAGGTTGTTCTGGTTCTCTGGAAGGAGAAAACCCAATGTCTGATTGTTTGGAGCTCATGTATGAAATACCATAGAGGTTTCTGCCTTGCTAGATATTTACTCAGAGCTGTCTGAGGGTGCCTATACCTGTGTGGTCGGGGTGCTCTTTGGGTGACTCTGCGTTCCAGGCTTCTATGACCAGAGAGAATGTTCCCTGAATACATACAAACAGAGGAAACATCAGAACAAAGCTTCACTTATAGATTCAGCATAATGACATCTATGAGAATATGAAGTAGCCTACACGGTAGAGATAGCCCTGAGGTGGCTTTCTCTGCCACCACCACAATAAAGCAAAATGCTCTTATTACAGGTTTATTACAGCTTTACTACATGGTTGTTACATGGTTATTACATTGTTGTTCATTAAACGTAGGATCTATAAAGCTATACAAGTTTCCCTGGTATTTTATCGTAAGTCATATTTATATATACACATTTTTATGCATAAACAATGTTGATATAAAGTCAATATAAGGTGTGTAAATGGCAAAAATAGTCAATAAGGTTAATAACGCTAATTATTACATGTTTATTACCGGTTTTCTACAGTTTATTGGTAATGGTAAAACACGTGAGCCAATTGTAAAGGTGCTGTAATAACACATATGTAATAAGAATGTAATAATAATAATTATATATATATATATATATGTATATATATATGTAATAGTCATGTAATAACATATGTGTATATATATATATATATATATATATATTGCAAACTACTGTATTTAAGGTATAAGGACACTGTACCGGCCACTTGAAGTGAAAGGGCACTCGGATGGCACCGCTGTTGGCGATGGCGCTGTGTTCCGCCCTCATCACGCCCGTCTGCCCCGTCCCGTAGGTGCAAGGAGGATCAGCGGAGATCACGTCCTCTGAGTGCTTCAGGCAGACGCGGAAGAAGATGTTGCAGTCGCGTGGCCGCCTGCAGAAACGGCGCGAGGTGCTAAACGCATGAACCTTCAGCTCAAACATGCCGGAGGACGCCACCTGGAGGAGACACACATCAGAATGAGCTCCCTGAACATGACAGCAAAGTGGATCTTTGAGAGGAGCTGTGGAAGGAGCACTTGAGGATCTTCAGAGATGTGTAATTCAGATGTGATGAGTGAGTCTAGAGAACCCTGTTAAAGTTATAGAACCTCCTCAGGTTCTGCCATCTCATTTGACATAAAGGGGGCTCTCAGGGACCCTTTGTTGGGTCTATAAACTGATAACAATCCATATTTACCAGCGTTATATGTAATTACACACTAATAGCCCGTTTATAATAGTGTAATAAGCACAGTATAACTTTATAACCTTGTAATTGACACTTTTTTGGAATTATAATTGAAATCTTATTATGATATTGATTTTGATGATGACCCATGATGGTTTGCCATGGCACTGATTGACATAAACTGCAAATAATGATTTGATTAAAGCCATGTTGAGAATCTGAGCCCATTAAAACTCTACTACAGCAGTAACACGTATCATACAGCACCATAGACAGTCTTGGAGTCTAGTGCTTCTCAATTAACCCCAGCTAATCTAGATAACTGGATTACGAGATTAAGGGAAGTAGTTTTTGCAGATTTAACTGATAAACTGACTACAGTAACTTCGTTTAAGCTCTGTCCTAATACTACCACTCCGAACACCTAAGCCTAGAACCCCAGATGGAGCCCAGCGCCTCTGTTGAACTGACCAGGTGCAGCAGGCACGGAAGCAGGAGGCAGCACAGAGCCACATTAGCCATATCTCCTCAGGTCCTGAGCCAAAACGCCTCTCCAACTGTCCGCATCCGACACGTAATCCCACAGATCCAGATAAAGCTCCTTTAAAACATCCGTGTAGCTCCAGATCCGGAGGTCAGTATCCACACATGCAGTCCCTCTGGGCTCCTTTGTCCTCTTCACGCTGCTGTTGTTGCTTCTTCAGTCTTGAGCCAACTGAATGGAGCAGGTTTATATACCCCCAGTACTCCACCCTGGGGGTGGGGGGGTGACGTCACAAATCAGGGTGTGGGGAGGGAGTGTGGGTGGTGGAATGGGGGGGGGCAAGAGAGCACATCCCAAACACTGGAGTAGAAGAGAAAGGGAATGTGTCCACATGCTAACTCAGCTAGCAAACTTAGCAGCGTTTGCATCAGTGCGGATGATTCTATCGTCAATGCTGGTAATAGATTAATTCCAATGTCTACAGTAGTCTGATCTATATAATCCATACGTATAATCTATATAATCTATATGTATAGTTGTATGTTAATGTTTGTGCAGGTCTAAATGACTTTAGGACACATTTCTGCAGAGTTGAATATCGTCATAGTCCAGTTAATTTTTTTAATTGTTGAATTTCACTTTCATGCCTCATTTCATGCTGTGTTCAATAGAACGCTGAATGGATTCATGGGGTTTTCTAGAACTCAATATGCAAAGGTTCTTTCAACTATGCAAAGGTTCTTCATATTTACCCATCTCATTTGAAAAGATGTCTCTCTAAAGAACCCTTGTTGATGAATTATGCAAAAAAAAAATTCAGTTATTGTCTATAAGCTAATAACAAAGACTATTTACCAGTGTAATATGTAATTACACAATAATAACCCATTTATAATCGTGTAATAAGCACTGTATAATGTAGTAGTATAGAAATTGACACTACATTTTCTCTTTTTCCATGACATCTTATGGTAATATTGATTGTGATGATGACTCACAATGCTTTGTCGTAGTGACTGATTGTGATGGTGATGAAAAGCTCTTCATACACTGTAAGATGAATGAACCAACAGAAATGGCACCAAACCGCTTATAAAGACGTCTGGTTCTATTGACTTCCATTAAAACTAAAGTAGCTAGTAGCATCTGTAACATATCAGGAAATGTAACAGGCAGTCTTAGCCCATATGTTAAACTCACAGGCGCCCAGATCCTTGCACATCATCGCTGTCCAAGGAAAAACAAGTATGTCCAAATAGGCAACTTTAAAGGAGAGGCAAAACCTCATTTAATCTTAAGTCAATGGAACCAGACGTCTTTCCAAGCAGTTCTGGGCCATTTCTTTTAGTCCGTTCATCATGAAATCATCACACAGTGTAAACAGCTGCAATGCTGGACACAAATGGACAGTGACGATATGAGTGGACAAACCGAACTACATCCTCTCACTGTACTGAGGCGCAGTTCTCTGATTTAGTCAAGTTTCATTAAGATGTTTGGAAACTGCCTTCTACATGACCAGTCAAAAGTTTAGACTCCACTGTAATCAGTCTGGAAGGTGAGACCACACACCTGTTCTTTAGTCTGTTTCAATTAGCATTGTTGCAAATTAGCATCAGTGCTAAATGCTAAGACAAACTGTAAATGCCACAAGTGAAAGAAACTAACTAGCAAACATAATAAAGAAATAATAATAATAAAGAAAAGCCAACCATGGGCCTGTTTGAAAGTTAACATGTTAATAAAGTCTTTGTGCATCAGTAAACATACAAACAAGAAGCAGGTGAGAAAGAAAAACACAATTTCTGTTTCTCTGATAAACACTACGGTAGACTGTATCAACATTTTAAAAAGATTATAAACAAACAACTCAACTTCAAACTAACTGGTTGGTCCACTCTGATTAACACAATGCTCTCCAGAGAGAGTTAGAGGTTTGTAACTTAGTAAAATAAAATAGCGATGAACTTTTTTTAGCATCAAATACATAACTTTAATCTGGATATAATCGTTTAATAGTGCGGCTTTGTGTATCCAAGTGGACAAAAGTGGTGATTGTAATCAGTCTGTAGAGTAATACCACACCTTTCTTCTTTTAGCCTTTCAGTTTTAATCAGCTTTGTTTGTAAATTAGCATCAGTGCTAAATGCTACAGGGTAAACAAACTAACTAGCGAACATCATAAAGAAATAAATAAGCCAACCGTGTGCCAGTTTAAAAGCTGCCGTGTTGATATAGTCTTTGTGCATCAGTAAACAAAGAAACAAGAAGCAGGTGAAAAAGAAAACCTCTGTTGCTCTGTTTTTCTAATAAACACCAAAGTAGCTTGTATGAAAAACAAACAACTCAACTTCAAACTAGCTAGTTAGTCAACTCTGATTAACACAGTATGCTCCAGAGACATGGTGGAGGTTTCTATCAAGTTAGGGATTTGTAATTCTGTAAAAGATTTGTGTTATATATGTGTTATATATATATATAAATATTTATACAAATATATAAAATAACGTCAGTCTGAATATTATTACTTAGTAGTGCAGCTCTGTATATGCAAGTGGTCAGAAGTGGTCATCAAAATTAGCCTAGGAAGTAAGAACACATCTCTGTTTTAATTAGCATTATTGCAAATTAGCATCAGTGCTAAACCATAAGGCTAATGTACAAATTGTAAATGCTACAGGTAAACAAACAAACTCACAAACGTAAAGAAATAAATAAGCCAAACATGTGCCAGTTCAAAAGTTGACATTTTTGCGAATCAGTGAACAAACAAACAAGAAGCAGGCGAAAAAAGAAAACCACAATTTTGTTGCTCTGTTTTTTTTATATATCCACCAAAGAAGCTTGTAACTAACTGGTTAGTCAACACAACACTCTCCAGAGACGTGACTCAAGTTCTTACTCAGTAATTTTGCTCATTTTTAAGTTTGTGTTGAGCTAGTGGTGAGCCAAAGTGGTGATTGTAATTAGCCTGGATTTAATATCACTACCTCTGTACTTGTAGCCTGCTTTATTTAGCAATGTGGCTCATTAGCATCAGTGCTAAACGCTAATTCTGCCTGCCTTGAAGTTGAAGTCTAAAATCTCCCTCTGTTCTCTAACCGGAAGACGAAATGATGAAAAGAAAAAGGAAGAAAGAAAGAGTGAGAGAGCAAGAGATGGGGGTGGGGTAAATAGCCCCGCCCACTTTCCATTCACTTCAGCTGCAGTAATTACCCCGGCGCGTGCGGGCAGGGCCTCAGCCTCATCTGTTCTTTGTGCTGCTTTTGTCGTGTGGCTTTGAGTTGGTTGGGTTTGAGGGGGTTGGGGTGGGGGGGGTTTGAGGGGGGGCTGCAGTGAAGCACAGACTGCACTGGGGAAGGAGGTGGGGGTGGTTGGTGGAAGGGTGGGCCGTGCGTGTGCTTTTGTCAGGGTCCACACGCACAGCTGTATGATAATAGGTGGCACATGGCCGGCTATTGTCCTCCTCCAGAGAGTCCGGCCCATGCAGCATCTGTTCCTGCGGCTGGACGCTTCTAAATTCAGCGCATGGAACTGCTGCGCCTGACATACAGCTCTGATAGCTCCGCAAGGATCGCTGGAACACTGAACGACAGGAGCGACTAAACTGAGCTGAACGAATGCCAGCAACCCAACTTCACATTCACGACAAACCAGATCGTTAGAGTAGTCAGTTCTGGAGGAACCTGCTCACAGTGGTGGTGATAGGAACCAGACGTCCACCAATAATGAAATGCCATACACACACCAAGCCTATACTAGTACTGTAGTCATGGAGACCCCCTGGTTCCATTGACCACCACTGTATATAGGTACGGAGGGTTGCACATACTGGTACAATAGGCCAACTAAGGGTCCCGATAGATCAGATATGGGTCAGACACTTAACCAGCCTGTACATGAGACAAACCTCAACTGGAAACACGAAGACACGACGATGCATGATAAGGATCTGTGGTCGTTCAGTAGACATGCACAGATGAACGGGTGTATGTGTTTGAGAGGTCTGTGCCACATCATGGGGACCTTTCTTACTAATGGGGTCCACAAGCTGGTCCCCAAGCTGGTCCCCACATTATAAATGATGATCTGTCAGGTGAAGATGTGATGTGATGTTAGGGTAAGGCTGGAAGGAGTTTGGGTAAGCCTCCAGAAAATGCATGTAAGGTAAAGTACCCACAGTTCACATAAACAAGTGTGTGTGTGTGTGTGTGTGGTTCTTATCCTGACTCGTCCTGTGTGTGTGTGTGTGTGTTTGTGTGTGTATGTGTGTGTGTGTGTATTGTTATTCTAATGAGTGAAGTGTGCCCTAAAAACATGCACATCAACACCACACACACACACACCCACACACACACACACATACACATACACACACACACACACACACACACACACACACTCATTTACTCTGCTGTTGTGAACACACACATACTGATCTGCCTCAGTGCATACACACATATAAACATCAACAGTCCAATCTCTAACATCAACCACACACTCAATCTTCCTGCTCCTGGAACACCTGCAGGATCAGCTTCCTCCACACACACACACACACACACACACACACACACACACACGCCTACATACATACATATACACACACACACACACACACTCACACACACACACACACACACACACACACTTACACACACACCTAAATACATACATACATACACACACACACACACACACACACACACTTACACACACACCTAAATACATACATACACACACACACACACTTACACACACACACCTAAATACATACACACACACACATACATACATACATACATACATACATACACACACACTATACACACACACACACACACACACCTACATACATACATACACACACACACACACACACCTACATATGTACATACACACACACACACACCTACATATACACACACACACATAGACACACACTCACACACACACCTACATACATACATATATACACACACACACACACACACACCTACACACACCTACATACACACACACACACACACACACTCACACTCACACACACACCTACATACATACATATACACACACACACACACCTACATACATACATATACACAAACACACACACCTACATACACACACACACACACACACACACCTACATACATACATATACACACACACACACCTACATACATACATATACACAAACACACACACCTACATACACACACACACACACACACCTACATACACACACACACACACCTACATACACACACACACACACACACACACACACCTACATACACACACACACACCTACATACACACACACACACACCTACATACACACACATACACACACACCTACATACACACACACAGACTCATATACATACATATACACACACATACACACTCACATACACAGACACACAAAAACACACATATACATACATACATTCACACTTACACACTCAAACACATGTTTGTATATATTCGCTGTTTGGACTTGCTGGAACTTGTGCTGTGAATATATAATCATAATTACCTGGGTTTAGCCAGCCCCTTATCGTGGTGTAGGCTATATACTATTTAGTGTTATACGTCACAAAGCATGTTATATAAGTTTCAGTCCAGTCGGCTGATTCCTTCTGAGTGCAGCTATTCTATATACACACAACTGAAGTAGCGCCGGTAGTAAGAACAATGATAAATGCTGTACTGTTGTTGTTATTGTTGTTGTTATTGTTGTAGTTGGTGTTATATGAATTTGGGGATATGAATGTGAGATGCTGCCCACCCCTGAAGGTTGGGTGTGTGGGGTCATTTTCCTGGGTGTGTTTCCTCTCTGAGTGTCCAGCGACTGGCCTGTATGTGTGTGAGGGAGTGTGTGGGTGTGTGTACAGCAGATGGGTAGTGACTGTGATTTCTGGTCTATGTTGAGGGGGAGCGAGGGGTGTTGGAGGTCCCCTGGGGGGTGACACAAGCGTGGCAGGAGCATGGGAAAGATGGAGGAAACTACACCACACACACACACACACACACTCACACATATGGAGACTTGACATTTCCATACCCTCATTTGCATACCCGCACCTTCGGAATAAAGACCAGGGGAAATTACATCAGCGTGAAATCATCTTTCAATGAAAGAGCTGTTACGTCAATGAGCCGCTGACTCGGTTAGAAGTGTGCCTGCTCACTTCCACATTCGCTGCAAGGTCTCGCATCTGACCTGCAAAGCCCTGAGTGGCCTCCTGCATACCTTTCTGATCTATAGTTGTGCTGTAGACGTCCGTCTCATCTGATTTACCCAGTCAGGGCAGCAAACCCGCAGACTCCTAGGATCTCGTAGAGCTCAGATGATGCAGGTTTCCAAAAAGAATTCAGACCACTGGAGAGTTTTCCATTTTCTCTCAGTCCATTTTAAACAAGCTTTGGCCCAGAGAAGTCGGTGGCGCTTCTGGATCATGTCGACATATGACTTCTTTCATGAAACAGCTTTAACCTGCATTTGTGGGTCAGTGAACGCACGCTGAATGGTGTTCCCAGAAAGTGATTCCTGGAAGTTCCTGAGCCCATGCAGGGACTTCCAGTACAGAAGTCTTAATGCAGTGGGTGGTGGGAGATCCTGTATACTGTAGATGGTGGGAGATCCTGTATACTGTAGATGGTGGGAGATCCTGTATACTGTTGATGGTATGAGATCCTGTATACTGTAGATGGTGGGAGATCCTGTATACTGTAGATGGTGGGAGATCCTGTATACTGTCGATAGTGGGAGATCCTGTTTACTGTGGATGGTGAGAGAACCTGTATACCATAGATGGTGAGAGATCCTGTATACTGTAGATGGTGGGAGATCCTGTTTACTGTAGATGGTGGAAGATCCTGTATACTGTAGATGGTGAGAGATCCTGTATACTGTAGATGGTGAGAGATCCTGTATACTGTAGATGGTGGGAGATCCTGTATACTGTAGATAGTGGGAGATCCTGTATACTGTCGATAGTGGGAGATCCTGTTTACTGTAGATGGTGGGAGATCCTGTATACTGTGGATGGTGAGAGATCCTGTATACTGTAGATGGTGGGAGATCCTGTATACTGTAGATGGTGGGAGATCCTGTATACTGTAGATGGTGTGAGATCCTGTATACTGTAGATGGTGGGAGATCCTGTATACTGTAGATGGTGGGAGATCCTGTATACTGTAGATGGTGGGAGATCCTGTATACTGTAGATGGTGGGAGATCCTGTATACTGTAGATGGTGGGAGATCCTGTATACTGTAGATGGTGGGAGATCCTGTATACTGTAGATGGTGGGAGATCCTGTATACTGTAGATGGTGGGAGATCCTGTATACTGTAGATGGTGGGAGATCCTGTATACTGTAGATGGTGGGAGATCCTGTATACTGTAGATGGTGGGAGATCCTGTATACTGTAGATGGTGGGAGAACCTGTATACTGTAGATGGTGGGAGATCCTGTATACTGTAGATGGTGGGAGATCCTGTATACTGTAGATAGTGGGAGATCCTGTATACTGTAGATGGTGGGAGACCCTGTATACTGTAGATGGTGGGAGATCCTGTATACTGTAGATGGTGGGAGATCCTGTATACTGTAGATGGTGAGAGATCCTGTATACTGTAGATGGTGGGAGATCCTGTATACTGTAGATGGTGGGAAATCCTGTATACTGTAGATGGTGGGAGATCCTGTATACTGTAGATGGTGGGAGATCCTGTATACTGTAGATGGTGGGAGATCCTGTATACTGTAGATGGTGGGAGATCCTGTATACTGTAGATGGTGGGAGATCCTGTATACTGTAGATGGTGGGAGATCCTGTATACTGTAGATGGTGAGAGATCCTGTATACTGTAGATGGTGAGAGATCCTGTATACTGTAGATGGTGGGAGATCCTGTATACTGTAGATGGTGGGAGATCCTGTATACTGTAGATGGTGAGAGATCCTGTATACTGTAGATGGTGAGAGATCCTGTATACTGTAGATGGTGGGAGATCCTGTATACTGTAGATAGTGGGAGATCCTTTATATATACTGGGTAGATGTCGATGGTGGGAGATCCTGTATACTGTAGATGGTGGGAGATCCTGTATACTGTAGATGGTGAGAGATCCTGTATACTGTAGATGGTGGGAGATCCTGTATACTGTAGATGGTGGGAGATCCTGTTTACTGTAGATGGTGGGAGATCCTGTATACTGTAGATAGTGGGAGATCCTGTATACTGTAGTGCGGGGAGATCTGTTTTACTGTGAGATGTACTGTATACTGTAGATGGTGAGAGATCCTGTATACTGTAGATGGTGGGAGATCCTGTTTACTGTAGATGGTGGGAGATCCTTTATACTGTAGATGGTGGGAGATCCTGTATACTGTAGATAGTGGGAGATCCTGTATACTGTAGATGGTGAGAGATCCTGTATACTGTAGATGGTGAGAGATCCTGTATACTGTAGATAGTGGGAGATCCTGTATACTGTAGATGGTGAGAGATCCTGTATACTGTAGATAGTGGGAGATCCTGTATACTGTAGATGGTGGAAGATCCTGTATACTGTAGATAGTGGGAGATCCTGTATACTGTAGATAGTGGGAGATCCTGTATACTGTAGATGGTGGAAGATCCTGTATACTGTAGATAGTGGGAGATCCTGTATACTGTAGATGGTGGGAGATCCTGTATACTGTAGATGGTGAGAGATCCTGTATACTGTAGATGGTGGAAGATCCTGTATACTGTGGATAGTGGGAGATCCTGTTTACTGTAGGTGGTGAGAGATCCTGTATACTGTAGATGGTGAGAGAACCTGTATACTGTAGATGGTGAGAGATCCTGTATACTGTAGATAGTGGGAGATCCTGTATACTGTAGATAGTGGGAGATCCTGTATACTGTAGATGGTGGGAGATCCTGTATACTGTAGATGGTGAGAGATCCTGTATACTGTAGATGGTGGGAGATCCTGTATACTGTGGATAGTGGGAGATCCTGTTTACTGTAGGTGGTGAGAGATCCTGTATACTGTAGATGGTGAGAGAACCTGTATACTGTAGATGGTGAGAGATCCTGTATACTGTAGATGGTGAGAGATCCTGTATACTGTAGATGGTGAGAGATCCTGTATACTGTAGATGGTGAGAGATCCTGTATACTGTAGATGGTGAGAGATCCTGTATACTGTAGATAGTGGGAGATCCTGTATACTGTGGATGGTGGCAGATCCAGATACAGGATCTCCCACCGTTTCATGCCAGGAACGATCTAAGCTTGCAAATACTTCTGTCTAGAGTTCTTTAGCTTCACCAATGAGGAACCCTTAAAGAACCATCTATATATAAATTTAAGTGAATTGGACTCATTAACATTAGACTCCTTGGTTTAGCATGCTGCTTGGGTGATCTGGCTGTATGTGGACAGTGTTAAGTACAGGTGTACTGATTGAGGTCCAGCACAGTTTTAAACAAACAGAGGTGGCCTGGGACGCATTTGATTAAGTTGGCCATGCGAACAATAAAGGGTCCCTACAGCGATGAAGTCATCAAAGCAGCTGCCTAGCTTCTCTCTTTTGTCCTCTCCCTCGTTTGTTTGCATTAGCAGTCCAGGTGACGTTAAGGTTTGTAAAAGCCCATACACGTACGAGCACTCGTTGCACTATTTTGACTGGCAACAATGCAGACCCTCAAAATAGATGGTTCTTTAGGGGTTCCTCAGTGAAGGCATGGCCACAGGTCTATATAAGGACCTCTTGTGGATCTCTGGGGAGGTTAGAATTGTCTAGAATCCCTAGAAATATTTGAGTGGACTAGTTCATATTATCTTTGGTGTAAAGTCCAATTAGATCATTCTGATGCCTTCGGGAGGATGCATCTTCAAGATGATCTGTTTGCTACCAGTTTGCTGCTGGCTAGCTAGTATTTGATTGGCTGAAAAGAAGGGGAAACGCTGACATCTGAAAGCTGACGTCTCAACAAGCTAATATCTTACTAGCAGGCG